>VZTG01003805.1:0-84810 GCA_013397845.1 Melanocharis versteri
AAAGAAAAAAAGAAGAAAAGAAGTCCAGTTTTATAGAAATTTATTTTTCCAGCTAATTATTTTAAGTAAAATTTTCTATGCTTCTCAAAGGGTGAGGAAATAATCAATGCACATTGTTTGGAGAAATGTAGCACCTCTTCCCAACCATGCTAGTGTTGGTGAGAAAACAGCGTTTCCTCAGACCAACTTGTGAGCCAGATTTGGAAATGATTCCCTTTATACTTGGGCTCTGTGGACTGCTCATGAATATTAGACGTGCGAGCTGTGCTGCTTAATTGTAGCTTCTTGTATGAGTCACATGATTATTTAACGAGGATCCTTGATTGGAGGCATGAGCAAACACATCTCTTATGCACACTTGATTGTGCCAATTTCGGAGCTCATTTTCTCTTGACGCTGGTACGTAACACGTTTGTCATTGGCCTAGGCAAACATTTCTTTGCCAGGAAAAAATCATTTCTCAAGTATCAACAAAAAATGATACGTGGATTTAGCTAATATAAAATGTGTCATAGAACAATGGAGTCGTAGAATCGCAGAATCATTTAGGTTGGAAAAGACCTTTAAGATCATCAAGCCCAACATTCCCCCAGCACTGCCAAGGCCACCATTAGCCCATGTCCCCAAGTGCCACACCCACATTTCTTTTAAATCCCTCCCTTCCTCACTTCCGTATCATCTCCCCTGTAACACAATTAAGAAAACAACATTAAGATTCACTTGTGGGATACACTTGGGTGGCAGCAGCGTGTGCCCAGCTGTGGGAATTTTATTAGGTGAGGTCAGCATCCTCTTCAGGAAAGGCTGTTTCATTTGCTTTCTTAGCTCTGCTGTAAGTTGGGATCTTGGGGGGGTTTTTTTCATTTCTGGATGTTTAGGTTTCTGCTGGGCATGAGGGTGGCTGTAATTCTCACTTCACAACAAGAGTGGGTGTTGCAGCTCCAATATAGCTGCTCCAGTGCCACATCTTCTGCCCATCTCTGGGTCTCATCCCGAATTCAGCATTAATGGGGAATCACAAGGTCCCCAAAAGAGCTCCAAAATCATAGAAAGGCTTGGGTTGGAAGGGACTTCAAAGGTCATCTAGTTCCAGCTAGGGAAGATGGGTAGTTTTTACCATTTGTGGTACACTGCTTGTGCAACAATTTTCTCATGAAAGTTTGTTTATTAAGTTTGGGGAAAAAAACCTTTATGTTTCCTGAAGACTCTATTATAGCACACAGTTACACCAGATTTCAGAAGAGCCTTCTCTGAAGTACCTTTTCATTGGATTTAAAGCTGTGTTTCATGAATATAAAACATGACATATATGATCTTCCCTCTGCCTAGCAGCAAAGGCTGGTGCTGATGTAAGACAGAGTCAATGAACTGCCTGGATTGAAAAATAATCTTCATTTTTTGCACTGTAAAGGTCAGTACAGCTGCACTAGTCCAGGATACCTGACCTACTTGATTGCTGAAGTTACAGATTTTTTTTAATAGAGTACAAAAATGAGATTATCTGTTTGGAAAGTGACTCCACACTCCAGGTACAATACAGTCGTTTTCTGTTCCGGCAATGATTCCATCATTCCAAACATTGACGATTATCTCCCAGTTTAAGTGAACGTTGTAAATTCATTGTGGTGGCATAGTTATTTCCAAAATTCCTTGGTCTATGTGTTGGTTTAAATTATTAACAAACTGTCCTTGCAAACACGCTGCCAAGCCAACCACAACCCCTTGAACCACACACATAATCAAAAGCAAATTCTTTCCAAAACACAACACTGTTTGTTGAATAGATTCACTGACCAAAGGAATGACAGATTAAGAAAGAAATAACAGGCTTGGAAATCTGAAGCTGGGCATGGATAAACAAGAGGGGATCATGGCAGTTCTTTGAGTATGCAGAAAACACACGTTTAGGAAGAGAAAAATGGAGAATTGTTAGGAAAACATCTGGAAGGAGTGGTGCCACGTGGTTGTTTCCCTTTTGATCGGACCAGTATTTTTCTCATAAAATACGAAGACCCAATTTTCATGTTTTTCAATATTTACAGATCTCAGTCTGTATGTAAGAAGGAAAATAAGGTCTCAGAGAGAACTCTGTGCGTGCTTAAAATAATCTTGATATTTTCTGCTTTGCTGACTCAGCCTAAATGGCCTGAGATTTTGAAAGGGTGGGAATGCCCAAATCTTTTACCAGTTGCTGGTCTGGGAATGCTACACCCCTATTACAGAAAGGATTTTATTTAGAGAGGCAAATTCTGGCCACTTCATGATTAGAAGATTTTAGCTTATGTTCCCAGCACAGCAAAATGTTGTTGAGCTGGTAGAAGGGTAGCATTGACTAGAATAATTTTTCTTAATTTCTGCTTGTGGCTGGTGATGGAGTTCTTGCTTGAGAGATTTGGTAACCTCAAAGATATTTTCAACTGCAGACATACACTTTCCCCTATCAACCACCATGAAAAGCCACGGACAAAATCAATTTTTAAAACAAATCTCTAGACTTTTGTTATGTGGCTTTGAGGCAACATTGTTTTCCCCATTTGCTACAATAGCAAATTATTATGTTTTCTACAAAATGCTTGTGTTTTCTTTCACAGATCAATGGTCTTAAACTTATAAAACATGATGTTAAAGTGGTGTTGAACTGTGGGTGTTTTTTCATTTCATTGTGTGCAATGCTGAGATGAACTCCCATATAGCCTGACATTCAAATGCTGTGGTTTGAGTGGGGCTATAGTTAGCATCATTATCCCATGGGGCAAAACCATGATTTCTGAGGAATTTAGAGAAGTTCTTTTGCCATTTTCCACCTGGGGATTTCTTGAGGGTGTCTTGAGGATGCTCCCATCCAGCTGGACATGACGCTTGTAATACAAGATGCTCCCACATTTTAGGGACCCCCAGGACGTGGCGCAGCTGTGGGTGTTGTGAACACACCTGGGAGGGCTCCAGACTCTGCTGTCCTGTTCCAGCCCTGAGTCACCCTCCTGCCACCTGCCTGGTCCTGCTCTGTGTCCCTAGTGCCATGTGGGTCACAGAAAGAAAGTCAAAACTCTACATTTATGGAGCACTGAAAGCAAATAACTTCCTGCTCAGGCAGTGAATAGCGTTAGAATTTCTTAGGGTCTTTCTTAGGCTTTAATTGGATTTCAGTAATTTAAAATTCATTAGAACTTTTCTAGCATAATCTGAATAATGCATTTATTCATGCAAGCATACTCGGGTACGTTGCAAACACACGGTGCGGTTGTTTTGCCTGAACGATGTGCAGAGGTTCTGGTGGTCAGTAAGCTGAGCTGGAATGAGCAGTGAGGGCTCAGCCAGGGACTTGGGAGAAGAGGTTATTCCCTCTACTAGGCCAAGGAGGGATAGAAGGGAATTCGAGCTACCTAAGCTAGCTTTGAAATGCCTCTGCTTTGAGCAGGGGTTGGGCTGGAGCCCCCCAGAGTTCCCCTCCAGCCTGATTTTTCCTGTGATTCTGACTTTTAAGACTTGGTTTTATCGCCTTTCTCTCTGCTCTTCTTCTACCTGCTGTTCCTGACCACTTCCACCTGTTTTCCCATTATAAATATAACGGTAATTAGGGCTATTTTAAAAGTTGGCTGCTGGTCCTTGAGGCACTTCTGCACCAACAAAGGGCTTGGGTTTCTTCTCAAACCCAGCTGCGTGTCTTGCTGCTCTGCTGTGTAAGTGTCTTCACTCTTTCTGGTTCACAGACTGAATTAATGAAACAAAATATATGTATTTCTGCCTGAGACTAGGAATTTTCACTTTCCTCAGGAAAACAAACAAACAGACAAAATAAAAAGTTGCTTTTATTAAATCCCAGGTGTTCAATTTTCTCCCCGCCAGTTCCTTTCACTTCACTTTGGAAACTACTTATTACTTTTATGAAAAGTCAGCTTGGGAAAAGACACTGCACATAAATTGCAGTACAGTCTGCCACAACCACCGTGCGACAAAATCTTCCTTCTTAGCTGAAATTATTGGCTGAATTTGGCAGAAACTTCCAAATGTTGGGGCTGATCAAGTGTGAGCTTTTCACCCACTGACCTATCAAGACCCCAAATCTCAGCCATCTTCAATTCTGGCAGTGCAGCAGGGAATTCCCGTATCCCTTATTTGCGCTACAAAACCACCATTTTTTAACAGTGTAAAGCAGAGATTTGCACTGGTGAAGCTGCTGCTGGTTTCAAGGAGGAATAATCTGGCAATGGAGTGGGGTTTTTTCTTGTTTTACAGGAGTGAAAGTCTGGGCTGAAGCTAAGGAGGAAGGTGAAGGGGCAGGGATGAGTTTTCTGTGAGGTGATTTGACTGGGCAGCTGGAATGGGGACAGCCACCTCTTCTGTGCACGTCTCTTTTGCTGTCTTTGTCCCTCTTTTCCCCATCCCCAGAGATGAGGAATGGTTTCCTCTCGGAGCTGGCACTCCTTGCCAGCAGCGTTTTGTGCAGAGGGGTGGTGATAACAGAATAAGGGCAAGGTAGAGACAAAAGTGCTGATGTTTGCTTGTGTGCTGAGCTATCGGCTCATGGGTGGAAAACCTCATTAACGCTTGAAGTCCTGATTTCTCCAGGGAAAAAAGTGTTTGGCCACAAGTCTGCTGCTCCCAGTTGCACGGTGGTGGGACCCAGCTCCCACCAGCTGGTTTGGACCGAGGCAAAGGGAGGAGAGCAAGAGTGTCTGGCCATATCTCTCCTGCTGTGGGCTGGCTTGTTTATTTTCTGGCCTTATTTCCGTGGGCAATGTGCACTTCTCCTGCTGTTCTGCTCACTCTGAGCTTGTTACAAGTCTTGAGCAAGGCAGGGAAGGAGAAAAGAAGCACCATTATCTGTTTCAGTCAGTAGCTGCTGGCATTGAGGGCATGCTGGACCCGAAAGTGGTGCTCACTTTGCGTTCCTCAGGCCCTGACCCTCTCAGGAGAAATTCCCTCTCTCGAATGCTGTGGTATGAGGACAGAGTGTGATGTGGGGTGGGTGTTCCCAGGGAGGCCAGAAGAAACACCACAGCAGGGATGCGAGAGCTGCAGATGATGTGGAGACACAAACAGGATCTCCAGGTAGAGAGAGAGACTGGGAAATTGCTGGGAGAGATGCTGTGGGCAGTTGAAAGCAGGCAGTAGCCAGCATTTCACTATGAATGAGCCACCACTCCATCCATCCTGGGCAGTGCCACGCTCTGTGGAGGTGCCATCCTGGCCTTGTGAGCTGCAGTGCACAAAATAAGCCTCTCAGCAGGGCTGAGCAGCTGTGCCTGAGGACAAAGGTGGACATTTGCCACCATCCAGGCTGCAAAAGGTGAATGGGTTTGAGAACAGTCAGTCTCCAGCTTGTGATGGTGACTGCCCTACAGAAGGCTTGGGAAACCAGAGGACACGCATCAGGAGGGCCAGTTATGGAGGATTACATGGGGATTGCAGGTCAAGTGGAGGGTGGAAATGGCACACAGGGGTTTGTAGGACAGAGGGGTGAAGGTATTGACAGAAACCACTGCTGTGCTTTGCTGTTGGTTTACAGAAGCTGTGAGGTGTGCAGCCCTGCTGAATTACCTTTATTTCCTAAGTGTAGTTTTCCAGAAGTCAAACTGTGCTGCTGAGCCTTCATTCCTAAGTACTCTAATACAGTCTGCCCCAAATACAATCTGCTGTGCCATTTATCTGCACAAAATGGAATCTTTTCTCATGGCAGAAACTCCAGCAACCCTTAACTGGGTGGAGTGGATGAAAACATGTATTTGAATCCTGAAAAAATATGAAGCCTATTGTTAAGCACTAAATGTGTTTTGAAAGGAGGTCTAAATAAAGAAGAAATATTTACCACAGATATTTACTACCTCTTTTTTTGCAGAATTCTGCTTCTCTGTTGTTCCTTTGAAAAAATCTCTGCTGGAGTTCCTCCAGTAAGACCAATGACATCCACAACATCTCTGCCAGCCCTGCAAGGGCTGTGCCCTGCTGTGAGTGCCACGGGTGACATGTGGGGTGGCAGACCTGGACCCTTGGCCACTGCAAGCCAGCAGAGCTCCACTGAGGTCTCTTCTCTGGTTCTTTGAGTTCAGGTGGGCCATGGATTTGCTAAGGCCTATTCCAAAACCCTTCTCTGCCCCAGGACTGTCCTTGGGAAGGATGAATCTAATCCCTCGCCATTTTCACTCTGTTGAATTTTCCCTGCTGCATTCCTATCTTGATTTTTCCAAGAGCATATTTGGCAATTGCTTGGAGGCCTTTTGGACCCCCCTTTCTGTTGTCTTTGGATCGCAGGCATGGAAAACTACATGCACAATATGCTAAATACTTTCATTAATTTCACGCTGTTTACGAGTTACTCTGTCTCCTGACCCCTTGCAGCAGCTGATTTAGCTGGGGTTGACCTTTCTCTAATCTGCAAATTGAGAAATTTGTCAGCTATATCCCTTAGTTATGAAACTGGGATTATTCCAGCGTGGATAAAATCTGAAGGCCATCAACTGCTCTGGTTGAGCTTCTCTCTAGCTGGGAGCAGGAATACATTTCCCCCTACTATAAAACCAGCTGGGTGCTCTGTTGGGGAGTGTACACCACCTCTTTTAAACGCTGCACTTAAGCCAGGATGTCCTTTGTTTATGTTCTGAGCAGGAAAACGAAGCCCTCGGCACCGTGCTCTGTTACAGCAGGAGTTAGCATGTGGTCTGCTTGCTATCCAGGCCATTTCCAAGGAGATGTGATGTTTGCAGGTCATCCCAAGTATCCAAGCCTGTCGTACTTGCAAGGAACCAAGCAGTTCTGCTCCTGTTGGGGGATGTAACCTCATCCTGCTTGGTTCTGCCTCCCTTTCTCTCCTGAGCGCCAGCTGGACATCGCTTTATTTGCTCCTCTAGCTCTCCACACAGGAGCCGAGTCACAGGGTCCCTGCTGGTCCCTGCTGGTCCCTGTCGCTCCCCGTGGCTCCTGCTGGCTGGCACAGCCCTGGTGTCAGACAGAACCCCTCTCCAGCAGCCCGTCACAGCCGGCCCCTGCTGACACCGCCACAGCGCGTCTGAGATGCCTCCCGCTTCCCTCCTTCCCATCTGTCTTGTGGGGAGAAGCACCAGGAGCAGCCTTATCTGCTCTGACAGGCAGGGTTATGCAGAGGAGAGCTCCTCCTGGAAAGCAGATGGGGCCAGCTGAGAGTGGACAGGGAGACGTGCTCAATAAATCGGGACCAGCCAGTGCTTTGGGCAGGTGGTGGGGAGAACACATATGCCAGGCATGGAAAGGTGACCATCACCCACAGGCTTGACTTTTGGCTGTTTTAATCTGGTAAAACTCCCATGCAGGAGCCCAGGGACATTGTTGTATGCATAATATTTACTGCTGTCTCTAGTGAATGATAAAAAACCCTCCAGACCATCCTGTACAATGGTGCTTCCCTAATGGGAGTGGCTCTGGCTGAATACATGTGCTGCTGGGTGGGATGTGAGGATGTGCTCTGCAGCTGTGGACGTGGTTTGTGTGGCCTCTCTGGCCCATCCAGACAGACACCTGGGGCTCAAGAAACAGTTAAATGCATTTTCAGGATAAACTAGGAAAAATAAATGGCTCTCGAGGGCTATGAGCAAGTTTCAGAAATATTTCTGTTTCTTCCTTTGATCTGTTCCGAAGAGGAATTAGCTGCTGTTTCTGTGTTTGGAAATAAACTGTGGAAGGGGGAATCCTTCAAAAGATACTGAGCTGTGAAAACTGGGCTCACGCTGGGATGCTGAAATTGAGGGTGAAACCACCAGGGTAGAATTCCCACAGGCAGACCCAAAGTCCTGGAGAAGGGTCATTTTTCCCAACCTTCTCCCCTGTCCCTGCTCTTACATGAAACCAGGGAGAGTCCAAGGATGATACATAGCAGTACTTTGTAATGTGCACAGGGTCACTGACCTGGCAATCTTTGAGGGCATCAAAAAACATCCCAGTAAATACAGCAAGGGAATGTTCTCCCTGTCCGTAATAGGGAAAGCTCCTGGAGGTGTTTGAATAATGTGGTATATTTGCTATAACTTTGTTTTGACATTTTCCAGAACATTTCTCATGTTGTTTGCAACCAGAAGCCAAAATCTCCAGGTAGTTTTTGCTACTAGAAAACTGAAATTCTTTATCTAGGGCTGTTCAAAGCAGCAGAGACACAGTGCAGGACAGGGAGAAAGGAGGGAGGTTAGAAACCTCTGTCAGGAATGGGGTCAGTCTTCCTGAAACCATTTCCATGTCATCAGGTAGCAAGATTTTCATGCTTGGAATGAAAACCAAAAGGCTTTGACCCAAGAAAGACTCAAAGTCCAGCCTCAATAGTTTATTTTATTTTCTGTGTTAATAGGTTCTTATCTCCATTCGTGTGTCCAGAGAAGGGCAATGGAGCAGGGGAAGAGTCTGGAGCACAAATCTGATGAGGAGCAGCTGAGGGAGCTGGAGGGGCTGAGATTGGAGAAGAGGCGGCTCAGGGGGGACTTTCTCACTCTCTACAACTCCCTGACAGGAGGGTGGAGCCGGGTGGGGCTCAGGCTCTGCTCCCAGGAAACAGGGACAGGATGAGATGAAATGGCCTCAAGTTGTACCAGGTGGAGTTTGGATTGGATAATAGGAAAAAATGACCACCCAGTGCCTAGGAGTGGTCAGGCATTGGAATAGGTTGCCCAGGGAACTGCTGTAAATGTCATCCCTGTTCAAAAAAAGATGTGGATGTGACACTTGGGCACCTGGTTAGTGGTGATCATGGTGGTGCTGGGTTAAGAGTGTGACTTGATGATCTCAGAGGTCTTTTCCAACCTTAGCCATTCTGTGGCTCCATGATTGTGTTCCTGTTGGACTGTGAGCACCTGAGAGCAGCCTTTGCATGTCTGCCTGCCCATTCCATGTCCAACTGCTTCTCCATCCCTGCGGTGCACAAGGAGGAAACTGCAACAACCAGGCCTCAGAGGTCTGCTGGGGTTCAGCCCTAATTGCCCCATCCTGCTTTGGAGTCAAATGTTTCTAGCAGCCCACAGAAATCCTTCAGCCTTCTGTTTGTGTCTCCTTATAAATAGCCTGGCATCTTAAGGCAGACAGGGAAACCCTGCTGGGATACTGCTATTTTCCCAGTCCTCTGGATTTGAAGTGTTTGCTTTGCAGTTCACCTTTAAAAGGACAAAAATGCTGATGAGCCTGAGATCAGGCTGGCCCCTGGTTACACTCAGGAGCCTTGACTGGTGTTGATAATGAAAATCTTGCAAGAGGGACTGACACAGTCCAGGGCTGCAGCTCTCTGGGAGAATGGAGATCTCTCGGAGCACAGACAGGGATGGACACTGGTATCTTCCTGTGGAGATGAACCTGCAGTGTTGGCCACTGACATTTATTCCCTGTGCACTGCTCTTGTTAAGGTTAATGGGAACCTCCAAAGGAAATTTTTAAATACCTTTTAAAAAGGAGTCAGTTTTAGATCAACTGTTTTTGATTCGTCTTTTGGGCTGGTTTCCTGACGTTCAGTGTGAAGAGGTGTAAATAGGAGGGGACTTGTCCCCGTGGAGTTATAATCCTGCTGGCTTTTAAACATGACCATGGTGGGCTTTGCCAGGAATGGGGGGAGTTATGTGAAAAAAAGGCTCCATCAAACACAAAATCAGAACAGCTGACCATGAAACACGGGGAGGAGTTTTTTCCCACTCTTTTCAATAGGAAAGGTGCCTTTTCCAGCAGCAGTTCTGCCAGGCCCCCTGCAACCTGCAAGGAGCTGAACAGATGTAATAAAAAAGAGAACAGTGGAAGTACATCCTGTACTTTCGTTGTGGTTTTGCCCTCATGGTGCCTTTGGAGCACCACTCTCGTTGAGGTGGGAGCTCCCCTGCAGCTCAGGGGCTGCCCAGCAGGGCTGGGCTTTGTGGTCCCAGGGCTGCTTCCCTCCTCCATCCTCCCCACACGCTGTGTCTGTGCAGGATGCAGGCCCTGGCTGCTGACTCTGTGTGGGCTGGGGGCTCCCAGAGATGTCTGACATTCCTGACTAGCAGCTTCTTCTCGGCAGCTGAGCATGCCAGGCACTTTACTCACCTTCCTAGTAGCAAACACCCTCCATTTCTCTCCTGTGGGATGGGCAGAGAAGGCTCAGGGGGTCAAACCTGACCCACCACCACCCTAGCCCCGGTCTGAGGGGACAGGAAAATTGCTGAACTGTTCAGAGGTGGTGAGTGGGCAGTGGCAGGCATGAGCACGAAGGTTTTTTGGGCTGTGCCACACAGGGGAGTTTCTGCTGTCGGGAGAGCATCCTCCGTGGGCAGTGGTGCGGGGAAGTGAAGCCTCCCTTACCCACCAGCAGAGATCAGCCCAGCAGGCCTGCCTGCCTCCCTGGTACCCAGGGATGGCCTCTGCATCTCCAGCTCGTGCAATATTTATGCAGCTGATGTGGTAAACGGTATGGGTTTTACTCTTTGTTAGGTGGGTGAGTGACCCCTCAGCTGTCCCAGCCACCACGGGCCCTCCAGACAGCTCTGTGGCTGCCTAAAGAGAGGTTGTGAAGCATCATTTCCACAGCCTTGTGCAGATGAATTCGGTTGCAGAGAGCTCACACAAGAATCAGTGCAGTTTTGGGAGCACACAGGTCAGCAATGTTGAGGCTTGATAAAACCCGTGGGGGCAAAGGCACAAGTGTTCTCTGAAACTGTGCAGTGAGTCTGTTTAAGCACCACAGAAGGAGAGATCTGTGTGAAAAGTGGCAGACCTTCCCTAAAGCCTGGAAAATACCTGAGGAAAAAGGAAAGTATGGCAAGCAGGGTAAAACCTTGCCTCCAAGCCATGATCTGGGGTGCCCCCAGCCCTGCGGGGAGGAGGATGAGGAGGAAGAGGAGGAGGAGGCAGAAATCTCCAAGGACTTCCTTGCAATGTAGTGCGAGGTGTGGGGAGGCCCTTCTCCAAGGGGATGTCCCCAGATTGCCAATGTGCCTCTGGCACTCTCCTGTGCCACACTGACACCCCAGGTACACACCAGAGCTCAGTTCCAGGCTGCTCCCTGCATCAGCAGCAGCGGGAAATCCATCTTTGCCCCCTTGCCAAGTGTGGATGTGGGAGAGCCCCTGCCTGCACTCACTGGGCAGGGACTGAACTGCTAATTAGGAGCCCAGGCTGAGGCTGTCAGGGCCACCCCAAAGAGGGATTTGGAGCCTTGCCCTGCAGTCATTCTGGTGCTGTTAAAACCAGTAAGTACCTGAGCCTAACACAAGATTTCTGTCTGCTTCCTGATACTGGAGCTGGGTGCAGGGTTGCCTCTCCCCCTCTTCACAGATTTCCCTCTCTAGCATCTTGCAGGCTGCACCAAGCACCTTCAAATCCAGCTTTCACCCCGGGGAAATTCTTGGGGTTATTTGGTGGTGAGCAAAGTGACACACAGAGACCATGGCCCTCCAAACATCACTTTTAACAGTGCACTCTTAAGGGGAAGGCAAGGAAGCGTGCTGGATTTTCACTTGTATTTATTACTATTCACCCAGGGAACTACAGGCCATGAACCAGTTTTGTGCACAGGCATTTTGCCATTTTTTGCAGCCTGGTTTCATATGACAGCTCTAGCACAGATGATGTTGCAGCAATAACAATTTGTTGGAACGTGTTGGGCTCCAAACCTGCTTGGTAGTGATTTCTCTGTCAGAGGGAAGAGCCCCTTTTTAGCAGCACATGGAGAAATGGTGTCGGAGAGTTTCTCTCCAGCAAGTAGAGCCCTCTGAACCAGAACCCTTATGCAATTATGTGTGCTTTTTTGACTCCAGATCCTAAGAATGTCTCTCTTGAATAGCATGTTTCTTGCTAGTTCGTTCATCTGTGAATTTCCCTGGCAGGTAGCGTATAAATAGCTCTGAGACACAGGCGATCCACGAGTTCTTTTCAAAATACAGCATTGAGTCATTTTAAAGCCTCCTACTGTACCTCTTTTAAAGATTAACTCATTATTTTAAGTGTAAGATTTATGCCTGAGAAAGAAGGATAAAACCCTGGCTTAAGATGTTCTTCCAACAAAGTACCTTGTTTAAAAACCACTAAATAAAATGTCGTGGGAGCTGGCCTGTGAAGTGAGCAGGGGACATCTGCCCATCCCTGCCAGGCTGTTCATCACCCAGGGGCTACACTGCTTTCTAGAGCCAGGAATAGAAACCAGCATTCCTTATGCCCAGGAGCCCTCTGCCATGTAGGGCAGAGCAACCCAGCTGGTTCCCCCCAGCCTTTTCTCTCTGCCTGACCCCAGGCACCGCTCAGCTCTCAGTAATTAGGGCAGAATTAGGGCAAGAGCCCAGGGGATGGAGGCTGCTGGAGCAGGGCTTGCACAGAGGGCAGAGCTCTTCTATTTATTGAGCTGAGCCTCCTTTACCACCTGGAAACGTTGTCCAAAGAGAATTAGGGGATGTGACACACTTGTGCAAGTCTGGCATCCCAGCAGGTTATAGCAACAGCTCTGCCCCTGGGTATCCAGAAATACCAGGTGTGTCTGCAGTGCACATTCAGGTGAACACCTGCTGTCGGTGCACTGGGCATCCAGAGCTTCCACTGGCACAGGCTGGAACACCAGAGTAAGCAGGAAAACCAAAAAGACATCGTTTCTCTTGTGCCATTGCTCCTGAAGTGCAGCGTTAGCAGCCTGAGGAACAATGGAGCGTGGCTGGTGCTGACTGCACACATCAGATGAATAACATGTTTCATTCAAACAGTAGGAGAGCTCCCAAACAGACCAAAATGTAGTGTCCTGCTATGGAAACAGCCCAAGACTCTTCTTCTCCTGTGCAAAATACCACTGCACTGCTCGTGCTTAATTAGTTAAGGGCTGTTTCGTGCATTGTCTTTCAGATGGATGTACCCCAGCACAATTTTCAAGAGCTGGGTCAGGATTTACTTCCCCATTAAGTTAGATCAATTTTTTTCTTTTTCTTCTATTTTCTTTTTTCTTTTTTCTTTTTTTTCCTATTTTTCTTTTTCTTTTTTTTAATGGAGGGAGTTTCGGGAGGAGGGGACAGCTCTGGGACTACCTGTAAATCTCAAGTGGAATATGAGACCAGATTAAACCTGCAAAGGGAGTTTCAGTCTGGTACCTGGGTGGAATTTTCCTTTCTTTTATCATCAAAACACGCCTGACTGCCCTGCCCAGAGCTGCTATCTCCTTTTCTAGATGCACTGTGCACATGTATATTGGAATTAGTCATGGGCCTTCAGCCCATCTTCCTGCAAAGTAGCATTGGGATTCTGCCCTCGGTGTGAAGTGTGGCAGTGATTTGTCCCTCCTGCAGGGTCAGAGGAACACAGGCAAATTCCGTAAACAGTAAACATCTCTGACGTCTCTAGAAGTTCAAGGTGAAAATCAAAAATAGCCCTTTGATGCCTGAGACTTTGGATGCATCTTTTGCTTGCGGTTCTGCTGACAGGAGCTCTGTGAGTCACACAAGCCATCAGCACCCTGCTGTTTCCCAGAGCACTTTTAGGGGTCCTTCTTGGGACATTCCTGCCACATCTGCTGTCAGCCAGGGCCCATGGAGCAGCAAGATGCAAAGGTGATGCCCACAGGGACACAGTTTACCTGGGGCTCCTGGGCTGGGGCTGACAGTGGGAGTGGGAATAATCTGCTGAAGATCAGGCCCTGTGCTGTGTTACAGATGGACAATGACACGCTGAAGTTTGCAGTCTTAATGGCTGCTGCTGTTATGATAAAGTCATATATCAAAGTTAAAAGTGTTCTTTGTTGAAAACCAAGTGAACAGATTTGAATCCATCTATTATTGAAAAGGCAATAAGCAATATGCTGTGCTGGGTCTCTTACAGAGGCTCCCTAATGCATTAGTGCATTGCTCCTTGGCTCGGGAGGTTGCACAACTTGAAATCGTAGTTACCTTCCTGGAGAGTTCAAGTATCCATAAGGGCTAAAAATACATTGGGAATTGTGGTGCATGAGCGTGGGCACTGGGGATACAGCAGAGTTGAGATGGAAGTGCAGGAGGAGGAACACGTGGCCTTCTCCATTCACTGGAACAGTTTAATGTGAAGAGAGAAAAAAATAAAAAGGAAAGCAAAGCTAAAGATCAGTTGCATTTCATGGATGGAGGGTTACTGGTGGAAGGAAATGGTCCTCCTCGGATTTAAATCAGAATTAAAAATTGCATCATTTAATCTGACATCCTGCAGAACTCATGCTTAAAGATTTCATCTTAGAGTGCTATGGCAAGGTCAAACTCACTCTGTCAGTAATTACCTTGGAAGTCAGAGTGTATTTCTGTGCATGTCCATATTTGAAATGGATGGGAAATAGAGGAAGCCTTTTCATTTCTTCCTAGCTTTTGGTATATTTGAGATAATATTTGAGATTTATTTTGTGTGGTTCTTCAACACTTTTAATGGATTCTAATTCACACGTGCTGCCTCTTCCCATAGTGGGTGTGGAAATATCAAGGCCAACTGAGTAAACAGATGGGGAAATTAAGTAGGGTGCCCAAAGGCACACACCTCTCCCCAGACAAGGCACAGCATGAGAGTTTGCAGCCCCGTGCTGTGTGCAGGCTGCCTGACCCCATCTCTGTCTTCTGTACCATCCACGAGCGTGAAAACACACAGAGACTTTTCTTTATAATAAAGTCCTCTTCTGCTCTGTCGCTCAAAGCTGGAGATGATTTCACAGCACTTCTTTTAATCTTCTTTGACAGCTTTTTTGTTTAAAAATAAAGCGGTTTTGACAGTGGGATAAAACAGCACAAGTGTTTGCTCGAGTTCTGATCGAGTGCTAGGTGGCTCATCCAGCAATGCTCCTCTTCATTTCTACAGGGCTGTTCCCAAATAATGTGGATATTTGTTATTCATAATCTGCTGCTGGTTACTCTCATCATCAGCTGAAGGAGACAACATAATGGGAGTTAATTGTTTAGTTCTGCAGCATCTAATGAGTAGTGTATATATTCCAATATAACAATTTGCCATAGCTCCATGGGAGAGAGTATTAAGTGTTCAGTGACAACATGCAAATAATGAACGTATTTATAGAAAGCAGAACTGAGGGACAATAAAAGGGCCCAGCTTCATGGATAATTTATTCGGAACTAACAATGCCATAGTAAAGGAGATCCAGATTAAAAACCTAGATATGCCATTTGGGAACTCGGATGTAATTCCTAGCTTTTAAAAGTTCAAGTCTTTTACAGGTCTTATTGAAAGCAGTGGGAGGACATCTGTGAGTGATGTGGCTGTTCAGTGTTTGGTTAAAAGCAATCCAGCTTTTTTGTCTGGCACTGGTAATACAGTTGCCTTCTAAGTAAATTTCTTGCCAACCTGTTTTCAGCAAGGCAGTGCTTGATTCTTACTTCCAGCCCTCAGAAAACCACGGATCTCAGGTGAGCACACTCAGAAAATGTCTGTCTTATTATCACATCCATCTTATAACATCAGTCAAGGTCAAGGCACTATTGAGATTGGTACTCTACGGATATGTAATAAGAGAGATCCTCCCCCAGAGGTGCACAGAACCAAAATAGTAAATGGTCCCAGTTCCACTGACATGACTTCTCTGTGTTCCCCATTTCTCCTTCACTTTCTGCCTCTGGCTTTTCAGGCTGTAGCCATTTGGGGCAACACTATCTTCTTTTCTCAGCTTTCAGCAAATAGGAGTATAAATCACTCCTGGGGCTCCTATTTCAATTTATTGAAATTCAAATAATTGGTAATAATAGTATGTGCACTACAGTAATGGACTGTGTTCTTGTGTGCAAGAGCATGTTTTTACAAACCTCAGGTGCCAGTGCATCAGATGTGCACCAGACACGCAGATGACATTTTTAAAAGCATTTCTCTTTGGAAAGCATGGCTTGAAAGTCAGGCTTGAACCTGTTTTGAGCCTATTTTGGGCATCCTGCACTTAAGTGTTCCAAGAACAGTGCTGTGTGGAGACACTGTAGGAGACAATAAACCCACCTACAATGCACAGTGACTGAGCATGAGTGGGGAGCAGTTGTATCTCCTAATACAGATCAGCACCAGCAGTTGCTACTACTCCACCTCTGCTTTTAATGAGCACAACAGAGCCTTTGAAGAGTTCTTGAAATTCCCATGTTGCTTCTTAAGAGACAGGCAAGGCTGTCCAGGCTGGCTTTTTAAAAAGGTATTTCACTGTAATTGTCTGTTAAATCTAGATTATTAGAGGTTTCATTGACCCCTCGACGCAGTGATCAAAGGACATTTGCCACACTTGATGGCAGTGACAGCCACTGGCTTCAAGTAGAAGGATAAATGAATTTGTTGGGTGATAGGCTTCTTTCTTTCTTTTAAACACCCAAGCCAGAAATCAATCCTTATAGTGACAAGGTTTAGTGTGCTAAATTCCCTTGGCATTACAAACTCTTTTTCTTTCCCTACCCTTAAAAAAACAACAACAACAACAACAACAACAACAAAAACCAACCCAGGCAGATATAGCTGATGCTGTGTCGCATCCCACGTGCTCGTGTCTCCTGCAGTCTGTTGCTTTTTGGGATTCACACACACATTTGCATTTGCAAGCGCCACTATTGCTTTGCAGTAAACACTGCTCACGGCTCTCCCCTCAGAGAATCCAGATGTCTTCCTCTAAGGACTCTGCATTTATCTTTAGATTTCTCAGCCCGTGCACTGGGTGTTCTTTGCCTCTGCATAGAAACCCCGATCCTCGTCGCAGAAATTGCGTTTTGTGGTGAGGACGTTGATTGGGAGTGAAAGATACTTGTCTTCCAAAAAACAAGCTTCAATTTCATTCTCCTGATTCCATCAGGTCCCCACGGGAAGGTCTGTGTTAGGAGCACTTTTCCCATACAGCCAACTCTGCCTCCATCAGCCGTGTGCTCTTTGATTGCACATGGTCTGTGCAGGTATTTGCTGGCTTTTGGGAGATGAGTAAGAGAAGGATTTTGTTTGTTCAGGAGTTGAAATGAGGGGGGGAAAAAAGGAGAGAAGACCATTTTGCTTAATTTTTTTAGCAAAGGAAGGAGCAATCTGAATGAAGAAAGGGCTCAAACCCGTCTTGTTGGTGAAGAAATGAGGAGTGAATACCCATCACCCTGAAGCCTAGTGGAGTTTCCAGCTAGTGCAATGATCAGGATATCGTCCTGTGAAGTGCTGCTGCAAGTTCAGTGAGATCTGGAGAAGGGTGCATGGATTGGTTCGTGTGTTTGCTCTTCCTCCCCCTTCAGCCCAATCTTTGTGTTGTTGTAACACCTCAGACTTGGCCGTCAGTCGCTGCAGCTGCGATGGCCTGGGGACACATGAGGCACAACTGGTAAGGAGAGATAACAACTTCTAATGGACCAGCTAATACTGGTAGGCAAAACAGACAGCTCCCAGGCACAAGTGCTACCTCTGTGTCTCCTCCTATTTGCCAGGGGATACAGCATTGAGGACATTCAGAATGAGGATTTGCATCTCCAGGGCACAAAGTTCCTGCTGACCAGGATGAAGGACCAGCTCCTCAAGCTCAGCTGAGGCAGAGGGTGATTGTTATAAGTGAACAATTCTGTTTGCATCCCTGGGTAGAAACCTTTTCTTTTTTTTTTTTTCCACATGGTTTCCCAAATCAGGACACTAATCAGGTTCATATGGCTATTGGGAACAGAGTCACAAGCTGCCTCTTTTCCCCTGTTTTGCCACAGTAAAGGAAAGGAGAGGGGTTTTAACAATCTTTAGGTTTTTACTAATCCTTTTAAGTGAGGTGTGTGGGAGCTGTGTTGTCCCTAACCCCACTGGTGTGTCATCCTGGAGGACCGAAGTTATCACAGAACTGTGGAAGGTCTAGCAAAACAGTAAAAACAACAGCATTATGAAAGGAAGCCAGCTGAGTGCTGGCATTGTGTGTAGTCTGAAGTATACTTGAAGAGGGTTATAAATACATGTTTATGGAGGTACCAGCATAATGCCTGCTAAATGAGAGACATGAGTAAGGAGAAGATCAAGCCAAAAGATGGTTGCACCCAAGGACATGGTTTTCATACAGGAGACATCTGCAGAGGGAGAGGGAGAGAGAGAGAGAAATATGTCCCTATTACAAGATTTTTGGCTGTGTGCAACCACAGGCAACCTCCAGGGAAAGCTCTGTGGAGCCATCAGGGTGATCCAGTCGTGGAATGGCAAAAGGCTTTTTACCAGCCTACCCTGTGGATGGAAACACTGCAGGACACACCCTGCTCTGCCTTGTGTGCTCCCTGCTTGCAGCAGTGCCAGAGGGACATCTCTGACCCCTCCTGTGCTGCTGCTCTTGGCCCTGGCCCCCACACAGCTCAGCACTAGCCATGGGCTGGCCATGCCACCAGCATGTTCCCTAACTCACTTGGACCCTGTCTCCTCTCTCCATAACTTCTTGTGGGAGGGAAATCATCTACTGGAGCCTGGCATTCTGCTGTCTTTTTTCCAGAGAAGAGTGGAGAGGGGAAAATAGAAGTAATTTAATTTTTGATGCTGTTTCACCTTTTTCTCTACTTTATAACCTCCATCTGCGGGAGAGGAGTTCCTGTAGGAAGAAATCAGGATGACTACGATGTCCAGTGCCAGGACTGTACCAAGGGGAGTTAGTTTGACCTGTAATGCAGAGGGATTTTATTTGGAAAATACTCAATGTCACTAGCAGAGGCCAGTGTTTTCCTTCCTGCACAGGCGGTGACTCAGCTGGTCTCATGCATGTGGAAGATCAGGGGCTCAAAAGGGATTTGATTTAGCATGACCTGCTGTTTCAGCTGGTACACATGGCTTCCATAAGCTCACAATTTATCAAAACGTGCCTGCAACTGGGCAGGGAATTCACATCTCATCTGTCACTGGATTGCTGGTTTGCAGATGGGGGATGCTGTTGTGGCAGCGTGGGTTTGGGTGAAGATTTATTACAGGACAAATGCTGAAACCATCAAAAAAATGGGGAGATGAGGTTTTCAATGCATTACTGATGAGTGGAGCTGGTGACAGCCAAAAACTTCAGCAGATGCAATGATCCACTTCATTGCTGTTGAGCCAAAGCAGAGGGAGTTCACCTGCCTTGAGGGGCTCTGTCCTGCATACCCCCCTTACTGCAAGATGTACCTGAGTGACATTTTTAGTGCAGACCAACATCTCTATGTCTTAAAACATGGAAGTTTCAGCCAGTGCATTTGAAATTTGAAATTTACATTAGCATTCCCACTCATGGAGCATTTGGATGGTGGATTTCATACCCCACAGCAATGACTGAGCTCTGGATTGATCCAAGCCCTCCAAAGCCCTTCTGCACTTACCAGGAGAAGAATCTTTTTTCATGCCTGAAATGGCTGACTACAAATCTCACTCTTTGCCCCTAACAATTACAGAGCACAGGTGTTTCAAAGCTGAAATCTGGAAGCTAAAAAAGCATCTTAGATCCTTTACCCCCCCTCCCCTTCCCAAAGTGGTATTGAGGATTACCACATGTGGTTATATAATAATTTCCCTCAGCCTGAGCTTTTTAGCAATTAATTAGTCAGGGATTTGAGGGAAAATATGTTTAAAACGCTTGAATATTTGCTTACTGGTTCACAAACGTGCCCTACTTTGTTGTAGCTGCTGTTCTGAAAGCCTAAAAAAGAAAATATTTTAAAAATTGGAAAAATCCATGACAAAATTTTTTGCTTTCATTTTATGCATCTTTATTCAGTGACCACGGGTAGGAGGGATGTGGAAAGCTAACACACAGCAGGGAGAACACCACTGCTAGTGCCAACAGGTTATGCAGAGCCTCTTCCACCCAGCCAAAGGTGATTCAGGTACTTCTCTTCCCAAACTGCTGTTTCCTCACTGTTTCTCTCAGAAAAAACACTTCTGTGACCCCCAGCGTGGCTCTAAAATTGCTCAGAGCTGAGGAGTGTGAGATCTGCTTCATTCAGTGCCCGAGATCAAAGCCATCCAGGTTGTTAACACCATCCTCTGAGCCGTGCAACAACCTGCTGGGTCAGCCAGAGCCTTTCAAAGCTGCTGGTTCCTAACAAGCTTTGTAAAACCTTTGACTGCTTCGAGGTCTGCGGGTGAGTCGTGCAATGTAGGGGCTCGTTTATTTACTATTGTCTCCCACCAAAACCCTTATGACAAGGAGAGGAGAAGTCACTGGGATTCCTTGGCTCAGAGGGGGAACTTTCCTGTGAGCTGAAAATAGAGGATGTGCCCTGTTACAGGTATCTACAGCCACAGCTTTTAAAGCATAGCTTTTTTCCAGCCCTGTACATGCTTTGTTGAGATGCTCCTTATCCTTAGGAAGATACCACCGCTTCTTCCTGCATCCCTCTCCTTTCTTTGTGCTAAAAAGGGTTGCAGAACATCTTTGTCCCTAATAAAGATCCCACTGAAGGAGTGTTTCCAACTTTACGTGCTTCCCTTCTTATTTCTGCCTTCAGACACCAGCTCACAGCAGTGCGACGAGTGGGTGCTAATTATGGAGAACCACATTCGACAACAGAGCCTTGCTGCTGGTGAATACAGAAAAATTGCTCATTAGAGCAGCATGGTATTTAGTCAGATTGGCTTCCCTAGATATTAACATTCTGGCACTAATGCAGACTGGCAGCGGGGTACTTGAACAAAACCATCTCAGGATAAGATGTGCAGAAGGGCTTGTGGAATGTTTGTCCCACCTGTGGGGTTTGCAGGGCATTTCTGCTGGGGGCTCCCACGTGCTGCTTTAGGAAAAACAAACACCCTTGGATTTCAGTAACTCGCACACACAATTTCTTGGTGTTTTTTTCTTGCCTCGCAGGGCATGGTGCATCATCATACATATGATTTATTTTGCTGGAACGAAACACGCTGTGCTCGGTTATCTTTCTGGACATCCAACTTTTCGCTGCGCTGTTTGGTGTGACCGTGCTGCACCCATGGTGCAGGTGGCAGGGCTCTCTGCTCGACGGCTCTCTGTGCACAGCACGGTGTGTGTGGCAGCGAGGCCACCCTGGAAAAGGTATTGTTTGTGCTTGTACGGAATAACTCCATAAAGGAGGCTCAGCCAAAGCTGGTTTGAACATAAAAAGCTTCAGGTGCCGAGTTTTAGTGCAGGGAGGCCTTAGCATGAATGCTTCCCTGTTGGGGAAGATGAAACAGGGAAGTTTTATTGCCTGGCCAAAGATGCTGAGAACNCACCTTCTTACTTTTGCTCCTTTTCTCTCTTGCTTCTCTCCCTCTTGCCTTTCTGGCCTGCTCCGAGCTGCGGCTGCCAGCTCCAAGCAAGGCCCCTACATCCACGCCCTTAACAATAAACCTCATGCTCTAAAACCAAACTACAGAGATCTCTCATCACCATCCGTCCCGACCGCCCACCAAAACAACATCAACCTTACATTTCCCTTTGCTGTTTTATAAACAGCAAGAACCAAAGCCGGGGGGTGTGTGCTGCAAGCAGAGGTGCCTTTTCCTGGGCATGGCTCCTCGTTCCCCCCTCTGCAGCACTGGGACACCTCCAGCTTGGCTTCTGAGTGGCTCTGCAGAGCTGCCACGGCTCTAAAGCTGCGTGGGCAGAGCCAGGGCTCTGCTGGCATCGTGGGCTGCTGTTGGTCTGTGCAGCTGCGGGGGCTGGAGCTGCTGCTGGAGCCGGAGCCACAGGGAATTCCTCGATCCCATGTCCTGCCCTCTTCCACCTCTAGGCTTACAGCAGTGGGCTAATGCGAGTGCTATGGACACACACACAGAGAGGACAGAGCTGTTCAGCGGCCAGCAGAGCTCATCCAGCCACACGCGAGCCAGAATTTCCTCTCCTGCAGACCTCCGCTCTCCACTTGGACTTGAACGCGAGCGTTTGCTAATTAGATCCGCTCTATCTAATTAGCACCCGAATGGGAGTGCCTCCCTCAGCTTCCTCTGCGCTGGCAAAGAGCCCAGGGCTGGGGATTTATGGGGGTTGCTTTTCCCTGGGGTTTCTGGGGTGTGTCCTCACCTCTGTGTGCTGGGAAGGTGTGTGAGTGTCTGGTGTCACCCTCTCGGTCACTGCAGAAGCTGGACACACCTGCACTAAGCTGTTCCTCAGCCGACCTGTTTCTTGCCTGTGAGCTTACTGTGTGGGTTTTTTCCTTCTTTTTTATAATGGTCATGGTATTTTGCCCGTAGTTTGCCTTGGGAAATAGAGTGTGTCCTACATCCATATCTATTTTAAGACTCTGCTCTATTGCCTGCTCCCAGCTGGGGACATGGCTGGAAGGAGCAGTGGTTTCATGTCATAAGAGGAAATACTGGATGTTTCTAGGAGCCTATAACTATGAAATATGTTTATAGCCCAGGATATTATGCTCTTAGTGATAGTACTCAATCCAGCTGGCTTTAGTATTTTAAAAGCTTTCTGGCTTACCTTGATGGAATAAGATCTATTTCCAGGTGATGCAGAATAAGATACACCCAGAAAAACAAATTATTCTATTTCTAAAATTTGTATTTAATTAAGAAGAATATTTTTTTCCTTTGTGTTGGTCCTGCTCTGACGTGTTTGGGTTTAGAGAAGCCAGTAGACATTTTGTTATAGAAACATACTAAATTTTGTGGTCCGCCCAGATTAAAGTATCTGAGGGCTACAGCCATTTCTTCCAAAATTGAAACAGACAGACCGAACCCCTACTTGTCAGAAAAGCATGAGAATATTTCCATACAGCTGAAATTCAAAGATTTGGAAGCAGGTGCCTTTCTTAATGTTGCACATCTTATATTTATGCCTGTGAAGGTCTCCTAGTTCACAGCTCTCCAGCTCAAACACTGGATCATTTTCATCCTGACTGCTTTATTGTGTCCCACATGTGTTTTATTCAGTGAGTTGATTAGCATGGTTTTAGCTAAATCCCACTTTATGCAGTAATGTGGCTCAGAACCAGTTCCATATGGGAGTCCAGGGCTCTGACTCTACCCTCCGTGTGCATTGGCCCCATCCTGGAAGGTTTTATGCCCTCAGAAACTCCTGGATGTTCTTCTGCCACGACTCTGGGTGTGCAATCTTGGGTGATGCTGCACAAATGCCGCTGTGCTGCGTGGCATGGTGCTTGTGTTCACAGATTAAAAAAAACCCCAAACCAACAGAACACAAAACAAACCCCAAACCAACAAACCAAAACACTTCCAATAACCCCAAAAAACCTCTGTGTACCAGAGATGGCCAAGAGGAATCCCAAGGCAAGTGTTTTGTGGTGTCTCTGGATTACTTTTTTTTTTTAGTGTTTTGGCTTGTGTGAAAAGAGGGACAAGGATACAAAAATGTGACCTTTTAACTCACAGGTGAGGAGCTGCTTGGTGAACCTGGCATAAACTGTTCCATGGTTTAGGGTGGCTTTCTCTGAAGTGCTTCTTTTTTGGTAAAACAGCTCTTTGCTTCACAGAGCTGGATAGCTGGTGAGTCTATGTGCTGTTTATAAATTACCAGGTAATGGTCTGTTTTCTGAAGGCTCTCTCACTACATTCAGTGGTTCTCCAGTTTTTCTTCTCCAGGGAGGTCCAAAACCACTTGTAAACCTGCAGGTCACCTCTGATATTGAAGACAAGCAGAACTTTCCCAGTCAGAGTTTTCCAGCCACTTCCATCTAATATTTAAGACACAGCATAAAAGTTACAGTTTATGCAGTAGTACCAGGGAGTGAATTTTGTATTGATTTTAAAATTAGTCTTTTTTAGCTTACTGTTTTATGCATCAGAAAATGGCCTCAGCTTCATTAAGAATGCTGTATATTATTAATATACATCATTAATTTAGTCTTGGCACTGGGCTAGTAAAAGCACTTAAATCATTGTCCTGTCCTTAAAGTTGGACGAGTGAGATAGCAATAAATGTGATGGGGAGCAAAGCCATTTCAGAACAGAGCCGTTGGTCCCAGCCCTGCTTTCCTCACACACCTCTTTTTTGGGGGGTGACTTGCATCTCCAGCTGGGTCTGCACAACAGGTGAGTCTGGAGGTGCTGAACATCTGCACAGCTGATTTTTGGCACCCAGGCCATTGGCACAGAGGTTGGGAAGCCCAAAAGCAGCCAGTTTGGGTTGAGGAAATGGGCTGGGGAGGGAATCTGCCCTTGCCTGGGACATTGGTGCCTCATCCTTGTTTTCAGGAGGGCTGGGCACAAGCTGCACCCCGGCAGGGTAAGTGCAGGAGCTCCGTGCAGCCAACTGGAGATAGAAAGTACCAGTGCTACAGGCAGGCCTCCAAGGCAAAGGACCCAATTTCAGTCCCTGTTCTTGTGCTGGTTTATTTATAAGCTATTAAAGATGTATAAAGTGATTTTTGGAGCAGGCAATGGAGCCTGTGCCTCTCTGCTTCCAAGTGCATGGTCTGATTGACTGGTTACAGACTCCTGCTTGCTTTCCCATGTCCTTTTTTTGGTGTTAGATTCTCCCATACTGGACGCTGCTGTTTCCCAACTGGCATAAAAATTGAACCTTTGCAGGGTATGGACCCATCCTGGTAAATCAGCAGCCTTTCTGTGCAGGGTGTTTCATGTGGCACTTCCCGCCAGAATAGCTGGTAATTGTATTCCTGCTGACTGGACATGGTTCCACCTTCTCTGCCAGTTCTGTGGGCAAAGTGGCACTCACTAATTTAAAGATACTTTTGGTTGAACTCTTATTTGGAAAAGAGCAATAATTTCAGCATTAGATGTACATTGATAGAATGATTTTGGGTTAGAAGAGACATTAAAAACCATCTTGTTCCACCCCCTGCAGAGGGCAGGGACACCTTCCACTAAACCAGGTTTTTCAGAGCCCCATCCAGCCTGGCCTGGAACACTTTGAGGGATGGGGCATCCACAGCCTCTGTGAGTAACCTGTTCCCCATCACCCTCACAGTCAAGAATTTTTTTCTTTGTATCTGTTCCTCTGCTCTAAAATTATTTTGCTGCTTACAACCTGCTTGCTTTCATGGCATCCTGAAAATGAAGTTCTTTGTCATTGTTCTGCTAATGCAATCAAAGGAAAAATGTGGTAAGAGACCCTGCTGCATCTGATGAGTGCACTTGTTCTTCTCCTGCAGGAATCTATTTTACACAAATGCGGGGTTTTGTAGCAAGGCCACCTTAAAAACAAAACAAACAAACAAACAAAATCCCCACCTTGTGGGCATCGTGATTCACCCAAGTTATTTGCTGAGGTCTGTTGTTGCACAGATATCGGGGTGTGACACCTGAGTGGGACTGATGGTGCTTTGAACTATCCCATCCTTCTGGGTGTTATTTCAAGAAACACATCATGACAGATGGCATTGTTTTAAAGCTTGGATACGCTGTGCAAAGCACCGAGAAGCCCTGAACCTTAGGGAAAGCATTTTGTAAATTGGCATTCTAGAGTCTCTTTAGCCTCCTCAGCATCACTTACAGCTGGACACATGACACGTAGAAGCACTGCGGATGTGCCTTGAGGAACAGACAGCGACAGATCATTTCAAGCTCTTGGATATTGGAGGATGTACGAGGCAGGAGGCATTGTCATAGTGTGGTTTTATTGTTGTGAAAGCGATTGTAGTAAAAGTTACAGTAATCCCTGGTGTCCTGCTTCAAAGCCCCTTGAAGTCTGCAATAATGGCTCCACCGGATCTCGGCAGCCTTTGAGTAGGTGTTCCCACTGTAGGGTGGTGCTGATCAAACCTGGGGCCCCAAAGCTCTCTCCAGAAATGCCTCTCACTGAGCTTTCCCTATTCTCCAGGCACTTACAAACGCCGACACAACCGGCTTTTAGAAAGTTTTCTCAGATCTGTTGATGAAAAGGACTCTCTAAGAGCTTGATATTATTATTCTGCTGTCACATGTCAGGTTAGTGGGTTACAAAGTCTGTGCTATAGTGAGGAGCTTGCTGCCTTGGATGTCTGCATGAACCCATTTATCTCCACTTTTATGCTCTGATGATGGAGCTTTCCTTTTGGGACCAAAATCTATTACTACTGGTCTTTGACCAGGCTCAATAAATGCCTTTCCATTGCTGCTGCTTTGTCTGAATGCAAGAGTAATGCCCGAAAAGAGATTTTTAAGTTTGAAAATGTGCTTTTTTGAAGACTCTGGGTCTGTTCAAACCATGGTGCTGCAATAGGGCTGTGTGGGCTCCCAGCGGTGCTTGCTGTGGCTGTAAGAAATCACCTGCTGAGTGCACACGAGTGAGGGGACACATGGCAGACACCCATTTTGTGGGGTGAGCAGTGACCTGAGGCGGCCATTCGCTCCCTTGACCCCCCCATTGTGGCTTTGGGCACGTTATTTAAATTTTCAATCTCACAATTTCTCACCTGTGGAATGGGAAGCGTAGCTCCTCTCCTGGACTGGCCCTGTGCAGGGTCATTCTCTCCAGCAGGGATGTTCTGCCCAGTGACTGCAGCACTGGCGAGGGAGCAGGCTGGAGTCTGTCCCTGCTCTGCCATGCCTGCAGTGCTCCATGGCTTAGGAAGATGGGATACAAACCTGCAGCACTGCCTTGCAGAGCTGTGAAATTCCATTGTCTGTTCTGTGCAGGGCCTGAGCTGTTTGTGAGCAAGTTGATGGAGAGCTTTGCTGTCTGTAGCTCCCTCTCACTGAGAAGCAGGTTGTTGGGTTTACTTTTTTTTTAACTGTCTCTCTTGCTAACGTTGCCAGTCACTTGGTGACACCTGAAAACGCATTTTCCAATGTAATTGTTCTGACAAACCCCATTACTGTCTGACTGGGGAGCTCCCACTCTGCACTTACAGATGCAGCATCGATTCAGTGCAGGTCTTCCTGAGAGTGAATTTAAAAAGCAGTGAGCCTCTGTTCTCAAGGAGCAGTTCCTCTCCTTGTTTAATAATGTCTGTAGGAAAATTCCCAGCACTTGGCACAGTCTTCCTGTCTGCCTGTGTGCTGTTCAGGTCATCCCAAAGGGTCTTGTAGCTAGAATGTGTCTTTTTACCAGTTCTGGGCTAAGTTCTGTAGAAACTTATTAATTCCTCCTCTGGTTTGTTCCTGTAGGGGATGGAGGTGACCTGACTGAAAGCTTTATGTAAGTAGAAACAATTCAGACTGGCTTTACTGAGTTTTCAGTTAGGTCTCAAGTATGTGAATAGCTGCAAAACTGGGATATCCATTCCTAAAAAATACTACGGTAAAAATACCCTTTGTAGCAGACCTGGACTCAGTTTGCTGCCGTCATGCAGCTGGATGTGGAGAGCAGTTTGAGTACATGGAGAATTGTCCATTATCAGCTAAATATTGTGCTGAGCCCCTGCACACACACCTGAGCCTGTGGCATTTGCCTTTCCAGGTTAGAGACCTGCTGGTCAGGTAGTTCTGCACGAAATACATCCCCAGCCTGTCTGCACTGAGAGCAGAGGCCATGGGGACTCATGGGCTGCTTTGGAGGACAGTATGGATTCAGGTGAAACTGTGAGCAGCTTTTTATTTACAGCTGCTCCCAGCACAGCAGACAGCATGTAATGAGAGCAATTAAGGGAAGAGGAGATAACCTCGTCGAGCAGCGTGTCAGAAAGGTGAGAAAGCACGTGTCTGATGGGCTCTAGAAAGAGGAGATGAGGCTCTTGGAAAGGCAAGCAGGATGTATTTGCATCTTGCCTTCATTATGCATGGGAGAGAAAATACTGCATTAATGGGAAGTTATTGAACCGCCGCTAACTGAAGCTTTTTAAACTGAGTTAGGAGGAGAATTGACCAAAGAGATTTTTGGGAATGGAGGAAGCTGAAATTGAATCTACTCTGGGACACAGAAGACAAAAAGGACTGGGGAATTAAGCAAACACAGTGGTGGCACTTGTAAATAAGGTAAATGAAAAAGGATTAGCCTACAGCTGAATGGAGTGAGTGCTCTGAAAATCCCCAGGGAGTGCTCACAAATTTGCTCTGAATTTTCGCAGGTGATTCCTATCTCCGTCTTGCCCATTATCCCGTGAAGAAAGAAAAGCTGCCTCTGTTCTGGAGACAACTCTCCTGGGTCTACATCCCAGTGCCTGTGTTTGCTGTGTTTGGCTGGTTTGCAGCTACTGCATTGGGCAGGTCAGTGTTTGGCTGGCTGCCTTTGCAGGCCCTTTGTTTAGGACTTGTTTAGGGCTTTGTTTAGGACTCCAGCTCCAGAGGTGTTTTCCAGCACAAGGACCCACGGATGCCTTAGAGCATGAGGTTAGTGGAAAACATGTCAATGAGCCTGGGGACCTCTGGAGCAAGAGGGTAGTGAAAATGGCAAAAAATGTTTTTATTGAGGCTTTCTAGGTGGAGAAATAGCAGAGGAAGAAAGAACTTAAGAGCAAGAGAATTTTCTGGGTGGGCTGGGAGCTGAAGAAGGAAGAGCCTGAGTGGGATTGAATTATAGACAGTGAAGATGTCTTTACAGCTCGTGAGTTGCAGCTTTTTTGTATTTGCTATGACTTAGCAAAGCATGGGCTTGTATTCTGTCTATTCCTGTGTTTTGTGTTAAACATGTAATTAAGAGGTCTGAGTAAGAACCTGTGGGCTCTGCAGAAGGAAGCAAGTTGGTGCAAATCTAGTCAACAGAGGGGGAAACTCCAGCAGAAAATGGGAAACAAGAGCAGGGCAGCACAGGCTGAGAACTGCAGCACACATCCACCTCCTCTTCCAGCCAGGGGTGCCACAAAATGCTGAGAGCTTTCTGGGATCTGAGCTTAACGTTTAACCTGTCCTGAGTTAAATAATCATGATAGGGAAAATGGGCTTCAATTCCATGAAGTGCTGAAATCCAGGGACAAAATAGACAGCACCCAGAAGATGAGGGCAGTGGGACCGGGAGCTTGTGGTGCCCAGCAGAGCTGAGGGATTAATTTCTGATCTCCTATGCCCTGGATCTCATCAGGGTGCTGAAGTGACTCTCCTGGATGTGGGCCAGGCTGCTTTGCAATCTCTGGAAGTTTGGGATGTGAGAGAAGGTGAGAAACACATCCCACAGCTCCCTGGTCATGGTTCTGTGCTCCCCAACCAGCTGCTCCTAGCTTGGGGCTGGAGCAGCTGGGGTGAGCGACTTGTCCTGGGTGCTGGTGAAATACTGCCTAACAGGATAGCTTATCCTGAGCTGTGTTTAACAAAATGTGGCTGTGGAAGTTGCACTGCTCCCCTCTGCCCTCTGGAAGTGGGATTAAAGGGAGGAGGAGTGTGGGAGTGTGCAGCAGTGGATGGGCTCTGGGGATGCAGTGAGGGTGACAGGAGGCTGTGTCCCCTCGGGGTGAATGTCCCCCCAGCTCCTGAGGAGCTGTGTGGGGGCACGGAGCTCATGCATGTGGGTGTGAGGGGCAGGGCAGGCAGCCCCCACTGCTGCCTTTCCTCCATGCCCTGCTTTCTTGAGCGCCAGGAAAGAAAACTTCTCCTCCACGTGCCTGGGGAGGTGACGCTGGGGTCGCTGAGCCCTTCCCTGCAAATCAGCTCGTGGCTTTGCCAGAAATGACATCACTTGTTAGGCAGATTTCTTCATTAGGGAGCTTTCTAATCTCAGACACGGGCGGCACAGGAACCCTCCCTGCTCCCCGGGCGCCGAGGAAGCCGAGCTGCACTGCCAGTCTCTGCAGCACACTCTGCTTATTTATCATTCATGGCATCATGTTTGTTTTATGACAAATGAACTTAATCACGATTTTCACAGTGGAATACACAGGAAAATACGCAGGATAACCATAGCTGCAGGTATAGAAAACCAAACTTAATTTAGGAAGGATATACAGGAGCAGTCTAAGCAGACAAAGAATTGAATTAATCTAATAAAAAGACTCAGCTATATGTAATTCTTCATGCTGAAACAAAAGCCCCATGAGATAGGATGGTGCTCAGGTTCTGCATTAAACTTTTTTCTTTTGTGCTTAATGCTCAGCCAAATCATTATTTGTTGCTGAAAAGTGCATTTGGGTGTTGGGAATATTTTTTCCCCCACTATGTCTTACAGTGGAGGAGGGCAGGAATTGCAGATCATTTATTAATGCTCTGCTCCATTGTGGTCCTAATCTCCAACAGATGGGCCAGGATACTCTGGCTAACATTCAGTGTGAGCCTGCTGACTTGCACAGAGCTTCCCTTTTCATGCACAGTGATGCAGGGACTGGAAAAGGCACTGAGTGTGATCAGGTCATCCTGGAATGTGATTCCAGCAATTTCAGAGGCTGAGAGTTAATCCCTGTGCTTGGGAGAGCAGGGGATATACATGTAGGTGTGAGTGCACGTGGATGCGCCTTCCTATGGACGTGTTTTGGAGTGGTTTGGTTTTGATTCTTTGATGTGGCATTTACTGTGTGGCCAGGCTTGCCAGGGAAGCTCTGACAATTGCTCTCTTGACTCTGATAATACTGTATGTTTCCAATTTCAGCACCATTTCTGATCCTTGTCGGTGTTTCTCTTCCTCTCACGATACCAGAGCAGAAATTATGATGGTTGAGCCAGAGAGAATAATGCTTCAGAAACCACCCTGCTGCTATCAGTGGATGTTGGTGCTGCTCCAGCCAACTGAAATAATGGTGTGAGCTGCCTGCGCTGCACTAAAACGCATTTCTGTGTGTAGAAACATCATTAAAGAGTGGCTTTAAAGAACACAGCATAAAAGAAGAATTTAGGACAGAACATAAAAGAAACTTTCTAGAGTGTAGCACCAGGCATCCTAAAGTCTCCAGGAGATTTAGTGTCCAAGGGTGGAGAGGTTTCCTTAGGAGACTGGTGACAGTAATTTGTTCAGTCTAGCAAAATGAGAGCTCCCAGGGAGTGATTGCTTCCTATAAATATTTTCAAGGGGCAAGAGCTGAGGCTGACAGAATAACTAACGGATGTAGGTTGGTGATGAATAAACTTGGGCTGGAAATTTAGGAGACTCCTAAATATCAGACAGGTCGTGTAACAATTTTCTGATGAGTGTAAGGAATCAAAAGCCAAATTGCTTTTCAAGACAGAGGCTGATGTCCTGAAAAGGGCCCTGTGACAGTGTTTGTCCTTGGGTAAGGGGATGGCTTTGCCTAGTGATCCCAATGTTCTCCACTTACAGCTTTGAATTTTGTGGAAAGCCGGTTTCTTTGCCCATGGAGTGTCCTTAAAATGTGTTGGAAAGCAGCAAGGGCCTGTGTGAGGGAACAGCTTGGTTACAAAAATCTGGCTCCTTGGTTTAAAGGTGTGGTGGCTGGAGATAAATAGCACGGCCTTGTCTCACTCCCAGAAAGTGGAGTTGAGAAGAAAATCATGGACATGGCAGGCATTGTGGGGATGGGAAGGGCAGGAACTCGGAGTGTATCACCTTGTTGTGTGCCAGCCCTTGCCTTGCACATCTGGGAGGCATTTCCCTGCTTCCATTAGCCCCTTTGAACAGGCTGCCATTCCCTCCCAGCAGCATCTCCTGCCAGGGACTGATAGGAAATAGATTTATCTTTGAGGGCTGAAGTGCTGATGAGCAGAAGGGACTTTCAGCCATTTCCAAGGCTGGCAGCAAGCCTCAGATCCGAGATATCCATCTCCTTCTTTAAGTGTGGCATCAAGGCAGGCTGTGTTTGAAACTCAGCAGCCTCTCCCAGATCTCAGCCCCTCTGAGGGTTTTGTTCCTGTGCTGCCTGTGCTCTGCTTGGCTTTGCATGGGATGACAGAGGAGTATCCCAGGAGAGACTGATTCCCACCTGGACACTTGTGCATTCTCCACCTTCTGCCTGTGCATTAGCAATTGAATTCACCAGGAAGATGTGCTTCCAACCATCAAGCAGCGCTTCTGCATCTTCACAGCCTCAGCTGCTGAGCCACAGCTCTGCCAGGAGTTCAGCTCTGCTGCTGTGTTTCCACACAGCTTTACCTTCCTGTCATCTCTGGCTTATTCCTCTGGCCACAGAACACAGACCAACCAGCTAAAGTCATTAAAGCCCTCTCTGCTGCAGACAGGCCTTCTGGAGCTGCAAGCCCAGAGACTTTGGGAATGGACCAGAATTGGGAAACATACCAATTTTTAAGCAAGGATCTGTATCTTCAAATTGAACATCAATTCAATGAGGATGAATTGTGCAGGCACTCAGACTCTGATGCACGTTACTGATATTTTTAGTGTCTGGACTCTCAGGAGGATGCATCTCTGTCAGCCCAGCTGCTCTAAGAAGCAGTAGAGAAAAGTCAAATTGCAGATGGACCAAAGTCTTTTGTTTTTACCTCTCATAAAGGTGGTGCCTCCAGTGCCATCTTACAAAATTCACCAATGTCCTACTTCATAAACTTCCAGGTGAATAAGGCAGCACAATTTAGGTAATCAGTAAAATCTAGCAGCCAAAGAGAAGGAACATTAAAAGAAAAAAGGATAGTTGGAAGATGGTTGCACAAGTCCTGTCAAACAGTGTTCAGCTCCTGCATCTCTGCTTGTGGGTGTCTCCAGCCACCTCCCAAGGAGAGGGACAGATGCTTTTCAAAGCAGGCTAAAGGTACCTTATGGTCAAATGGCATGGGGCTGGGGGGAGAGGTGGGTAGAAATGGCTTTGTGCATCTCCATGTGCTACCACTTTCTGTGGAGTCACGAGAGCGGCTCCAACCGGAGTTAGAGCAGCCTTGAGGCAGGGCTAAGTCAGTCTCCAGCAGCCCTGTGGGGAAGAAACAGGAGGTGATGCTTCCTAAGACTCAATCCCTGCCTTCCTGGGTCTCCTACCCAAGAAGAGATGGGTGGCTTTTACAAATTCTGGGTTCTTCCTCCTGTAACTGGTTAAATCATCCCCAGCCGATGCTCATAGTGAGGGGCAGAGCAGCTGTAATGTGCAGGGACCAGGACACAGCAGCTTATTTGACTGATTCAAGCACACAGATGACCCCGGGGGAAGGTTCAGACTTAAATCAGCACATTTCTGCCTTAAGCTAATCCCCTCCCTGCCCAGAGTTTCCCACTGCAGCCATCTCCAGCCCTGCTGATGAGGATGCACAGAGCATCCCTCCTGCCTCCCTGCTGCCTCCAGCAGCACCTCTGCTCCAGCCAAGGTCCCCACCCCTGATGTGGAACAAAAATAGTACCAGGCTGGTGCTCCTGAGCCTGTTTCAGGCTATCCTCCAGCAGACTGGCAGGGTCATGGTGCGAGGAGGTGCTGCCTTGGTGCAGGCAGCAGGACCTGCACAGCAGCTCACGTGCTCAGCGTGTTCCTCTGCCTCTGTGCGCGTGTTGCTCCTCATGCTCTTTGCTGCTCCAGACTGGAAAAGCTTCTTCCCTGAAAGAAGACAGGCAAAATGCCTGAGGAGGCAGGTAAAATTCCATACGGGGAGGCCACCACCTCCTCATTCACTCCCAAACATCCTCCTCTTCGGGGCTGTGTGCGCATCTGAGAATAGCTCCTTGCCACAGCCTCCTCCTCAGGAACAGCGCTATTTATTCATAGGCATTGGGTTTGCTCTCATAGTCTTTCTGGATTTATTCTAAAAAGAGATCTGCCTTGTGCCTGGGAAGTGCCTGGCCCTTCCTCCAAAATGGAAGTGAGAAAAGCTCCTTGTGTGTTTTTTGCGCATGGTTAAAAATAGCGTCCCAGAACTGGATGTTGGATAAATATGAATGAGGGAAGAACAAATGTAGTAACCTTCACAGTCTACAAATGGCCAGGTATTTGTGTCTATCCTAGAGCTTCTAAAATTTCTTTTCTCACCCATTCCGTACTCCAGTCTCTGATTTCTTCTCTACCTTTCTTTGTCCTTTTTTTCCCCATGGCTTTGTTTTAATTCTCCTGCATCATTCTTTTTTACATTTAACGCTCACTCTGCTCTGCCTGTTTCTCTCCCTTCCCATCAGTGTCCTTCCCCACCTCTGCTTTCCATCCTGCTCCTCCACGCCTCATCTTTTTCTTCTTTCCCAATACTTTTCCCTGTTCTTGGCCAGTGGTCCCTGTTCTCCCTCTTGTCTCCTCATCCTTTTCACTCTGGGGACCCTTGATCCCCAAAGACGACCCTGACCTGGGTTGCCAGCACAGCCTTTGGCTCAGGAACAGGGCTGGCAGCCAAAGGGAGGTGTTTCATTGCATCCTGGGTCTGCAGACAGAAATATCTCACTGAAATGGCTGTTTACACTTGTCATCTTGGACAGAACCAGACAAAAAATCCTTAAGCCTGTATCTGCCGTGTTTAAATGGATGAAAACGTTAGAAATGAAGAGTCAGCCCATATGTTGTGAGCGTCTTACAGTGACAGACCTGAATGTTTATCCACATGAAGACCCTTTCACACTACGGAACAGTGTTAAATGGCTTCAGGGTAAGTGGATTCGAGCCAGAGAGGGTATAAATAGCCTGCTGGAAATGCTCTTCATGCTGTCTCCCATCCTCAACTTCCCTCATCTCTCCCATTTCCAGTTTTTAGAGGAGAAAAATGTTGGGTTTTGGGATATTTCAGGTCAGCCTGGGAGCTGTGTGGGCTTCAGCAGCTCTTTTTGTGTTACAAGCCCATGGCTGATGTGACCATCCACCAGGCTGATGGGCTGTAAGGAAAGTGACTGAGCCACGTGGCATTTGGATAAGAAAGCATCAAATGCTATTTAAAACCTCTTGAAATCCCTAACTAATTGTGGAAAGCCATTGCCCCACAAATTAGTTGTATTTAACCAGCCAAAGCCAGTTTTCTTCTTGGAAGAGGAATTTAATGGAAGGATGTAGTTCTGTTTTAGAGCACGGGCAGCCTGGTTCCTGCTCCATTCAGTGCCCTCCATCCATCCTCAGCTCTGTGCTAACTCAATTTCATGTGTGCTGAGGAACGTGCACTGTCCTAACATTCGACATCAGGGAAAAAAGTGTTTATTGTTCTTCTTCGTGAAAAAGAAGTGTTCAGAAAGGTCTACTGAAAAACTAAACCTCTGCAAGGTCATGCTCTAAATTCTTGCGAACAAAGGAGGGAAAAGGGGCTCAGTTTTGCCTTGTTTGCTTGGGCTACCAAAAATACTTATTGCCTGCATGTAAATTAAAACATATTTTGTTCGTTTCTGTGAACTTTGCTGTGAAGAGGCAGCTTTGGACAAGCTGGGCCTTTGGAAGTGGGGTTCCCTTTGCTTTTTGCTCTCCACAGCTCAGTGCCACGATTGATATCACAGAGGAAAGACAGGACATGGTTAATCCAGTGCCTGGATCAACTGCTGTTGGGAGCAACGGGAAATGGAAATCCGTTCAGGCAAAGATGTCCCTTGCCCCTGCTGCACAGCTCCTTCCAGTAGATGGGATTTTGGAACAGCAATTTATATTAATACTCAATAGGATGTTGCTATAGCAACTATACAATGTGGTGAATAATTTCATGGGCTTAAATCCAAGATGCTGGGAGCTAAGATGGGTCTGAGCACGATTTAGGAATTCGGTCATGTGGGTGCTGTGCTGGAGTGATTGAGCTTGGGGAAAAGTTAGGGTAGAAGATAAAAGGTGCTTCCCTGGCTCTGGAGGGAGCTGCACCCTGTTAGGTGCAGCTGGGGTGGGATAGTGAAAATTAAGGACAGCCTCCAGAGTCTTCCCTGTGCACCAATTTGTACGTGCTGCCATGAAGGACCCTGATGCACAGCAGTTCCCTTTTGGTATTAGAAGTTTGCTGTAAACCAGATCTGACATTTAGCTTCAGGTCAAATTAAATTGATTTGACCTAGAATGATTTTTATTGGTTTGTTTTTGTTTCACGTTAAAAAAATCGTTTAGGAAAAAAAAAAATCTGTTACAGCTCGCTTCCAAGCAGAATTACTTCCCTTTAATTTTCTCTCTTGCCAAACTGAAGAGTCTCTTATTTGCCCAGTTTTCATCTGTAGTGCTAATTTACAAGAGGCAAAATTGGGCTGTTCATGGTGGTGCCAGAAAAAGACATCTGGAACCCTGTCAAAGGGCAGAGCTGGAATTCATTCCCTCACCCAGATGTGCTGTAATGGGGAGATGGTATATGGGCACCCCTGTGCTTCCTGTTCCACTCCCCTGCCCTTTTCCATCAGGAAATACACCTTGACATGTAGCCTAATTTTATATCTTAACTTCAAGCCACTTTTTCTCCCATCCTCTAAGACTGACTAATTCCCTCCCTTCACTTATACCTTGAGAGTATTTATAGAGTGTGATCCTGTTCTCTCCCTCCCTTCCCTCTACTGTACAATATAAATTTATCTGTTATTCCCTCCTCCACTCTGGTCCCAGGTGTCCTGCCCTCCAGTGCTTATGCCATCAGCATCTTCTGTAGCTTCTCTGCATCTTTCTGTTCTTGTCCTAAACAGGGAAAACAAACCACAGAAATGCCCAGCTCCTGTTTTTTCCTGTGCTAAAGGACAAGGTACGAACAAATAACGGGAATTTCTTCTCCCTGCTCTGTCCATCCCTGTCAGGGACTTTCTGTTTTACATTGCAGGGTTAGTCCGTGAGCTCTTATTTATTTTATTTCTGTTCATGGGCTGGCTCTGGCCTCCTTTAGTGTCCTGCTGTGTGTTCAGCTGTGCTCAGGCTGCAGCACTGCACACACACACTCCCTCCCAAGGGGAATACGCTGCATCCCTGAGCAGTCGTCCACTGGTGTATTTACAGCACCCTGGCTGAGGGTTTTAATGCAATGAATAATTTCCAGTATCTGGTACTGCATGTAAAGATCTCACTCCAGGACACTTTAGTCTCTTCGTTCCCCTGTTATCACTTTATCCATCTGACTGATATCCTGTATGTACATTATGAGCTGATTTCCAGAGGGAACCGAATGTCAGAATTACAAGAGAAAATGAAGTTTCCCACACTCAGTATTTTTCCTGTGCTGCCTAAAGCCAACACTACAGCCAAGAAGGCTATTAGACTTAATTTTTTAATTTTGGGGTTTTTTAAGCACAAGCCAGAGGCTGGACATGACTGAGCAATATGTGCTGGCAGCACAAAAAGTCAACTGTGCCCTGGGCTGCATCAAAACCAGTGTGGACACTGGGTGAGGGAGGGGATTTTGCCCCTCTGCTCTGCCCTGGTGAGACCCCACCTGGAAGCTGCATCCAGCTGCGGAGTCCTCAGCACAGGAAGGACATGTGGGTTGGAGTGAGTCCAGAGGAACCCACCAAGATGCTCCAAGGGCTGGAGCTGCTCTGCTCTGGCTGAGAGGGCTGGGGGTGTTCAGCCTGGAGAAGAGAAGGTTCTGGGGTGACCTAATTGAAGCTCTTCAGTACCTAAAAGAGCTGCAAGAGAGCTGGAGAAGGGCTGTTTACAAGGGCATGGACTGACAAAACCTGGGGGAAATGGCTTCTCAATGACAGAGGGATTAGATTGGAGATTAGGAAGAAATTCTTCCCTGGGAGGGTGGGGAGGCCCTGGCACAGGTTGCCCAGAGAAGCTGTGGCTGCCCCTGGATCCCTGGCAGTGTTCCAGGCCAGGTTGGATGGGGCTGGGAGCAACCTGGGATAGTGGAAAGTGTCCCTGCCTTTGGCAGGAGGTGGAACTGGATGGTCGATGAGGTCTTTTCCAACCCAACCAACTCTATGATTCCAATGCTTAAGCCTAGCTGGTATTGATGCTCTTCCAAATGCCCTCTGGCTCACTGACAGTGGTTGACTCTAAAAATGGGCTTTTCCCAGAGGAAAAACTGCTTCACTCACCCTGAAGTTTTCTGGATCTCCTATCTCTTTGAAAACAGCACAGGAAAAACTGCTTGCCATATTTTCATATTCTCTTTGGACATTTTTATCATTGTGGCACAAACCTGTGGGTAGATCAGCAATATCTGCAGAGATGTCCTGCCCAGATCTAGAAGCTTCTCTCTCCTCAGCTGAAGTGCTGTACCTGGTGTATCTGCTGGGATGGAAAGGTCCTTGTTGGCCATCACAGATGCAATTCTGACTGTTGTGTAGCTGTCTTCCAAAAGTAGCTGGAGCCTGGAGTGGTAGAGCTGCTGTGGAGGTCGTGTATTTACCCTGTCTCTTCAAGCAGGAGCACCTCCACCGATCGCATCTGGGAGTTACTTCTGTAACTGCTCCCAAGAATTTTCAGCTGTTCAGGATCTGAAACCTTCCTGGGCTGAATAGGGAGCTCTTTCAGTGCCTTCTACCTCCTCTAAGGCCAGGGTAGCATCAGGTTAGGAGTGTCGGGTGTTCCACTGAGTGGAGGGACATTCCCTGGAGGAAAACAGACTGCCCTGTGATTGAAAATCTAAGTTTTCATTGTGGCTTTCCCTAGAAATCCCGCAGCAGGTGTGGGTGAGGCCGCAGCACTGTCGGCACACGGATGGGATGGCAGGCAGAGCAACAGGAGAGCTTTCTGCTCCGGCCTTTCCCTGCAGCTTCCGCAGGCACCTGGCACCGGAGCCGACTCCGGTAAAGCTGCACGAGGCATCAGGAGCTGTGTAATCATCCCCAGCCTGTCCCTCGTGGAGCCAAAGCCCGGCTGTGCCGCTGAGTGCCGGGAGAAGCTCCTGGCAGGGAGGCTGGTCCTGGGCTGCCGCGGAGCTGCTGCCTCCCTCCTGCTTTAATAACACACGGCAGTTCCACCAAATGTGGGTTTGCATCGAGGTTGCTCTGCCGCAGCCTCGAAAGCTTTCAGGAGTGCAGGCTCTGCTGTCTTTAACTCTGCAGAAGGCTGTGATTTAGCTGCCAGCCTGGGCTGTGCCTCCCTTCAAGGAAGGAAGGAAGAAGCAGGAGCATCTCCTGGGCTCTCGGGGAGGGCGACAGTCAAACTAACCTGTGTTCCTTAAAATCTCAATTATTCCTCCACTCAGGGCACAGAGTTCGAACTTTCTGGCTGTTCTCCTGGGCGGGTGAACAGTTTTGGTGTCATGCGTTCACAGTAAAGAGAGGAAGGGCTTGTGGTTGTTTTGGTTCTTCACAAACGTAGATATAAGGGTGGGATAGGTCTAAAAAACCTCCTCCAGGGGAGTGAGATGTCTGGGGAGGATTTTCCTGTCTCTGCTTGGAGAGAACTCATCTGTCACAGGAGAAGAGGCACAGTGGCAGGGACAGGAAGGAGAGACCTTGAAGGCAAGGACATTTCTAGCATTAGTTATGGCACACATGGCCTGATCCTCCTCAAGCAGAAGCTGGAGCCAGCAGGTTGATGCTGATTTATGACTGCAGTGGCTCTGCCCCAAATTCTGCACTACTTTGAGAGGTTTAACTTTTAATATACTTTCGAAAACTTTTTGATTGACTTTCAGACGCATCCTTGGTGGCACCACCTTCTAGAAACAGGGAGAAATCACTTAATGTGCAAGGAAACCCCGTTAGCACTTGGATCAGAGTCTGCTGCCTCACCTGCCCTCTGCAGAACCTCCCCATTTTTCTTTTTTTCTTTAAATATTTTTGATATTATGTATTCTGTATCCTGCTCGATGCTCTACAGGGCCTTTTGTCCCAATGTTTCTGTTTCTGCCAGCAAAGGTAGACACCAGGAGTCAGCACACCTGGTTCTCTGGCCTTTCTGGAGCAGGTCATGTTGAGGTGGGGAAACCTTGGGTGGGAAGAGAGCATGATGGTGATTTTTGATATTTTTCTGTCCGCCTACATCAGCCTGGCACTGCCGTGTCCTCTCTGGCCTAGATTTCCCTGCTGTCCCCTGGGCATTAGATTTGATCCTGATTTATGGCCAGTAATTCTTTGTCTTCAGACTCTATTTGTTGGCTCTCAAGGCCTCGTACTTCCTTCCCTGGTGACAGTTTTATGCAGGTGTAACTCTTGTGCCTTTGGTGGAGTCACTCCTGATTTACCCCAGCCCGCAGTGCCTGACAGCTGGTTTTCCCCCTGAATTACTGTGCCTGACACACCACTGTAGGTGTTAGGCATTGTCACAAAATTGATTTTCCTCCCGAGAGCCCTCAGTGATTTCAGCTGAACTTCTTTGCAGTTGTCGCTCTGTCTCCCTGGAAGATTCACGCTGCTGGAGTGGCTTCAGCCCTGGGGGACAGGGAGCCAAGCCCAAGTGCAAGACAACCCTTTTTGCCTTTTTTCTCATTTTTTGTACATGGATTTCCATGAGATTTCCCCAATTTGTTGTGGTCAAGTATGAGTGGCACAGAGAGAACTCAGCAGTCCCTCCAGATGTGTACCAGATTCTTACTAAAAATCCTGTATTTCAGCAAAGCTCTTCTCCAACACTGGGTTTTCCCTCCCTGTGGAAGAGCCTGAAGCTGCAGGGCAGTGATTTCTGCCCCAGGTTTATCTCAGCAGCAAAAGCAGCTGGCATTGGCATTTCTCCCTTTTCCAGGCTGAGTTGGAATCTGTAGCTCTGTGGCCGGGGATTGACTTGGAGCAATCATGAAAAGCTGAATTTACAAGGAACTGGAACCCAGCAAAGGTGGGGCTGGATGGGCTGAAGGTGCCTGGGACAGGGCATTCCAGGGATGGAATCTGGCCAGGAAAGAAGGTGGTTCTGCAGGGGAGATTGGAGGACAACCTGGTCTGCTCTAGGGGTAAAAGCAGTGAGCAGCTGAATTTCCTGAATCATGCTGGAAATGGGATTTAGGTATTTTAAAACTTAAAAGACAAATGAGTCTTAGCCAAACACATCCAGATTTTGTGAGCTGCTTTGGAGTCTATTGCTCTAAAGGGAGTTGGGTCCCATTTCAGGTAATGGAAAAGCATGATTTAGGTGCTAATTCACTTAGAGCTTGGAGTATTTTTGTCATATTTTGGGACTCAGTGAAGTTTTATCATTCCAGGGAAAATGTGACTACGGTGAAATAAGGAAGAATTAATCTTATAAGTGAGCTTTAATTATCCTCAGGAAATTGCATTTGGAGGTGTTTTAGGTAGTTTCTTGGTGTCATTGAAACCTATCAACCAGTACTATCACTGGAGTGAAAACCTTTTTACCAGAACCAGATTTTTGTTAACTCCCTAAATGATATTTATATATTTTTTTAATAATGCTGCACATCTAGCAGCATTTGCAACTTTGTGCACGTTTCGAACCATTCTTGTGCTTTCTCAGGCCTCCTTTTGAAATGCTCTGTATTTTTCATGCTGCCCAGAGTACTGTGGAGGGCTGTCACAGACCTTACACCAGGGTTTTACTGCCAGGTCAAATTGGAGCTCTCTGAGCCCATTTATTGAAGCAGAAAGCCCCGAGGGCGCGTGGGGGGGGGAAGTGCTGAATCATTTACCGTGGGTTCACTTTGCACACTGATGGTTGGCTTCGGGGCACCTGCTCAGCTCTCCGACACCACCAAAGCAAGCTCTGCTCCCCTGTTTGACCTGGCTTGGTCTGGGGTGCACCACGACACCCACAGTGGCGACTCAGCAGCAGAAAAAAGGTCGATCCTGGTATCTTTCTGGAGAGGCACTGACAGGGAGACCATAGCTGCAGTGGGTGCAGAATCTGTGGCAAAAAAAAGAGATGCCGTTAATATCCTGTTGGGACGGAGTGGACTTTCTTAATCATATTAAAAGCTCAGCAGTGTTTCTTGCACATCCCTCCCACAAAGGTAGCACTCCACAGCAGAGCCAGGACCTGGTCCATGCCTGCCCAGGTGTTGGAGGAAACCAGAAGCTGGCTGGGGCAACAGGAAAAGCCCCCAAGCAGAGCCTTGGGGAGAACAGTAGTGTGACAGTGACATGCCACCAGCTGCTGAGGGGAGTTTCTCAACCAGGCAAACTGAGGCTCCCAAAAGTGTTAGGGCCTCTAAAGGGTTGGATCCCGAAAGGGGTTTGTCCCCTGCTCCAGCCTCTGTGCTTACAAGAAGGTGGGGAGTTGATAAAGGTTGCTGATCCTCAGCAGCCAAGGTTTTTGGGGGCTGGGATCCCAGCTGACCCCCATTCCCTGAGACTGGGTATCCCTGGATCTGGCAGCTGCAATGCCTGTTCACAATAGACAGCTAAAGCTGTGGAAAAGGGATGAAAATCCAGCTGAGAGGCTGCAGTAACTCACAGCCTCTGCAAAATGACCTGGAGGAGAGGTTTTACGTGCACCAAAGCTTATCATTAACTTGTTTGGATTTAGGACTCGCTTCCATCTCGGGGTGGGGGATGAATCAGAAACCACTCCGATGAAATCAATGGAATAATCAGAGTGTCAATAGGATTAAGCCTGTTTGTTCCACACTGTCCTTTTGACAGGAGACAGCACCTGCCACGGCAATGTTTCCTCTGGTTGCTGTGGGATCTCGAGGGGAAGGATGGATAACTGGCACAGCTGCGGCACTGACTCACTGCTGTCCCCAGGAGCTGAGGCACAGCCCGTCAGCTGCTGCAGACAGCGGGGAGCAGCCTTCTTGCTGCTCTGTGTTTCCCCAACACAGCCAGGACCACGCAGAGAACCAGGGGAAGGAATGATAGGATAGGATCATGCATCCTCCCGATACATCCGGTTTTCCTGCAGCATCTACTGTGCAAATGAATCCCCAAACGACTCTCGGAGTGCGGCCGTCCGTGTCCGCCAACGCGATTTGCGGAGATGTGTCTTTGTTGCAGAGAGGATTATGAGAGTTCTGGATGGGAAAGGAAGTTGCTAACCTTCCTAAGAAGTGGGTTTGGGAGTCCTGAGCTAAAACAAAGAGCACCATCTCCTGGCAGCTGGGAATAGCTGGCGCTGCTTCCAGGGATGCACGCCCCGTTGCAGCTCTCCTGCAGGCGGCTTTCTGCTTTCTCTGTCTAGCCCAGAGCATCTGGAGGTGGGACAGCTCAGGGCTGAGAGCTGGCTCTGGCCACTGGGAAAGGCTGATCCAGGGCACACTGGGAGCTGACCCTGATGCCTAAAAGAAGGCTGCCTGGAACAGAGGCTGGGCAGAGTTAAAGAATAAAATAGATATTTATTGAAAGGCCTTTACAGGACACACCCTGGGAGTACAAAAGTCTGGCCAAGACTACACCTAAGATGGACCCCCAAGATGGACCCTGAGTCACGGGTTCTCGCCCTTTTTATAAGTTTTGGCCCATTTACATATTCGGGCCAACTGTCCAACCACAGCTTCAGTCCACGCAGTCCCATCCTTTCAGACTGTCCCCTCTCAATCCATGGCTGTTTACATTCTTGGGGTCTGAAGCTGCAAATGTCCTTGATTCTTCGGGCTGGAAACGGTGTGTTTTGTCCAGCCAGGCTAGGAGAAGAGCTGTTAGCACTGTACATGAAGCCCAGAGTTACAGACACACTAATGCAGTATAAAATCTAAAAAATATGAAAGTTAAAACTAAAGGTATCAACCCAGTGGTGTTATCCACAGCACAGTGACGCCTCTGCTTGGAATGAGAGGTCTCAGCCATTTGGGTTTCAAGCTCTACTCGAGTTGACACACAATTGCTAAAGTACTCTTGAGTTTTGTGCGGATATTGAAGTGTTTGGGGTTAGAAAATTCACCCAGAAGGGTCTTGCAGAACTGAGAGCGTGACTCCCAAGTGGTACAGTCAAATATCCCTCAGGGTGGCCAGACTATTTCGAAGCATCGTGTGACTGGGGTTCAGAGATGCCTCTGCCACTCGTGCAAGCTGCCCTTGTCACTGCCAGGAAGGTCCTAGTCAAGGACAGTCAGAAATCTGGAGCTTTCCTGAGGTTTGGGTTGAATTTGAAATCAAGCAGAGAGGAAAAAACAGCTTGGTCTGGATCCAAGAAAATGTTGTGCTTTGAATTTGGAGACAGACTTGGGACTGCTGATCTGTCTGGGTACGGTGAAGGGGTGTGGAAAAGTGATGTAACACTGAACATCTGCATAAAGACGTGTATGGATACAGATGAGAATGCAGTAAGACATTATGAGTTTTAAAAAGGAAAGTAACTGAGTTGGGAGACTAAAAGGACGTAATGAGACATCATGTATCAGGGTCAAGGAAAAAGTCTTTCCCTTTTTTTCCCTCCTTTTTTAAGTGTAAGTGAGGAATAGAAAGAAGCCAAGGTCAAGCGAAGGCTTCTTACTAGTGGCTGATGAGAAAATTGTAAATTTGGTACAGAAAAAAAGGCAGGACTGTTTAATAGCTACTTTTGTTGTGCATTTGGACGAAATCAGGAAGATACATTTTCCTGATGGTCACGGCTGAGTGATAAAAATGAAGGAGAGGCTGGAATGCAAACTGCTGACGTGGGACTGGGAAACAGAGAGGGCCCCCAGCTGGGGTTTCATCTCCAGATACAGATGTTCAGGTGATGGCAACATCTGGGCAATGGGACTCTCCTGCACCACTGTCAGGTGCCATGGAATGCCGTGGTGGCTCCCACAGCCTTGCTATGAAATCAGCCTGTCAAGGCGAGAGAGTGATTATAAAGTAAAAAGCTTGGCAAAGTGCCACTCTACCTCCTTGAGCCTTTACGAGAATGTAGGATATAATTTTGAGAGCCAGGCTTTAGTGTCAGTGCTGAGAGTAAGTTGCTGCATATCCATGAGCTCTGAGGTTGTAGGATATTGTAGGATGCTGTAGGGTTGATCCTCTGCACTGGATGGGTAATGATGGTGAGAGATTTCTATAAGTAGGTTTTAGAGCATGAGGTTTATTGTTAAGGACCTAGATATAGGGGCCTTGCTTGGAGCTGCCAGCCACAGCTCGAAGCAGGCCAGAAAGGCAAGAGGGAGCAAGAGAGAGCTAAGAGAGTGAGAAAAGAGAGCTAGAAGAAGTGAGAAGTGAGCAGTGAGAAGAAGTGACTGAGATTCTCGTGTACAATACAATAAATCATCTTCTGTGCTGAATATTCTGATTTTCATCAACCAATCTAGTACAAGACACAAATCCTATATCATTTACATACAGCCTATAAGAATCATTGCATTACCATACTGTGCTACATTTTAAACCCTAAAAACCACTCTTTGGATCTTTTCTGCCAAGCTAGCAGGGTCTACTGTGACTCTTGGACCTGTTTGCTAGCAGAAGGTATTTGTTCAACAACAAGGGATTATCTTCAGCCGGCCACACCATTGTTTTCCTGTTGTTCGGTAACTGAGGCCTGGTATCTCAAAGTATGCCTTCATTTCTATTTCACCTGTAGTTTCCATGTTCTCAGCATCTTTGGCCAAGCAATAAAACTTCCCTGTTTCATCTTCCCCAACATGAGGTGGCTTTGTGGGTCTTGGATCAGAGCGGAGTTGCTGTTCTGGAAAGCGCTCGTCCCTTCACTGTGACCTCTTTATCTGAAATCTCTGGCTGACACCTGAAGGGCTGAGGTACTGGGGGTGACCTGCGGCCTGAGAGACCCTCTAGCATCATGTGAGACCAGTCAAACAAGAGTGCTTTCCTTGTTTATGGGACTTTGCTCGTTATTATCTCTAATTGATTAGTTACTGCAGGTCAGGGATGTTGAAATGGGATGAGATGTACCTGGATGGACATGGGAGAGAGCTGGGAAGACCCTGCTTCTGGGAGCTTTCATCCCTGCAGCACTGAGGCAGCCTGTAATGACTCTTGAAGCTCAATATCCAAAGGAAAAAGTCAGAGCCAACTATTTAAAAGACTTACAGGAATTTGTTGGAAGCTGCTTGCTCCCACTATTCCGCTTTTGTCTGAAAAGGTCGCTGAAACCTTGATTCCTCCAGTTGCAACCAAAGAGATTTTGTCTTCTCTGCACAGCTCCAGGCTGTAAAAAACGCATCATCTAATTAAAGATTAGTTCTCCTCTCTCTTCTTCTGAAAAATTAATAATTTTGACCAAATCAGTGACACGCAATAAATACAGAACCTTGCATTGAGAGGTTGCCAGCTCTTCTGGGGAACTGAAATTTCATGTCATTGGATCATGGAATGGTTTGAGTTGAAAGGGACCTTCAAAATCATCTTGTTCCAACCCTCCTGCTGTGGTCAGGGACACCTTCCACTAGACCAGGTCCCTCAAATGTCAGTGTCTGTGCCAGTGAAGATCACCAGAGCTGCTTGTGAAGCTTGAGAGGTTAATATGAAATAAGGTTATCTTACTGAAAGCTGAGAACAATATTCTGAAGTGATCGATTTTAATAAGGCCAAGAATACTCTAGTTGGGGGGAAAAAAAGAATCAGTTTTATTTAAATCAGCTCTTTTCCTTGTCTGTGATCCTCAGCTAACTTTTTGTTCCCTCTTCCAGCGTGCTGCAGCAGTGCAGCTTGCCTTGAACCAAACTGGTCTTCAGCTGCCTTTCTTAAATTAAGAGCTACTCTGCATGGAACCAATGATTTCTAAATTATTTCCTGTGTCAATTGCTAAATAGCTCTAAATCCAGTTCTGTAGGAGAGGATTTCTGGAGCATTCACTTATTCTGAGCAAACAAAACAGTCATTTTCCAATATTTTTTTTCCTTTGCAGTTGATGAAAACACATGTAACTTGCTGAGCATCTCAGCTGTGCTGGAGTGATTGAATCAGACCCATTACTTCTTAGCTGGTCGCAGGAAGTGAAATTATTTCCCGAGGGCTCGTGTTACCAGAAACCAAACTGCTGCTCTCAGGAGCTGAATAGCTTTCCTTCACCTGAATTGGCAGGCAAGTTTTGGGCAGTTTTGAGTGAAATCCAGATTAAAAAACCCCAACCTTTGTAACAAGGGTAAATTCAGACCTGATACTGTCATATGTTACCAGTGCTATTCAAGGCTTCTCCTTCCCACGGATATTGAAGCAAATAAACTTAAAGTCAGAGAGGGCATTGCTTAATCACCAGGCTCTGAATGCACTATTCTTCAGCAAAAATCTGCTCAGCTATTATCAGTTTCCATGTCTTTAATAGCCAGCCTAATAGCTGAGAGATTCACACTTCCCAAATGAGAGGCAGTTTTAGCAATGGCTTTAAATCATTCCCAGTGGAAATAGGGAGTTACATTAAATCCTATTAATTAGGCAATTTCAGCTGTCTTCAGTGCTTTTGACTCTGCTGTCGCCTTGAGAGTTGGGATCCCCATATGTCCTGCTAATGTGAACCCTCCCCCTGCTCAAATGTGCTCACATACCCTGTAACTCTCTCTCCAGTAGGAAGTGCATTTCTGGTTTCATTTTTATTTGCAGAACTGCTGCAGGAAAAGCAAAAAGGTTTATGATTGACAGTGATTCCATTCCAAATCAGCTCTTGTGTTAACATCTGCTACAGTACCGGGTTTGTACTATTTGAAAATGTGATGTTCGTGTCCATGACTATTTCAGGGTTATTTTTCTTTCTGCTGAGGAACAGGATGGTGTTTTCTCAACCTCTCTTTATCACCGTGGCTCTCCTGTGAGCTGCCCTGGCTCGCTGTAACTCCTGCTATGAAGCACCTGACAAAAATGCATTAGAAACCCTTTCACTGCTCTATTGATCAGCATTGCTAAGAGCTGCAAATGCTCGTGCATCTGGCTCCCATGTACTGTGGACAAAGCACAAATGAAAGCTGTGAACAGCATCTGTGAATATTGCTTTGGCGGCGGCTTCAATCTCCTTTGACTCTGTGCTTCCTCTCTCCTAGCAATAGTGGGATGTTTGTAGGAATGGATTTTTGCCCACTGATGGTGTTGTGACAGCATATTCCTCGTGAGCAGAAAGTATTCCACAGCCATCTTGAGCTGGTCCACAGCCACTCAGAGTCAGTGGGACTTTTCTGGTGAATTCAGTGGGCTTTGGATCAGGTCCAGGAGGCACTGAGGAAGCATTTAATGAAAGAGCAGCCCTGAAACCCCGTGATTTAGACAGCCACTCACCCAGCACAAATAGTAAATTACAAACAGCAGATACTGGCAGCAACAGGCATGAATAGTCTGTAGTCAGCGATTCACAGCCTGGAATATGTTGGCGTAAACAATGCATCAGATAATTCCAGCTAACCAACACATTTGTGAAAACCCAAGCCTGTTTATGGATAATTTTCGAAAAGGCAAGTTCAGCAAGAAGAGCACTTGCAAGGAATAGAACCTTTCCCTTTTTGCTTACTGCTCATTTAGAAAATGTGTTCTGGCTACGAGCTGTCCTTGCGATGCACCGGATGACCTCAGGTAGAACCTGGCTGCTGGGCAGCCCATATTATCCCTTATTCTGCTTTGGCTTCACTGTGGTTTTCCACTTAGGCTTCATTCTCATGTAGCTTTGCTGTTGGGACTGAGTTATTCAGAGCAGTGAGGATGGGAGCTGCCTGCAGCAAGTTATAAAAGCATCTTGCAGCCCTGAGTGAGCTGGCAGGAAAATAGAAGGTGAAATTTAGGGTAGGTAAATGTAAAGGTGCATAGATAGAGAGAGGGAAATAAGCCCCAAGTTCAAATATGTAGGAAAAATCTCCACAGTGACCCTCACCATTCTGAGGCAAGAGCTTGCCTTGATGATAAAAGTTTCTGTGAAAAGTTCCATGCAGTGCTACACAGCAGTGAGAACACCCAGCTGAAGGCTGGGAATGACTGGGAATGGATGGTTTTCCACCTGCTGGCTGCAGCAGCCCTTGCTCTGTGCTCTGTTGTGGCAAAGGCTGCTACAAATCCCTGGCTGAGGGGATGGAGCTGCTGCCAGCATCATGTGCAGGAGCAGATTAGCAGGGATCAGCAGCACCCAAAGCCAGGGAGGATGGGGACACAGGAGCAGGTAGCACAGGTAGGCTGAAAAGCAAGGAGTGGGCACTTTTGGGTTGCTTTTCCCCTATGCTACCAGGTTTCTCCTTGTAATGGGAGGGACGTGTTGTTCCCAGCCTAGAGGCGATCCAGGGAAAACAAGTTGCTTGTAAGACATCACAACACTGAACAACGCAGAAATACGATGAGGGAAATGATCACTCTGCCTTTGTGCAGGGCTTGGGGTGTGTGTGTGTGTGTCAAACCCAGTGAGGTTGTGCAGTAAAATAAAGCCTTCAGCTAAACCACTGAAGTATTACAGGGGGGAAATACTGCTTCAGGGCTCACTAAATGAGCTGCACATGCCTGATAGATGGAGGGCTGTGGGGAAAAGCAGTTGTGGTGGTATTTAGAGGTGATATAATTTTCTGTGTGTGCAAGGAGAAAGAAAATACTCAAATGCAAGTAGCTCGGGAGCTTTCGCACTGACGTTTCCCAGCTTCTGGCATTGCAGCTGCAGCAATGTCCCTTTAGTACTATGATGAAGTCTGCACTGTGTGTGGTAGCCCAGGCACATGTGGAGCAGGTCGGGAGCCCCACATCCCTTGCAGGTGATGAGCAGAGGTCGGAGAAAGCCAGTCCCTGTAATGCTCCAGCACACGAGGGGTTAACAGGCTACTCCCTGCCATAGGCACCAGCTCCTACAGGCATTGGCTTTGTTTTTCCTCATCCCGTTCCCTCGGCCCCTATAGAAATCCGTCTCTCCCACCTCCCTCATGGGGGATCTCGCTGTTCGAGCCGTGCTTTGTATGAACGCTGCAGAGGGAGAGTGGCCGCTGTTTCTAATTTAATTAGCGTCATCCCCAGGAGCTGAGAGCGTGGCAGAGGGAATTAGAGGCAGCGTATGAAAATGATGCATGGGTTTAACCACCTTCACGCCAGCATGATTTCTAGATGATGCACATGGGCTACAGCTTTCTGAACGTGTGGAAATCATTAAATGAGGATGTTGAGTCTCTGCCTTGGTGTTTCACAAATTTAGGCTGGCTACTCTTAAGAGAAAATGTAATCTAAATCTGCTTGCCAACTTTCCCTCTCCATTTCTGTCCAGCAGGACCTTTTTCATCATGAAAAGTTTCCTTAGGATGCAATTCTTCCAATTCTATGTATTTAAAAAGAAATATTGGGTTTGTATTGGACATTAGATTTCTTTTAAGGATATTGGATGCTGAGCTCTTGGGTTGGATTGTGAGGGATGTTGTGAGGTTGCAATCACAGAAAGTTTTTATTTACAGGCTGGGCAAACATTGGCCAGGAATGCTTAGTTACTATCAGGATCCTTATGGCTATTTTAAGATGGAACAGCAGCTGGAAGCCTTGTGTGACAGATGTGCCACTACATTGCCCAAAGGTATAGATAGAGACAGTCCCCAAGAGCTTGCAAGCAAAGTCAAGTCTGGTTCACAAGGCAAATCTAAAATCAGCAGGGAGTGAGTGTGGCTTTGCAGACAGCTTGATGCATGCAGGCATTTGTGTCTTACTGGGCCTCGTTTTTGTGTGTTTGCTTCAGGTGTCACAGGCTCGTCACATCTCTTTGACTACGGCTCCACTGCCAACGGAGGGGACAACTCCTTCTACACCTCGCTGATCTCCGACGTCCACTACACCACCCCGCGGGACTCCACCTATTTCACGGGCATCTATCAGCAGGAGAACACCCCCATTCCCTGTTCGGGCAGCACGGAGGGGTTTAACGCCCTGGGGCATCCTGTTCAAGATGTGACTGGGTTTGAGTCCCGCGGCTTGTTTAGCTCCGACTCGGGAATAGAGATGACTCCTGCAGAGTCTACCGAAGTCGACAAAACCTTAGCGGACCCCATGAAAGTAGAAGCTTATAAATACATGGACATGAGTAGATCAGAAGAAATAAAGTACCAGGAAAAACATGACTCGGACTCAGAAGATGAGAGCCCAGGCCTTAGTGACAAGTACCGGGGAACACCCGCAGGCTCCAGCCACGCCGCTGAGCCTCCGCGGACGCCTGCGGAGAGCACGAAGGCAGCCAAGGAGCAAGACCTGCTGGAAGACAGAAAGTCTGGGAGCCAGCACAGTCCCTCTGTGGCTACAACCCCCGTCAAGATCACGCTCACCGAGACGGAAAGCACCAAGGAAGCTGCCAGCAAAGAGCCAAGCCCGACTCAGCCGGACACCGGCCTGAAGCCGAGCCATGAGGTGGTGCCAACGGTGACGGTGTCAGAGCCGGAGGATGACAGCCCGGGGTCTGTCACACCACCCTCCTCTGGCACAGGTAATGCTGGTGTTGGTGCAGGGCACTGGTTTTTTGGCTATTCAGAAAGTGGTTTTGGTTGTATCCCTGAACGTTGGAGAATTGCCATGGATTTGTGGGGTGAGTGTAACGGGATGTGAGAGTACATTGACAGGTCCCCATGGCCGGAGGTGTTCATGCTCTGCTCTGGCACCTGTTTGTGCAGCCAAAGTGTAGGGGGAGGCAAACTGTGCTCCCCATCATGGCACACTGCTCGGGATGGGCTGCCCTTGCTGTTTGGAAAGGGATCCAGGCCTGCTGAGCCCGGTCCCCAGGGATCTCCCCTCGAGGGGAAGCACTGTGCCTGTGGGCATCACTGGGGTATCTTCACCTAGGCCGTGGCTTGAGCTGGATCCCCATGGTTTGGGGGTCTCTTGGTCTCCCTGGCTGTCCAGACTCCCCAAGAGAAATGAGGTGTGTGGGATCAGGGCAAAGCAAGTGACTGGGTTCATATTATTAAAATGTTAATTGTGAGAGCTGTCTCGGTGTGGACGGTCGGGACGGATGGTGACGAGAGATCTCTGAAGCCTGGTTTTAGAGCATGAGGTTTATTGCTAAAGGCCTAAGTATAGAGGACCTGCTTGGAGCTGCCAGCTGCAGCTAGAAGCAGGCCAGAAAAGCAGGAAGCACGAGAGAGTAAGAGATCTAAGAGAGCTAAGCGATGTAAGAGATGTAAGAGGGGTACGAGATGTAAGAGAGGTCTAAGAGAGGGACAGAGCAAGAGAGGTCTAAGAGCGAGGTTCTCCTTTATAATACAATAAATCTTCTTTTGTGTTGAATATTCTGATTTTCATCAACCAATCTAGTACAAGATACAAATCCTATAGCATTTAAATACAGCCCGTAAGAATCATTGCATTACCATACTGTGTTACATTTTAAACCCTAAAAACCACTCTTTGGATCTTTTCTGCCAAGCTAGCAGGGTCTGCTTTGACCCTTGGACCTGTCTGCTAGCAGAAGGTATTGTTCAATCAAAGGGGATTATCTTCAGTCAGCCACACCATTGTTTTCCAGTTGTTCAGTAACTGAGGCCTGGTATCTCAAAGTATGCCTTCATTTCTATTTCACCTATAGTTTCCATGTTCTCAGCATCTTTTGCCAGGCAATAATAAGGCTTCCCTGTTTCATCTTCCCCAACATTAATGGCTGGCTTAACATCTCTTTGCCCCTGCAGAAAATAAGTTTAAATTGTTAAAAATCAGTGCTGTTTTCCTGTTAAAGTGCTGCTTTTATAAAGTGCCGAGGAGGGAAATGCTGTCACCTCATTTACAAAGGAGACAAAAGGCCAGTCTCTTTAAAAGACTCCTGATTTCTATTGGAGGGCACCAAAATCCCATGTTTATACTTTTTTTTTATTGTCTGATTACTGCAGTAGTGCATAATATCTATTCTTCATTTTCCCTATTATACACTGCTAAAATATAAAAGTAGCATAGTCCTTTAAAAAGGAATAAAATTCTGTGACAGGAAACAGGATTTTTAGACTGAAAATTAAATTTCGGTGTCCTGGATCAAAACCCTTTAAAAATGAGCATTGACAATGAATATCCCCAAGCTGAAACTTCCATTGCTTTAATGTCATTTGGAAGCATTTAAAACAAACAACTAGAATTTCCTCAAAATGGCAGTCTGGCACCCACACTAATACCTCCCCTTAGAGAAATATTTGATTCCTACAGAAAAGTGAGGGAGCATTTGTACACTTCCACACAGAAGAAGGAGATAGAGCCCACCACAGCTGTGAATTTATTCTGCCTGCATCAGCCAGAAACTTTAATGAATAGACTTTAGAGCCACATTTTTCTTCTTTTATTTGACTGAGTGAAATCACACACTGCTCCTGAGACACGCCACTGTTCATCGATTTACACTTTTTGCTACAAGGCAATTAAGGACTTCAGGCACTGTTACTTATTCAGTCCTGGTGACTGTTCAAGGCTGCCTTGGGGACACTTGGTATCTGTATCCCATCAAAACTGCTTATCCGTTGTGTTAAGGAAAGAAGGCAGCATCTTCTTCTAGAGGCTGGCTTCTAAGGGGTGTTTCCTCTGGATTTTCCCCCCTTTCCCGCAGCTGGGGGTGTTCCATGCCCAGACCCCACATTCATAAGCGAGGAAGAAATTTAAAACCTGCCCTTGCTATTCCCACGCAGTGACCCAGCAAAGTCGTGGCTCCTAGGTGCCCCTCAAGCATTCTGGCAGAGCTGCCAGTCACCCACCCCCTGCTTGGATCAAGACTTTTGAAAACGTTTTGTATTTAATCTCTGGCCCTCATCTTTCTGGGGAGGGAAGGCGTGGTCTGTCTCTGCACTGCGCTGGCGCTGAAAGGCCGTGGGTATTTATCCACTTCCCAGTGCCAGCGGTCAATGCGACACCCTGCTGCTGGCCACAAAGGACTGTTTTATTCACAAGGTGAATGCCAGGGCTGGGAGTTACACACTGCCAGCACAGGGAGGAGCGGGGTGAAGCCCAGGGACGGCGCGTTGCTGCGCTACGAGGGCTGGAAGTCACATGCCTGTCTGGCCTCGTGCCGGCTTCAGTCGTGGCTCAGGGAGAAAATGCTTGCATGTGGTGATGCAGGAGAGCAGCGCGGCTTCCTGCAGCCAGAGGAGAAGGATGCATGGGCTACCAATGCACTGGCACCTTTCCCCGGTCTTAGAAAATTGAAAGCCAGACACGGTTAAGGGGGGTAAGGGGTTTTTACCTCGGTATTTTAGTAAGGATCCTTTTTGGTGCACCGTTCGCCAAGGTGGAATGCGCCGCAATGCACACACCCAATAAATCACGTATACAATTTATAGACCTTACAAATTAGCATATCTAACAAGGGTGTCCATTAAGGGGCTTGGGTAAATGATGTGACATCTCCCCGTCCATGGAATTCCCCCCTGGATGGGCAGAATCTCCAGTTTACAGGATATGTTCTAGAGAGGACCTTGGTTCCACAAGAGAGCGTAGGGTTTTCCGGCCACCTGCTACGATGCCTCTGGGATATTTGATCTCCTGGCTTAACAGAATACTAGGCCTATGCTAAGTTATCAGACTTAAGGAATTCCAAGTATGCATGCTAAGAATACTGTGGATACATAAAAGCTATATAAATGGTATATAAAAGAAAAGGCAAAAAACCATCTCAGTATCAGCACCAGAAACTTCCCAACATCCAGACAGGAGTGCGTTGCAACAGTGCCAGCACCTCCATCCTCTCTGCGGCCACAATCTGGGGTGCAGAAGGACTTTCTTGTGTCATCTGCAGCCACGGGGTTGGGAACCTTCCTCCACTCCACTGTGGTACCCAACCCTGGGGATGGGGCACTGTCCTGTCATGGACCTCTTCACCAGCATCTGCAGGAGGGAACCTGGGGATCTAATTTCCTGGTGGCTTTCTTGGCTCCTCACAACCTGCAATGGCACTCAGTGACCCCATCACATTAATAATGGCTTCAAATTAGGGAGTGAACGCTCAGGATTCCAGAGGACAAATTTCCACGTGTGCATGATGGCTGTTTCAGTGTGACTGGGGCACTGCAGTCAGAAAATGCAGACTAGGTTGTTGATGGTTTTGTTTTGTTTTGTTTCAAATTTTGGGTGATGAGCTAGTCATTATTTTGGTTAATATAGTTCATAATGATGTATTACAGAATTACAATAGAAAAAATTGGTTTCATTCTTGGACCCAACTGAGCTAAAAGCAAACAGAGAGAATTCACCAACCACACCCTGGAAAAAAACCCAAACCCCAAATTAATGAAAAAACCCAACTAGTCAACCAACAACAACAAGTTAAAAAATCGAGAAAAATTTCTGATCTTAAACTTTCCACACCTGAAAGTTAAAGTTTGGCAAAACTAGAGGTAACTACACATGGGTTGTTAGGATCAGCAGAACCCACTAGACCTGTGTGCTTGTCCCCAGAACAGAAAAGTATCTGTTGGTGACAGTCTGATGCTGTCAAGTGTGTCCTGAGCCCACGTTCCTCCTGACTGATGATTTTCCTGGTGAAAACCACATTGTTGAGCCACTGGTCACGCAGTGACCAGCATCGCCTTGTACCTCAGCTTTTTCCTCAGTAAATGATGCTTCTTTTATAAAGAGTACCTGCATGGGAAATGCTGTATAAAGTCAACCTGTTATTACTGTTGGTCAGCCCCGACAGGAAAACTTTGTGCCTGTGCTCCCAGCCCTGCTAGAGGGATATGTGCTGGTGTGAAATCTGCTGTGTTTGTTTCCTAAGCAGCCAGAAAATAAAATTCTTAATTTTTATATATATTTTTTTTCTCTCCATGCGGCAGAACCGTCCGGCTCGGAGTCGCAGGGCAAAGGCAGCCTGTCGGAGGAAGAACTCATCAGTGCCATCAAGGAAGCGAAGAGCTTTTCCTTCGAGCCCCCGGAGGCCCAGCGGTCGCCAGCTCCCGCCGCGGAGAAGAGGGAGCAGCGGGCCAAGCCCGGCCGCCCTGCCGCCTCCTCGCACGGCGACAACGAGGCCAGCAGCGCCGAGTCCGGCGACTCGGAGATCGAGCTGGTCTCGGAGGACCCCCTGGCTGCCGAGGAGGTGCTGCACTCCAACTACATGACCTTCAGCCACATCGGGGGGCCCCCTCCGTCGCCCGCGTCCCCCTCCATCCAGTACAGCATCCTGCGCGAGGAGCGGGAGGCCGAGCTCGACAGCGAGCTCATCATCGAGTCCTGCGACGCCTCGTCGGCCTCCGAGGAGAGCCCGAAGAGGGAGCAGGACTCCCCTCTGATGAAGCCCAAGGTCATGGACATTATCAAGGAAGAGAACAACTCGCGCGCTGACGCCTCGGACTACGAGGCCGGTAAAATGACAGAGAGCAGGATGAACAGGGAAAACCTGGCAGAGTCCTCGTCCTACCTGAAAAGCTCCTTTGTTGCACCAAAAATAGGCGCTGAGCCCCCGACCTCTGCCGTCAGCACCGAGGAGCTGAAGGAAAGAGTAATCCTGAAGAAACCCATTGAAGAAACTGTTGTTAACCAAAGTAAAGTGTCTTCCAAGGACTTTGGCAAAAAAAGTCCGTTGGCTTCGTTCCTACTGCCGTTTTTAAATAAGCAGAAAGGTAAATGCAGATGTTACGTCTGTTTTGGCAGTGCTGCTGAGAGGAGGGGGAGGGAGAAGTGCCTGTTCCTTGCAGGGGAGGTGTTTGTAGTGTGGAGCAGGGGGAGCTGCTGGCACAGGATACCCTCAGGTGGGAGTTGGGCGTGCCTGTGACAATCCACACGTTATCACTGACCTGCCCATCCTCTTAGGGAAAAACAAAAAAATACCAGCAACAATAATTTTTAGGCTTAAGCATAGATACAGGATGGTGTAGGAACCCCAGTACCATAAGGCTGATTTGTGCATTAGGCATTTGGAGGACAAGGAGGAACAAATGATCATCTTACCTTTGAAATACTACTTGCCTTGTCCCAGGGAGGGGGTGCAATCAGGGATGTGGTCCTGCACCTCTCGGAAGTGTAAGGATAAAGATTTTCAGGATGCGTTTATGAAAAAAAAGGGAAGATTTGGAGAAGGAGTGGAGTTGGGTTTGGTGAATCTGGGCATTTCTGGAAGTGCTCAGGGCCGGGTTGGATGGGGCTTTGAGCAACCTGGTCCAGTGGACGGTGTCCCTGTCTGTGGATGTGGCGTTGGAACTGAATGATATTTAAGATGACTTCCAGCCCAAACCATTCAGTGAATCTATGATACTGAAGCTGGTGCAGCTTAAACAAATCTCTCTCGTGGTGGCTGACACCCTCCATCCTTAACAATGAGAATGCTTCCAGTGCAGGGAGGTGGGTGGCTCATCCCAGCTCTGCAGGACTTAGGGGACATCCTGCGTGCTCCTCTGAGATCCCCTTCCTGAATCCCGCAGTGTGAGGAGGAAGGGCAGGACACTTCCAGGTGAGCTCAAGTTGTCTCCCCGTAGGCTCCCTTCAAAGCCAGTGCAGAACCAGCCAGGTCCAGGCTCCCTGTGTCAAGCACTGTGGTCTAACAGGACCCACCACACCTTTAGAGACACCACCAGGTTTTAGTCTGAGCTGAACCCTGAGGACCAAGGCACAGCACGTGGTCACTGCATGCTGACACTGCCGGGGTCCCTGCACCCTGTAAGGGGCCTGCTTCACAAACCACACAAGGAAAAAAGGCACTTTATTCTGTGCAAGATGCCAGCTTTAGGTAGCACTTTGTGTGCCCTGGCTTTGTAGGCTGGTGTAGGAGGCAGGGACACTGGAAATGCCCCACGCCCACCCTGCTGCTCCTCTGCTGTCCCCCTGGCTGGGCTGGAGGGCAGTGACTATCCATGTCTCTTGTCAGATGTGTTGGTTTTGCAACAAGAGCTGCTGCTTCCTTGCAAACAGCTGGATAGAGATTGGAGGAGGGGAAGAATCCCACACACACTGCTTAAAGAGCATCTTTTTCCTCTGCCCACGTTTGTGCAGGCGTGTCCCACATGATGGCCTGGAGATGTGGCAGGTGTGTGTGAGTGGCACACTTAAAACCCATTTCCTGCGTGCTGTGAACCCAAGCGTGCAAGTCTGGTCAGGAAACAGCCTGAACTTGCGTGATGTGCTGAGGGCTGCAAGATCTGCAGTCCAAACAAAATATGTTAGTACTGATTCTGAGTGGTAATGCACTAATGACATTAACAGTCTGAATAAGAAACATGATTATTGCTTGTAAGCATGTTTTCCTGGCAGACTCTCAGAGCTCCCAGTGTCATGCTGTGCATCTCATCTCCCTCACAAATAGGCTGAGCTCAAACCATTTCTTTCCCACTTACCAAATTCCCATTTTTCAGGACTAGACAAGCCTCTGCCCAAATCCTACAAGCTGTAGGGCTGATTAATTTCAAACACTGCTCCTTCAGTCTAGCATTGGGTCTCTGCAACCCCACTGTGTGTGTGTTGTTCTGGACAGAACACTAAAAATTTGGTCTTGGCTTTGAGGAAGTAGTTGGGGGACTACTAGCTCCACTAGCTCACATGGACAGCTAGTGGCCTGTTCCTCAATTTTGAGATTTTGCGATCTGTTACAATTTTAAGTACCCCTCAATCATATTCAGATTTTTTTGGCCTAAGTTTCATGACTCTCTTTATTTCTGTCATTGCCTGAAGTGATGCTAACATAGACTTGTTTTCATATGGTGGTGAGAGAAAATCCCTGTGTGCATGAGCAGACTTTGTCCCTGCGTCCATGTTTCCTGTCTTTATTCCCCTAGGACAGTAGAGGCAGGAACTTTTCCTCACAATTACTAATTACTTCTTAGTGGTGCAAAGAGGACTAATTCAGTATGTGCTTTTTTGCCCTCAAGACACCCTGGTGCCTAAGGCAGGGAAAACAAAAACATAGAGCCTCTTGAGAGTATTGTTGCTAAAATTGTATATCTTTCTTTAAAGCTGATATCGAGATATGGGGAGATGGGTTCAAGATAAGAAAGTTTGGTTGGTGGTAGGGTTCCATTTACACAGCCCTCCAGTCACAGGTGTGTTGCTATGTCTGGGCAATATTTAAATTTTTTTGTTATAGGTGGTGTATGGGGCTGTCCTTCTCTCCTGGGAAAGGAGAGCTGCTCCCTCACTGAATCCACATGAAACCCACAAAAAATCCACATGAGAGTCAGCACTTTATCAGTTATCAGAGGTGAACTGAGGGATGTGCTAACTGGCTTGGTGGAACCAGAGCATCCCCATGGGTCCTCCCAAGACACATTGTCTGGCAGGGGAATGGTGTGGCAGAGCACGTCCTCTGGGACAGGGACTGCTTTCATGGCATCAGCTTGAGGTCTTGGCAGAGCTGTGCATCACAGCATCACATTTGTACCATGTGCCAGCTCAGAGGCACCTGGCAGGCATTTGTCACAGGCCACGCTCAGCCAAAGTGACGAGAACAGGGGGAGAAGTGGCAGTGACACACAATGAAGGTGCAGCAGAGTGATGTCACCCGAAACAGGAATGGTGTCACCATCCATTAATTAAGAGAATTATCTTAGTTATAGTTATCTATCAGAAAGAGATTACTAACAAGATGTGACTATGTACTTGTTAAATGTAGAAATCAGAAAAACCTTGGTTATTTCTTGTTACTTACTTGTTACACAAGATCAAGTGAAGCTGTTCAACACACCTGGCTGTGTTTTTGACACCTCACTGTAGATCTTTCTGTGGCCCTTGGCCAGCTCATATGTAGGTATATGTAATTTGAAAACAGTCACCCATCAATGTAAGCCTTAACTATTTCACAATATGGTACTGTGCACACACCAGGTGCTTTTTTACCCCTATCCATGGCATTAAATACGCTTTGCATGGCTCATCAGAAGAGTTTGCTCTGAGCTAGCGAGACAAAAACCGATTCTGAGTGCAGGAAAGGCATGGAAAAGCTGTGCAAAGGAAAAGCCCAGCGTTCAACCCCACTCCAGGAACAGTCTTGCTGGTTGCATTGCTGCCAGCCTGCAGGCTCTGGACCTCTCTGGGGTGTCTGCTGGGCATGCTGAAACCACAGCCATTCCCCCAAAGAACAAGGTGGAGCACAGCAAGTGCATGTGTGGTTTGCACAGTGATCTCTGCTTAACGTCTATTGCCATCCAGTGGCAATAACAAAAATGGGCAGTGGCTTCCCACCTCCATCTTACTGGAGCTCTCAGGGTGTGATGGAGTGGAGCTATTCCCTCGCTGCTAATCACCAAGCAGCCTCTCCCGCTTTTCCGCATGGTCGGAACGATGGCTTTGCTTGATGCGCCCCAGGCTTGGCTTTGGCTGGAGCTGTGCAGTTGCTACCTGTGTTAGTGCTGCCAACTCCTCCTGCAGGCACAGAGGGGAAGGCAGAGCTGCAGCCAAGCAGCTGCTGTTTGGCTGTCGCTGCCCTCACATCACTCCTGGCATCTCCTCCCAGGGGTGGGCACAGCCCTTACACAACGGGGCTTGGCGCGTCTCTGGCTGTGGCATTGCAGGATGGGAGGCTGCCAGCTCAGTTTCTTCTTTCTTTTTATTCTTTTTTTTAATTATTATGTGCTGGACTTGCACATGGCTTGGGCGTACAGGGAATTTCAGAAAGGACCTGCTGTCCTGGAAACATGAATCCTTTAGCCTGGGGCATTTTGCAAGAAGCCCAAAAGAAGCCTGGATCAAGGCAAGCTGGGAAGGAGCTTTTTGGCTGAGTCCTTTCGTGTCTTCTCTTGCAGTGCCTTTTGGCCAATCTCTGCCGGCGTGGCCTGGCTTAGCTTGTGCTGGTGTCCCACAGCCTGAGGACCTGGTCCTGGGAGGAGATTTCCCTTATGCTGGAGCATCACGTCTCTCCCCAGCCCCTCCTTCAGTGACAGTGTTAGGAGATTCCTTCTGCTTGGTCCGTTTAATGAAATATGCAGCAGCTTGTTACCTTTCAGAGGCCTGATTTCATGATACAAAAATGAAAGAGATGTGGGCATTCATAGTAGTGTTTATTTTAAGTTTCTTTCTGTTTTATGGCAGAATTTCACTTAGGAAAAGGAAAACCCAGGCCTGGGGCTGTGAGGTTGGCTGTCACTCACAGGTTAGATGACACAATGGGCAGGACCCAGGCTCCGGGCAGGATCCTGCTGGACACACAGTCAAATAAAATTAATCATTTCAAGTGCATTATTCTGCAGCACAGCCCTGTGCCAACCTGCCATCAAGCATCTTGATTTTGATGCCTTGTGAAAGGCTTTACTCTGGTCGGTCCCCTACAAATGCGTGTCCTTACCACCCACCCTTGGTGGCTGCTGTGGCTCTGAGCACCCGTGAGGGACACCAAGGTTCAGGGCCACTCATCTCTGTGTGGTTTCCTGGTGTATTTTGAGCAGTGTCACAAGCTGCAGTCAGGATCACTTCTGGTTTTGGGGTGACACTGGCAAGTGCCTTGGGTTGAAGAAGGTGTTTTCCCTCCTTCCTGGTGCCTCCCATGCTGTCCTGTGGTGTCCAGGGCTATCCCACAGGGGACAAGCACTAAGCAGTGTGGGCATTTCCCCCGTTTGGTGTCACAGACAAACTGATTTTACACAGCTTCTCGAGGAGATGGTTTCTCAGCAGAGATCTGGGAAAGACCTGAATTTGTTGGGCATGCTTTTTTGTTCAGCTAAACATCGTCTGCATTGAGTTAGCACATCCCTACTGTTGGAGGAGCTGCTAGTGAGGTATTTTTCCGTGGGAAGGGGATGTTTGGTTGGGTGCTTTAGCAATCTGAGGCTCGTTTCTCATCTGCATGCTCTCACCAGGCTGGCTCTGCAATCAGCAGCAAGCCAGGCCAAGGCTTAAGCATACGGTAATGTTAGTTTAATATTTTAGTGCCATCTGCTGTAAGTGCCTCCACACTCTGGCCCATCTGTTTTCTGTGCTTCGGTTTGCTTTTTATGGGGCTCCGGTAGCTTTGCAAGCTTTGGAAAGCCCCTGCTTGGAGAAGGTGTAGGGGAGAGGGATGTCCTGCCTGGGGCTGGAGTGTCTGCACCTTGTGATGCTGTAGGAGGAGTGGGATAAAACCTGTCCAGAGAAGTAAACATGTGGACCTGGCCCTGGCCTTGCCATGAAATCTTGGAGTAGCTTGGTGGCCCCTTTGGACTTTCCTCCCACATGGAACGGTTCAGGTGGGAAGGGGCCTGTGGAGGCTGCTGGTCCAACCCCTGGCTCTCAAAGCAGTTTGGTCAGGTGGCTCAGGGCCTCCCCTGCCTGTCCATCCTCTCAGCAAAGGCAGAGGTTTGGGGGCAGCTGAGATTTGGAGCCTGCAAGGTTGGGTCAGTCCCGTGCCAACGCCCTGGCGCCGCTGCCCGCGGGCAGAGCAGGGTAAAGGAGAGCTGCCACTCAGTGCAGCTCAGACAGAGCGGGCTGGCAGGAGCTCCACGAGGTCCCAAGAGCCCATCTCCTGGCCCACAGCCACGATTCCTGGTAGAACACTCTTGACAGATGCTTGTGACTCATTTGGAAAGGCCTCTGTTGGCAGATCCTCCACCAGCTCCCAGGTGTCTCTCAAAAACTGTTGCCATTCTCCCATCCTTCTTTACTTTAGGCTAAGCAACTCTGGTTTCTTCTTTTTTTTTTCCCTCTTTGGCTATGTTTTTGAGCTTCCTGAACTGTCTTGTTCCCTCTGTTCTTTCCTACCATTGGGCCCCAGACATCATCTCCAGCCTGTATGGCTGGAGGAGTTTCCCCATCCCAGCACGGACTCTTCCTCTGCCCATGGAGGAGGAGAGGGAACTTCACAGCTACACGTTTCTGCCTTTGCACCAGGCCGTGCCCCACCTCCCCACTTCTGGCCCGTTCATGCAGTTCAGCTGCCACCTGACAGCTTGTTACATCCATCAAGCTGAGATAACTCAGCCAGAGCTGAGCTGGAGAAAGCTGGAGATGTGCAGGCCATGGTGGTGGAAGTGAGCAGCATGTGCCCCAGTGGGTCTGTGCTGTACAGGATTTCCCCTCCACTCCTTTTTCAGGAGGGAAGGTGAGAGTTTGGCCCCTTCTGGCCTCAGGAGTGGTTGCAGTGTCACTTGTCCCCTCTGCAGAGGGGACAAGGAGAGCTGAAAAATAGTCAGGTGCTGATTCTCGAGTTCTTCCTGGAGTCCTGATTTGATGGGAGCGTAGCAGGGTCTCCTGAGTGAGGAGCAGTCACTTAGAGGAGATGCCTGAAAGGATCAGAACAAAGCAAAGAACAGGGGATTTTCTCCCTAGATAATGGTTTGCTTGGGCAGTGGCTGGGATCAGTGGTGATTACTGCAATAATCCCTCTCACAGTGAGCACCATGTACACACACCAGAGCATGGCCTTTATATGACCTTCAGAAATATCTCAGTAAATCTCACCCCTTCATTCCACAACCTGTGCTATCCACAGCCTGAATATTTGGCCTGCCTCACCTCTAGCATCTCTTTCCTTTCCTGATTTTTGTCTCTGTGGGTGAAAATTACTCCCCATCTATTGGGTGGGGTCAAATTTTTAATGCACGTGTGTCAAAGCATCTTAAACACAGCGACTGGATGCTCAGAGGGGCTTTTAAAATTGGGCATAGCTCTAACGTGGGAGGATCACATGTCTTCTCCTGGGACTGCTGTCTACTCCACTGCCTGTGAGTGTTAAGTACTGAGCTATAAAAAATTATAGGCTTTATCCTTCCGTTTTTATATATCTTCCCTTCCAGAGCAAGGGACTGCTTCTGAAGAGCTGTCATCAGTCCCAGCACTCAGACAGAGGTGTACCTTTCTGACAGATATGACACAAGATGGTGTTTATAAAATCTTCCTGCCGGGTCCGGATTGCATAGGGACCAGTAGAAAAACAAACAAACCAACCCCAGAAAGCTACTTGTTTAACTGTGTGCAGGGACCTGATGGTTGTGTCAGATGTTTCAGTGTCAAGGCCATGAACAGGAAAGTCCAGGCCAAACACAGAGAGCTGGGGAGGATCTGTAGACAAACAGGAACCTGCTGGCAGGAGGAATGGAGAGGAAAGATGTGTTATGTGCAAAAACTTGGCTCTGTGAGCCCACAGCTGGCTATATCCATATCCATGTCTATGTCCATGCCCCACCAAGCTGAACATCCAAAGCTGGCTCAGTTCTGCTCCTGGGAAAGGCTGCAAGGAGACGACTGCTCTTTTCACGAGTGATTTTTTTCTGCTAATTCAGGCACACCTCAAGTGCAGAATCACTTGCGGTTTAAACGCATTTTCAAATCTTGACACAGAGTCCCTTTCGGTGTCTCCTGGTGTCAGGGGTCAGTGACTAAGCTTTCAGGCAAGGCTGTGACACTGACAATCTGATGGTGGCCAGGTTTTGCAGATGCCTGGGTGTAGGGATGCTTTGCCTGGATATTCCAGCAGATTTGAGAGATGTCATGGACAGAGAAATCTAACATCTATGAGATAGCAACGATAGCTTTTCTGTGGCTGACACAATATATAGTGAGAGGGGATGTTTACTCTGGGCATACAGAAACAGGAAAAAACCAAACCCCAAGTCCTAAATAATGAAGGGGAAAAGTTATACAACCTGCAAGGCTTTTTGGTAAATGGTATTGAAAGATCTTTCATAGAATCCCAGAATGGTTTGGGTTGGAAGGGATCTTAAAGATCATCTTGTTCCAACCCCCTGCCACGGGCAGGGACACCTTCCACCAGACCAGCTTTGAACACTTCCAGGGATGAGGCATCCATACCAATTTTAGCTCAGAAGGTGCTTAGGGAAGTTAATACAGTGAAATACAGATTAGGTGAAGGAAAAATCAAATTATTTTTCTTTTATTAACACAGAATATTTTTCTTGTTAATGCAGTTTTCTCATAAATTTAGTGTTTTGCAGGGAACTCCTGGAATGTTTTGTTTTCTGATGTAGAAATTCTGCTTCTGAACCTCTGCAATGCTCTGTGAGCTGGGAATTATGCTTTTTTCACCAGTTTCATTGATTAATTCATTTGAAGAGTTTGGACTTGTTTCAGGTCAGATTTAAATTTAAGATTAAGCTCTGGTGATACAAAATACACTTCTAGGTCTCAATGAGAGGTGGAATACAAATTCCTGAACCTGTTGGCTCTAATTCCTCAGATGTTCTGCAGAATAAGGACTTCCTTGGGTATTGCTATTTGTGTCTGGTAGATACTCTGAATTTAAAATTAATGTATTTGACTGTAGTGAAGGGTGGGCGTGTGATGGATTTCCATTGGGAATAAAACCTGGAGGTATTGATTTTCCTGCTGTTTTTCCTTAGCTTCCGAGTGCACTGCTGATTGGGACATAATCGCTATATTGACTGAAAAGGGGATTTATTTTTTTATTTTCCTTGGAGAGCTGCTGAGTTCATGTCAGTTCAGAACAATACAGAAATTAAGGGACATGCCATGATCCAACAACCCAAAGGGCTTGAATTCCCCCCTGAAGGAAGAGTCTTGTGTTCTTGTCACTTCAGCTCTTAATCTTACCTTGGTTACCACTTTCCTGTGTTTTATTCTTCTGCAATATGTTTTTTTCTAACTCTTTTGACCTTTAGCCAACCCGGGCAATTCAGTCTGCTATTTTTTTTTCCAGAGAGATATCACAAATATCCTCTTTCCCCTCTGGCTCTGAGAGCAGCTCGGTGGTTTCGTGGGAGCTGTAGCGGTGAGAGGTCATCCTGGTGTTCTGGTTCTGCTGTGTTTCATTTGTGTGTGAGGAATACAAACAAGTAGGGAAAAAAACCCTAATGACACAAGAGGACAGGTCGGTTTGGATGCCAATAATCTTCTGCCCCCACCACCAGTCTGCCAGATGCAAACCTGCCTGCAGTGGGGATACCTGGGGATGTCAGGGTTGCTTAAATCTGCTGTAGCAATGAAGGTGAAGGTTTGTCCTTTCGGTGGTGATGACCAATTTCACGAGTTCTCTGGGTCTGGGGGGCTCCAGCTGAGCCTTGTTTCTGAAAATTTGGCCTGCAAAGCTCCTCGTGCTTCTGAAATAGGTGTTTCTCCACTCAAGATGACTGACTGGTTGTTTTCTTTGTGTTCAGGGCTGAGAAGACAAAAAACATGACTGATTTTCAGCTACGTTACACAGCAGCGAATTTTTTGTGGGGAAAAAGCCCTGCCAGTTGGGTTGCTTTGGTGCCAGAACCTTTGTTTTTGGGTTTTATCCTCCTTGCATCTTCTACTCGACTCACTTTGAGTCTACGCGCTGAAAGCCTTTTGATATCACTTGCTCACAGAAATCCTTTCCCAGCTGGTGCCATGAGATTTTACATGGAATTAGTCCTCCAGTACTTCCCTGCAGCTCTCCAACATCACTGGGAAGGATGTACAAGATTTCTCCCAGTTCATATCGAAATAATTCACAATTCAGTTCATGAGAGTGCAAACTACAGTGAGAGGTGACCTCAGGAGTCCTCTGAGCTGGGGTAACTTGAGAGGCAATAGAAGATAGTCAGTATTACCTTTGCAAAAAAGCCATGTCTTAGAAAGGGAGATGTAAGGCTTCCGTGGCAGCAAGTTGGGCTTGCCTTAAGGATTTGTCATGAGACTATCCAGACTGCAAGGTAAAGTAGGAATCTCAGTAAGGACTGTCCTCTTTCAAACTGGATCCTAAAGAATAGTTTGCCAGGGAAACAGCTTTTGATGCTATATCATCCATCTGGGATGAGAATAGCACATTTCATACAAATGGGCAAAACGTAATTTGTTTTTAATAGCTTCTCATCTTTTGAATAGAAGGTGCAATGAGACTGTGAAATTCAAGGGATGAAACCAAGGCAGATTTCCGAGGTTTGGAAGCACCATGGCCTGGCTGGTACAAGCGTTCTGCCTTGCTTGGTGCTACTTGGGATCCACAGTGGTGTAAGATCAAAATCCAGCCCCTGACAATCCCAGAGACTCTGTTTGCTGAGCAGCTCACATAACAGCAGCCCAGGATCTCTGCTCACTCAGTGTGTGCTGTCGGCAGAGGCAGGCGTTGCACAGACAGGTTTTTCTGCTCTCTTTTAGGAATAGAGGCAGTTCCTTACAGAGGAGTGTGTGGAGGGAGGGGGGTCCTTGCACACATCCCCGTGAAATGCTGATAGCATCAACAAAACAAGGTCTGTATCTGAGCAACGAACAAGGTAGGGGAGCCTGCAGAAAAGCCAGCAGAGATTAACAGTCAGGATTTCTGAAGGCTACTTTATCAGCTAATGTAGCATTGAAACACGAGCAGCTGTGCTTGCTTGCTTGGGTTAAGTGCAAGAGAATTGGAAGTTATTTCCCAAAGAGGGAGAACGGGCTGTCCTCCCTGTTTGTCTGGGATTCCTCTACAGGAGCTTTGCTGCTGCTGCTGCTGCTGCTGGAAAAGCAGGGCCATGTTTCACCCTTAGCTGAAAGTGGAAGTCTTATTGCTCCAACCAGGGAGTCATAAAATGAGTGGGATTTAATAAAAGCCGTAGTAGCAATTGTGCCTTCTGAAATGAGCACTCACATTACCCTTCATGTGCACAATTATTGCAGCTGGATATCACACACGGACTCCAGTACACGTGCACACTCTTTTGTCTAGAAAAGCTGCCAAAAAAAGGACTGATATTGGCTAATTTATTGTGTGACTAATTGATTTGTTGGGTGTGATGAATTGCTTTCGCTGCAATAACACCAGGAACACACAACAAAACTGGGAAATGACCTCAGTTTTTTTTTCTGAATTCTGGTTTGTCAGATCATCCTTGTTGCATGGTTATTGAACCTTATATCCAATGGATGTCTGTAAAAAAAATAGCAGGTTTTTCTGTCATTAACAGAAGCAGTGAGCAGGAGCAGCAAGGCGTCCAGCAGAATGATTAGCAGCACACCATTCCTATCAAAGAGGGAATTTCCATATATATAGTTACATTTCCATATAACTATGGCACTGTGCTTTTTACTTGTAGATATTTCTCCTCCAGCAGCCGTGAAGGGGAGATTATGTTGGAATGAGGTTTAAATGGCAAAAAACGACCAAAGAACTGGTCCTGCTAAGGGCTGAAACAGCTTTGGCACGTGCTTAATGTTGCTGAATTATTCATTGAGCTGGCTGGGCAAACTGACATTGCAAAAGGAAATAAATGAGGGTGCTGGAGGAAAAATGCTAAAAAGGTTGTGTTAGCAGAATGTCCCGGTGTCACGGAGCTCACAGGGAGCGGGGCAGTGATCCCACCCCCGAAATGCCAGTGGCTGTCAGGTGCAAGCCTTTCGTAAAGGACAGAGGGGGTGTTTTGGCTGCGCACACAGCGGTGACTTTAGTGATGTTTGTGAGCCCAGGTTAGCTCAGTTTGGGATGTGAGACCTCCCCTTTGAGGGGAGGCATTGCAAAGAGCTGGGAATGCCCAGCAGGGCACTGCTTAGGGTCAGAGGCATTGGTGGGGCAGCTCATAGAGCACGTAGAGCCGTGCAGGCTGGAAGATTAACCTTTGTCAGACACACCTGTCTGGAGAACATGCCGTCTCTTATCCCTTTTAAAGGAGTCTTGCTTCCTTCTGTTCCTGCACCCCTGGTTAAGTTATATCAGTGCCTTCCCTCAGTGCTTCTTCCCCAGGTGAGAGCCCCTTTCCCTGACCAGTCTGGGCAGCTGTCTGCAGCTATTCCCCCTCTTCCCTTCACTTCAAACCCCACAGAAACAGGGCAGCGATTGCTCACCAAACTGTTCTGCATTACACCACTGCGTGTGAAGGAAGGCAGGGAACTGAGGCCTGTTCCTTAGCATGGCTGGGATGTGGCAATTCTCAGGAACAGGCTGAGCAGGGGCATTGCCTTTGCAGCATTCACTGCACTACAGCCCACAGCAGCAGCTCAGAGACGTGTCTGGATGAGCAGTGGTCACTTAGCTCATGCTTGATGCTGCATGGAGGAGGGTTGAAAAGATCAATGTGATAATCATGGCCTCACAGGCCTGCCTGTGTTGTGGTTTGAATCCTGCCTGGGGAGTGGAATCATTTCCTGGCACCTCTGTGTCTGCTAAGAGCAGAAATGTTGCCTCAAACACTGTGTAAATATCTCTGTTACATATAGCTGTGCTCTCCTGGGTATTCTGCAAGGAAATATTCAGGGCACTTGGCTCCAGCTCCTGTTGTTGTTGCACTGTTTTGGAGATGCTAGCAGATGAGATTTTCAGGATTTATTCAGATGAGAGCTTTGCTTTTGCCCTGTGGGCAAGGCTGGAGTTCAGAGCTGCAGATTCTATTTGTGGATTTGAGTCAGGCATAGACCCATATCACACCTGTAAGTATAACCCTCTACCTAAGCCATCCCCTCCTGCCTGCTCCCCGCTTGCTCAGGAGGGTTCCCAGAGCTGCTGAGTGGGGGTTTTGCAGAGAAAGCCAAGGCCCAGTCGTGCAGCAGGGACACACGCAGCAGGAACTGCCTGGGCTTTTGCAAACCCACCATCAGCATGTCCAGCTGTGCTCAGCAGCTGCATCCAGACACCACATTCTTCATTTCTTTAGGCTCCTGCAGAGTCCAGTGCTCCAGTGCTCCTTCCTGTTTCTGGAGCCCAAAGCAGATCAAGCCCCTGTGCCAGCCCCAGCAGACCTGGGGGTAATCCCACCCACTATCCCATCCACCTCCAGCAAATGCCATGGCTGTGGCTGTTGGGGTTTGTCTCTGTGGATGTCCCTGCTGGGGTGTGCTGGAGTGAACCCTGAGGTCCTGGTCCCCATTGCCCAGGACCATCAGAAGGACACACAGCCCACCCAAGCCTCTGCTTGGGTTTCCTTGGGATCTCACATCCAAGTCCAGCCAGGTGTGAGAGTCCATCTGTGGTAGCTCATCTCGGGTAATCCCCCCTGAAGGGAAACATATTTGAAAAATCAAGTCACTGAAGAAGCTTCTGCCACCCACTTGGGTTTTGTGCACGTTTTAAAAATCATATTTAACTGTAGGGGTTTGAATCTTTCCAGAAAGGTGAGACTGCAGCAGACTTTCAGCTGTCACCCCCACAGGATCTCACTTTTGCTGACCAAAGTGAAGAAACTGTAAAATGCTGAGGCATTCCCTAGGCATCCTTTTAGCATATTTCGACCCGAAATAGGAAGAGAGGGGATGTAAATGTTTACTGGAATTGTGTATCAGAGAGCACCCAGAGAGCTGCAGTTGGATAATCTGCATTGCAAGAGAAGTCAAGGGAATAGCAGATGACTTTGAAAGGCTGCAGTGCTGGATGTGTTTCTTAACACGCACAAATTGCTCCCTGATTTCTCAAGAAAAAGAAAGCTCTGGGCTGATTATTGTTTTTAGATCTTATTTTAGATGTAGTGCCTGGAGACCCAGTCAAGACCAGGATCTTTTGTTAGCCAAGATAAGAGCAAGCAGTGAGGTCCTTTCCTTGGAGAGCTTGCAGGATGAATTTCATTGTGAGGAGGATTATTAAATGCAGGGATTGATACCATTTTGTGCTGTCTGAGGGTCAGCCCTGCTTTGCCTGGTGCCTGCTCCTTTTTTCAGTCCACTCAGAATGGTGTAATCATTTGGGTGAAGTTGTGGGTGGAAAGGTAAAGGAGAGGGGACACAAATGAGGGGTCTGCTCAGCTTTGTTCCCTACTTAGATGCATTTGAAAGGTGAGAATTGGCAGACTCATGTGTTAGTGTGTCACTACGTGCCTGACAATGCCAGTCAGCCCCGTGTACCCCAAAAGCATCTGTCCCATCACAGAGAGGAAAGGTGAGGAAACTTGCCGAACATTTGCTTTACAACACAGCCATAGGGAAGTCTGCCCACTGATGTGGAAAGAAGAGATGTGTCTCTCCTCCTTTTCAGGAGCTGGTTTGGCCCATTGCCTGTAGGTAACATGAACTCAGGGCGTTATCTCCAATCCCCACACCCCAGGTTTCTGATCAGTCTGATTCAAAGCTGCTCCCATTCCCATTTTATCTGAACTCAGCTTTAAATATAGCCACGGAGAAGGATGCAGTGGGTTTGGTAGGAGATGCAGCAGAGCCAGTCCCTGTGATCACAAGATTCCTCCTGCCACGTACTATAAATGATGCTTCTGCCGTGCATTAGAGGAACGGAACTACGCAAGGGCCCGAGGACCAAGTGCTCTGCTTTAATTATTCATCATTAGCAGTAGCTATTATTATTTAAGAGCCTGACATATTAACTGCTGGCCAGTTTCTTTCCTTGATTGCTACCATCCGGTGTCCTGCTCTTTTTGCTCCTGGGCCAAAGCAAAGCTCTTCTCCATCGAGCCAGCTCCAACCCTTTGCCATATCCCACTCATCTGGGTCTCCTGGACCTCCTCTCCAGGCTCTTCCTTGCAGTTATTCATACCGAGCCAGCCAGTGCTGTGCTGCTGGTGTTAATCCCAAGTTTGTGCTGCGTTTCCCATCGATATCCCCCTGAGCCTGACTCAGATGCTGCATACAATACGTTCACGGGAACAGTTCCCACCGGCGGTGCCAGCACGCCTTACTATCATCCCCATTTCTCCCTGAGAGGCACAGGCCTTGTTTACTCCTCTTTTAATAACACAGATGGTTTTAATAGTTCTCTGCCTTCGCCCCCAGTTCTTTCTCCTTGTCTGTAGTCTAATGCTTCCTTCTAAGTGATGGCTTTGTCACTTAATCTCATTAAAACTTCTCTCCATTGAACTCCGTGAGCTGCTTATCAGACCGTAAGCCTAATCTCCCATTTGTAATTAATTTGTTCTGTGCCTCCTACATTTTGGCATCATTAGATAATGGCATCACCCTCAAGGTCACTGATACACAGCATGAGGTAAACACCCATGGCTCCAGCACGGGCTGCCCTGCTGGCCTCCTCCTTCCTCCTCCTCCCTTTGACACATGGCTTGATTTTATTGACAGGTTTCTCCCTTTCCCTCAGCCAGTTCCTGATGATGCTTCCTGTCCAGCCTGTGCTGCTGTGTGACTGCAGATCAATATCTCAGGCTGTCTAGAGGCAAATGCTTTTCTGATATCCTCCTAGTGCATGCTCATCAGCACCAGTTTTCTGCTCACCTTTCAGTTCCTCCCTACTTAGTCCAAGAATTTAGTTGCACTGTTCTTCCTTTGCTGATCTATGTATTTTTAAAACTTGCAGAGCCTTGTCATAGAATCCTAGAATCAGAGTAGTTAGGTTTGGAAGGGACCCTGAAGATCTTCCAGTTCCAACCCCCTGCCATGGCCAGGGACACCTTCCACCAGACCAGGTTGCTCAAAGCCCCATTCAGCTCAGATTTGAACACTCCCAGGGGTGTCCTCATGTGCCTGGAGCTGGGAATAGGATACAGAAGCCTTTCACCTTCAGGTCTTTAGGCCCAGTGAACACTCAGTGGCTCACTTATCAATAGCAGAGGTAGAAACAACCCACAAATCACTATTATAGTTTGATCCAATCATAATAATGCACAAATCATTATTATGATTTGACATCCATATTTTCGAAAAAAAGGAAAAATCAGATTACCACAGTTCATGGCCCCAGCCAGTACCACCAGGTAATTTCCACTGGTGAGATGAAGAATACTAAGCACTAGCCAGAGATGAAAACCAATCTGCTGAACCCTCCCTTTAAGCAATGTGTTCACAGGCTTATAAAGGAAGAAGGATACCTTTAGTGGTACTCCTGTCTGCTCACTGGGATTTGCTGGTATTGAGTTGTCTGGGACTCTGCACGCTCTGGAAATAGGGTCAGTCCTGGTACAAGCTCAATCTCTTCATTTTTCCCAGTAGATTTATTTTCATCTCTCATATTTCCCTGTTTGGATGTAGTTTCTAAGAAACTCAAATGGATTTGACCCGTTCTTTCAATTTTTGCCGTTCTCTGTCTGAAAACAATCTACTAAACTTAAATCCTAGATGCACACAGAGTTGTCATTAGATCATAGGTATCGTTATTCAATACAGTATTGACCACAGAATTCAGAAATTCAGCATTCAGGCAGCTACAGAGAACAGCTCCAAATGCATTGCACACAGAGCTATGGGGGAGAAATCTCCCAACACTGAAAAACTCAGGATTTTTAACTCACCGGACTCTGCAACTCTCTTTTCTAATTGGCAGTTTTCGTAAGTGTGCCTAATTTTTCTTGCCTGATAGTCAAGAAAGAAAAGAAACCCAAACCTACTGGTGAGAGATTCTGCAGCCTTTTGGGACAAGGCAGGCTGCTGTAAAAGAAATAGATGTTTTTCTGAGGGGGGTAAATGCAGGAGGGACGTTTTGCATTTGATCCTGTAATGGCTGCACACAGCCCAGCCCTGATGCCTTGCTGGGAGCTGGCACGAGGCCACCAGGTAGATGCAGCTTAGTCTCTCAAGAGCAGCTACGTTCAAGTCACCCAGTGCCACATTTTGGCTAAGAGGCAGCTCTTACCTGGGGATAAATGGTAATTACTCCCAGTGAAACGTGCCTGGCTCAGCAGCAAGATGTATTTGCAACTGGCTTGCGAACTGTTAGGAGCTGTGTGTTTTCTTTGGATGCAGTGATGCCTCAAGATGCTCGTGCAAGGCCAGGAAAACTTCATGATTACAGTCAGAAATAAGTTTATGCTCAAAGGACGTGTTGGTAAGACAAGTGACTGACTGACAGGCTGATTTCAGGAGACTCACTCCTGAGATCAGAACCAGGTTTGATCAACAGATAAACCTTTAATTTTTCTAAACAATCTTTATTTCCTAAACCATCCTTGGTTTGGTCTCTCTCACTCCTCCAAACCATGCTGAAAACATCTTTTTAATCCATTTGTATAACTGCCTTTGTGTGCTGCATTGCCATTCCCTGTGCTCACACAATCACTACACCAGTGTGACCAACAAAAGAGCAAAAATAATTTTATTTGGTGCGTACTCCGTTTCCTCTGAGAATGAGCCCAAGTTTGGTTTCATTCTGCTGTGATACACTTGAACCCCTGTCCCTAAAGAGAATGTTGCAGCACTAAATACTAGCTATCTACTATCAAAAGGGATGTTTAAAATTCCAGGTGGTTTTTATTTTTAATGATCCGTTTGTCTTTTCAGACTCGTGAGCAGGCAGTGAGATTGCTGTGATTTGCAGCCACAGGCTGCCTGTTTCCTCCTCTGCTTCCATGGAAACACATGTTGGATGAGGCAGAAGCAGGCACAGCCTTGAAGTACATGATTTCCAAACTATTTGCTTTTCCTTGTAAGGAGTCCTTTACCTCCTGTTTTTACAAAACTCTGTGTGAGGAGGAAATCCCTTTGGGGAGAGACAGCTTTTTGAGGTGTCTGGCTGGTGTTGATGCAGGTGTTTGACAGTATCATCCCCGAGCATGTGAACATGCTGCTCAGAGGTGAAATGCATGAGACAGGGCAGGGACAGTGAGTTTTGGAGCTGGTGTCACTCTGGCTGTGGCATTTGGGATCAGAAGAGTTCTGCTTTTATGTAAACCCTCTGCTTTACTTTCATCTCCTCCCTGGAGAGGTGAAGATTGTACCTTCCTTTGCACTTCAGCACCCCAAAGATACCCAATTTGCACATGTAATAGCTCCATGTGTTCTCTGGGCAGCCCCTCTCCTCTCTAGTAAAAACTTCTCTCCCTCATTGTAAAAAAACAGATTATTTGCAGTTTGATGGTAAAATGAGGGAGGGCTGGGGAAAGGGCAGCAGCTCACATGGAGCTGCATGTCATAGCTCAGTAAAACTCTCTGGTGTGTTTTTATGGGGAATCGATTCAGAAAGAAAGAAATTGTAGGAGAAAATGGCCCTGAAGTGACAGCCACCAGCTCTTCCTCCACCTCCTGTGCAGCAGTCTCTTATCAGAAGGGCTCTCACCCTGCAGGGACACCAGTAGCTCTGCCACCCAGTGCCAAGCTGGAATCCCACTGCCATGGGAGCCTGATCCTGCTTTGGGGGCCAGATGCTGCTGTGGTGGCTGAGTTTGCAGGATCTGAGCCTCACCCCTGGCAGATGCATCTTCTAGATGGTATCTTCTAGTTGACTCTTCTTTGTCAGTAAGAGGGGAAAAAAGCCCTCTTAGATGTGGTGGCTGTAATGAGGCACTGAGGGAAACGAGTTGCTGAGTGCTACATTTGCAGGATGTCTTTCCTGCATGGAAAAGAAGTGTATTTTATCTTCCATCGCTTGCGAAGTATTCACAGATTGAAGGCTGCTCCTGTCTGTGGCAGCCTAAGCACAAAGCAGGGCAGAAACCTTTTTTTACAGAAAAAAAAACCCAGGCCACGCCCTTTCAGCTGCAGGAAAGGATGGAAGCCTCATCACAAAGCCCTGTCCCAGGCATCAAGAAGTAAAAGTAAATTTCACTCCATGCTGTCTGACGATTCCACAAGATCCACGCTAATCAGAGCCCTTCATTAATTATTTACCTTCACGGAAATGTGCCTAAGGGTTCTGGCATGTTGGATGTACAAAGTAATTGCCACGTTTACTTCCCAGCTAATGGGGAGGCCGAAATAAATGGTACCGGCCTGAGTGCTTGTGTGTGTGTGTGTGGGCAGGGGCTGGACCTTCCTGCCTTTGCATGTGATTCCATCCGTACCCCAGAGCCCACAGAGCTTCCCCGTGTCTCAAAGGGCTCAGGGTTGTCCCCTGTGTGCCAGCGTGGGCTGGACATGTCACCGCGCTCAGCCACGGCCACCTCCATCCTCCCCTCCACGCGGCCTGTCTCCCCGCATCACGTCTCCATGTGCCTTCTGCCCACTCCAGGGCTGCTCTGGCTCCTCCAGCCAGCACAGGGGCTGCTGGTGGGTTTGTTCCGAGCTGCCAGAGCAGGACTGGACCCTGTGTTGAGAGCAGGGCACAGCCACATCCCGCACAGAGGGCTCCGCTCCCTCCCGGCTGCTGAACACGTGGAGACAAGCCAGCAGCTCGCCCCGCTCCAGAATAAGTAGGTCTCGACTGCAGGTTTGCAACCTGAGAAAAACAAACAAATGCAGAGCAGCGTGGCTATATTTATCTGAAATTTAGAAGCTGTGGTTCGCAGGGAGCTTTGATCACTTTAAATGTCAGGCAGCCTGGGAAAAGAATGAGGAAAAGAAAAAGCGCAGTTGAAAAGAATGTGTTTTGGAAAAGGTGAGAGCTGCTGCTGCTTCCAAAATGAAGGCCTTCTCTTCTGGCCCCCAGTATTAATCATCCTAATCTTGAGGGCTGGTGTCTCTCAGCTTCAGGCTGGGGCTATTCAGAGGCTGAGGTTTCCAAAGCTCAGCCCCAGAGGTGCTGAGGACCAGCAGGACTCAGGGTCCTGCCCAGAATTCAGCAAGAGCTGATTACATCTACTTCATCTGTGAAAGAGGAGGTTCATCCAAAACGGCAATTGAGTTTGGGGTTTGGGTTTTTTTGGTTTGGCAACAAAAAAGATTGTGGTTTTCTTGAATTTATAATAGTCTGGAATTAATGTCATGCCATTATGGTTTATCTCTGATTCATCTGCAAGACATTAATTTTAAGTACGTGGCATTTGAAATTCAAGAACCTCACATGGGACGCAGGGATGTTGTGCTTTGGATCCCTGGGTGGATTTAAGATTAAGAGTGAACCAACTGATATAATACAATGAGGTCCTCGGTGGTATCTGTCTCAGTCAGGGAGTTTCATCAAAGCCCCATGTACTTAAATGTTTGCAAGGAGGGAAACACTTAAGGAAAGCGGTTCTGAAATCCCCGCAGACCTTTCGCGATGCTTGCCCAGACCTGTTTTACTGTTCTTTATGGAAATCCCCCATTTCTGCAAAAGCCAAACCTGTTGCAAGGGAATTCACTGTTCATGCAGAAAATGTAGTAAGTGTGCTACCCTTCCACCTTCCATTGCTCATGTGCAGTGCTCTGGGATAACAGCTATTTCTGGATCTCTGCAAATCTGCACAGTTACCCTGAAATTCCTGATGCTTCTACCATATCCACGTGCTATTATTGCAGCAGAGTGGTTAAATGTGCTGCCAGTAAGGAAAACCCCTTCCCCTGTTCAGTTTTGTCCAGTGGACTTTCAAGCTACTTATTAATTGATAAATATGGAAAAATAATACTATTTTTCATACGTATATTCATATCCACCCTATACCTTCTGTTTTACTCACACTCCTCCCAGGATAGAGAGCTATCAGTCCTTTTGCAGAGGCAATCAGGAAAATGTGGTTTGTGGTGTTTTAACAATATCATTGGGGAAATCTGAATTCCTCAGGCTTTTTCGTTTGGTTTTCAAAACATGAAATAGTTTTGCTGATCTATCTTTAATCCTTTGGCCTTCAAAATGGGAAATTAAATTGTCTTTTCTCAGATACTTGATGTCAGCATCCAAATCAGGACTTTCTCACTGTGTGCAGAGAGGGATTGAGGTTATACGATATTCAAGTACTCAGAGATAGGATCTATTCTTCAGAGAGAAACCCATTTCCACAAGTTCAGTGGGTTCAACTCGGTCCTGCATCTTTTTCTTCTCCTTTTCCTCCTTTTGCATCTGTTTGCATAAGATAACTAGTTTTAGGGATGACTGATCTTAAGTTCCTAATGAGCTGCCTCCAGGGCGTGGATTTTCATGGCATATTCTGCTGATTGGATGCTGGAAGCTTGCTTGACCTTGCTTATGGTATCTTCCATAGGATATATACATGTGATCTGTCCTCTTCCCTCTGCCCCATGTGAGGGGATGTGCTGGGGCAGGGCCAGCTCCCCACTACTCAAACCATTTCTGCTTTTCTGTGTTGCTTTACCTGCTTTTCTGTGTTGCTTTACTTCCAGCTGATGTCCTGAAATGCCACACAAAACCATTTTCCCTCTTCATTTCCCCAGCAAACACAACTCTGACCACTTCTCAGCCAACACTTCGGGCACATCATTTCCTGATCTAATTCTTCTAATTGCCCTAGAGGCCCATAACAACATCTAAAACTCAGAGTTTTAAATGGCTGCTTTGCCATCCAAAGCATTCCTCCGGCCAGTGGCACCACAGACTCTCAACAGAGCCCTGCCCTATTCTCTCCTTGGTTTCCCCTTCTCACAGCCTTGCGTTGGCACTTCTGCCTTACACACCAGTATTTTATGTCCTTCATTGCTCCTTTTGGGTCCTTTTCCCCCGCTTTGTGCCATGCAGCACCGTTGGCACTGCTGCAATAAGCAGCCGCAGTGCCTCCTCCATCGCCTTTGCAAGGACTGTAGGCTGTGTTTGCCCAGGACAGGAGCAGCTGCTTCTTCACCTCCCCCTGTCCCACCTGTCCCCCATCCCTCTGCAAGCTCAGCCAGGATTTTCCCATATTAACAGCTGGCTTCCCAGGCTGGGTACGATGGGAGCTGTCCCTTTGCAGAGAGCATCTTGGTACCCAGGTGTCCCTCATCCATGGAGCAGGCGGCGTGGCTGTTGGATCCAGCAGCGTGTCGCTGATCTGTTGCTGTTTTCCAGGGAAAGCTGGGGTTGCCATGACGATTGTGTGCCGGCCATGGCTGCAGTATCCACACACCTCCACCGCTAATGCGTTTTATCCTCCCTGCAGGGCGGGGTGGGGGGATGCAAAGATGCCCGTGGTCAGATGCTTGAAGCAGCTCTCCAGCATAGTGAAAAGCTCAGGCCCTCCTCGCTAGCACCTTTCCGTAAAGAAATTATTTTTTGGGAGCATCTGGAGCTGGGGAAAGGGGCTTGATCTACATCAAGTTATTCTGCACCTTCTCCCCTGGCCTGATTTGGGCTGGCAGCAGGAGTGCCAGGTCCAGGAGCATTGGAGCCAGCAGAAATGCTGCAAACCACAGCTCATTCTCAAGCACCCCTGGCTGCTTCTGAGCATCCCAACCCGAATGAAGGGCTTGTGGCACTGCTGCAAGTGCAGCCTCAGTCTCCTGAGCCTCTGCCTGCAGGCTGTTGGTTTAATTTGCAGTCACATTTGCAAAATTTGTAGTTGCATTGTGCACTTGGGCAGAGCATCCCAGCCTCTGAATCAGCACCTGGAGCCTTCAGAATTTGGGTCTGATCCCAGCAGAGCCGGAGCAAAGGGTGGCCCTGCAAGCTGAGAGCAAAGCTTTGGCATTTTTGTGGGAACATCTTTCCTGGGGGTGCACCAGAGCAGCCTGAGCTCAGGACCTGGATGTGCAGAGGAGAAAAGGGCAGGGCAGGACCTCTCCCAGGTGGCTTGTGGCACTGCCACGTGGCACAGCCTCATTTCCCCAGCTCAGGCACTGGGCACCAGACCTTGCTTCCAGAATTTGCTAAAAATGCATCCTTGCCATCTCTTCGGGGCATTCTTGGCCAGAGAGGGCAGCTCTGTGCCCCTTACACACCACCAGGCAGGATTTCACCATTTCCAGGAGCAGCGCAATCCAAATTCACCTTTACAACCTTTCTCCATCTCCCCTGGTCCAAGAATGGCAGCCAGTATCGCCAGCCTTGCAAGCTGTGCAGCAAAAACGAGCGAGGCTCCTTTGTTAGAGCCACAGATGTTGTGCTGGGTGCTGCAGAAACAAAGCTCAAAAAGCAGACGATGCCCCAAATTTAAATAGACCAGGCAGACCCGGAGACCTCGGAGAGATGATTCCCAAGGTCACGTAGGGGACTGAACAGAGATCTCCTGAGGCTCAGCCACGCTGTGGTCTCAGGACTGTCTTCTCTTTTGTCTTCCAGTACATTAAGAAGATCAGTTAATGAAATGGAATTAATAATGCCAGCTGCAGCACCAGCAATGCTGTAGGAGAGAAAAATTTCACAGCACAGGCTTAAAAACAGAAGGCTTGAAAATGGGAATAAGCTGCAAGCACTTCCCTTTGTAAAGGGGGAGTGCAGGAGGTCAGAGAGAGTTTTAGGGTCTCTTCAGCTTTACTGATCAAATCTTAAAGGAGGAATGAAAATGCAGCAACTACCTCCCCCAGAGGAGAGAAACTCATGATTTTAAGGTTCCCAGCAACTGAAAAAAGTAGTCCCACTGGAAAGAATCAAAAGACTTTTCTAGGTCAATGGCAGGAATAGAGCCTTTATTTCTATGAACCTCACAGTTCAAAAATAACATTAAAGAACCAAGAGAAATTATCCACCTCTGAAGAACCAGGAGTAAATCAAAACTGATTGTTACATGTTAGTTGTGCTGCTGTCTGCCGTGCTCAGGGAGCTCAAATGGCACCACAGGAGTCCTGGCCATCTCTGGGATGGCTGCTGAAGAACATCTCTGCCATCTTCACTGAGGCACGTTAGAGGCTCAAAACCAAAAATTGTTTCTTAACGACAATGTCGAATATTAGGAGTTCCCCCAAAAGGGCTCATTTACTAGGATTCAAGGAAAGGCCACCTCATTCCCAGGGAAGGAAGCAAGCACAAAGCTTGTCTCACCTGGGTCTTTCACCTACTCATTTGGCTCGTGTCGCTGGCTGGTTGCTGAAAATCTTATGGTAATAAGGTCTTATTATGCAGTTGTATAGAGTTATTATACAGTTATACATGGCTATTATATAGTTATATACAGTTACTATACAGTTGTATATTGTTATTTTACAGTTATATGTCGTTATTATATAGTCCTCGTAGACAGTTGGGACTCTTGAACCTGGAGTAGAGAAGTGGAGACCTCAGGACACCTTCCAGTGCCTGAAGGGGGCTAACAAGGTCTGCAGAGGGACTTTGGACAAGGGCATGGAGTGACAGGAGAAAGGGGAATGGCTTCATCTGACAGAGAGCAAGTTTGGATTAGATGTTAAGAAGAAAATCTTCCCTGTGAGGCCCTGGCACAGGCTGCCCAGGAAAGCTGTGGCTGCCCCATCCCTGAAGCGTTCCAGGCCAGGCTGGATGGGGCTCTGAGCAACCTGGGATAGTGGGAGCTGTCCCTGCCCATGGCAGGGGCTGGGAACTGGGTGATCTTTAAGGTCCCTTCCAATTTACACTTCTATGATTAGATATATCCATATCTATCCATAGATAGATATATCCATCTATAATCTCAGCCTTTGAGCAAAGATGGGTATGAAGAACAGTTTTGCTGAGCAGAAAGTGAAACAGAGGCAGCAGAGCAGAAGCTTAGCACGTCTCAAAATCACACTTCTTGTCCTTGTGAACAACCCAAATATTTTGACTGATGATTAAAAAAACTCCTATAAATCCAGGCATTTCAAGACTTAAAAAGAAATTGCAGGGAAGCTGGAACATTACGTGACATGCCAGGACGCGGGGCTTCTTTTGTTGCGATTATTCAGCTTCAGACTTTAATTGTGCCAGTTTAAGACCATATTGTCTTTTTTACCAGCTTATCGATTCCTTTTGTGGTCTGAAGACCTGAGGAAAAAGGTAATTCATCACTGCATTATATCTTCTAAGAGAAAGTAGCAAAGACCTGGGGCAAAAGACAGCAAGGACAGAGCTGTCTATGTGCTTCCTGTACTGTGAGAAGTGATGGACCTGAAATAGCCATCAGCATCTCCCAGCTCATGGCCTTGCCTTTTGAGCTGCCTCTGAGCAGCTCTGCAGACCAGAAAATGTGCAAGAATGAGCACAAGACAGTGAAAAGGATGAGAGCAGAGCCAGGATTTGGCCCATCCTTCTGCTATTGACAGCCTCCTCACAAAAATGTAATTGCTGGCTGCCCTTGCTTGGAGTGCTCAGGCAAAAATTCTCTGTTGTTCTTTAGAGCTTCAAGGCATATTAATGCAACTTTTAAAATAGCATCCTCTCTATTTTTGTTGCTAATGCTAAGAACAAATTAGCTTAGGAAAAAAAAAAACCCCAATGATCTCCCTTAATGCTATTGTTCTCCTGAAGTGCTAAGTGTCAGGATCTTTCAGCACCACGTCGCAGATCTGGCACTGCCCTCAATGTGTCCCAGGGAGCCTTGACGTGGGGTGATGCAGGAAAACTCAATCAGTCCAGAGTGCCTTCAAAGTCACTGCACTCCAAACAGTGGTTTCAGCTCTGTCTTTGGATTTTTAATCATGAAATAATCTTTGAAACCAACAGAAACCAGCTGGCTTCCACCCCTGCCCTCCAGCAGGGTTGTTGAGGGACAGCCCTGAAGTTTAGTTCCTGTGGTAGAACAGTGGGTGCCTCTGAGCTCTTAGGGACTGTTATGCCCATTCAAGTATATTTACCTGAAAAGCCTTAAGTGTTGCTGACTCTGACCTGATCAGAGCCCATCAGTGGTGCCCAGGTGGGTTGGGTCACCATGGGAGGACCTTTGGAGGAGGCAGGGTAGGGCTGGAGCACCAGTCCTGCTGCAGGATTTGCTGTGGCCCTGTGAGGAGCACAACCCTGGTGGCCACACACCATGGCAGGGTGTCCCTGTCCTCTGCAGAGCTACGGTCTGCACCATCTGGCCATCCAGATGTGGGTGCCCCATGCCTGGAAGTGTTCAAGGCCAGATTGGATGGGGCTTTGAGAAACCTTGCCTAGTGGATGGCATCCCTGCCCGTGGGCTGAGGGTTTGGACCCAGATGACCTTTAACGTCCCTTGTCACCCAAATCATTCTATGATTCTATGATTCTGTGATCTCTGTTGGAGGGATGGAAAGGTTACAGGCAGACAGCAATATCCTACTCATATGTCCACTTGGCCAGTGGTTTCCTGCAATGGTCCCATGGGTAACTTTATTTTCCTGAGTCCTTACCTCACACATCCTACACACACAGGTCATTATCTCCAGCAGAGCTACTTAACAGGCAAATATTGATAAGCCCACTTGGCTTGTGGCTGTGCCATCAACACTGAGCTTCATGTGACCCCACTAACACAGATCTTAAGATCTGTAATAATTTCAGTAACACCCACAGGAGGCTTCCAATGGACAGTGCTCTGAAGGGAAGCAAATTCCACTTTACTATTTTTCATCCTGCTTCTATTCATGATCACAGGAAAGCTCTCCTCCACCACTGAACTTTCCTGCAGCTGATATCAAGATCTCTGTGCAGGTCTCACCCTTTTAAGATCCAGGCAGTGCAATGTTTATTTGTGCCTTCCAGCCTGCTCCTGGTTGAGTTCTGTGGAAAAGAAGCAGTTCTTAACCTCAGGATTGATAGTCAAGTGCTTAGTCCTAATTCTGGCTCACTACTTACTGAATGCATAATTTAAAATCTCATTGTGGAAATGCATTTTTTGTCAATGGCCATTTTAGTCCTGGATCCACCCAGCGCTGATTGGGCTTTTGTGCAATTTTTGTAGTCACACATCGAGTTGCTTCTGTCCCCCACCTGCCTCAGGTCCTGGGACAAGTGAGTGCACACTGGGAGCTCTTCTTTGCCCATGTGCATTTTCTAAGTGTGTTCATCTCACTGCTCCAGTTCAGTTCTGACACAAATGCAGTGTTCTTGTTACTGCTGGTAAAGCAATGGGTGCTGGTGGCTGTGGATTAAAATAGTTCTGGAAGTAGTGTGGGAGAGTCCAATCACATGGGCTGGGTCTGAAGAGATGCTTTTCCAAAGCAGAGTAAGGATTTAAACAGGAAGCCTGATGGTGTGGTTCATTTTGGTAGCCTGGGAGAGGAAATGAAGAGATGAAGTCTGAGGCAAGAAAAATTCCTACCAACAATGAAGGCAAGGAGGAATCATTAGTGGGATGTTAAATGCACATGGACCACTCTTCTTTCCAAAGGGAATTTGTCCTTCATACTTGACTGAGAAATGTGGGTTACAGCAAGACCAGAGATCTTTTGCCTTCTCCCTGCTGTGTTGCTGGTGGTACCTGCCCAGTAGCCATGAATTTCACCCATGCACTCTGTCTGGGGTGTCTATGGCTATTCCAGGGACAAGGGTGTAGAGGTTTAATGTAAATTATGTCTCTTTTTATACACACTGCTTATAAATACTTCATATTATGGCTTGGTGCTGGGAGCCCCATTGCAGAGCTGCAAAGACTTTGCAGGGCAAAATGTATCCATAGGGATATTTTCTGCTCTTGCAAAGGGTCTAAACCTATCAGTCCATTCTCAGAAATTATCACTTGCCAACCTCTTTTTTTCCCTATTTTTTTTTTTAAACAAAGCCAGGAAAAGCACAAAATCCAGATTTGTAGCATTGTGGATGGTTTAATCTTACTATATGCAATGACAGTTGTAGCCAGTTCTGACCCAATTAGTTAATGATTTCCCTGTTAGGGGAATGAAGATGCTGGGTTCAAGCCTAAGCAAGTGTTTTGGGGGATCTCAGGGATGGTTTATAAACATGAACAATAGCTGTTGGCCTCTGTAATCCCAGCAGAATTCCCTAGGTAAAGAGTAAGATCATAATATGGTGAATCTCCTTAAATTTTAGCTTTCTTCTATAGGATGAGTTACCTGAGGGAAGGTAAGTGACCTACTACTGCCAACTGGCAGGAGATATCTGTTAACTCAGGTTTTAAAGACCTTTAATTTTTGGAGCCAAAAGAGCAGAGGGGTTCAAACTCTATTCCTCATGCTGATGGGTATGTGACCCACCATGTCTGTGCTGGTGTCTGTTTCCATATAAAAAAAGCAAAATTCATTACAACACAGCAAAAATAAAATTATTTCATGAACTGTCATGATCTAAAGGTTTAAATCCAGCCTCAGAACTGATGGGTTCCCCAGCTGGGGTCATTCTGCCCAAAATGACTGGACATAGTCTGATGCACTGTATCTCTGGCCACTCTCCAGTGAAATGGCGTGACTTTTTGGGGAGTTTCTTAATATTACTGGCCTCCCCAAAGTCTGAAAATGCGAACAGGTTGAGTGGCAAGGGATTTTCTTTCCCAGTGTTTGCCAAGTATGACCATTGTACGGTTATGATGTCTCTGCAAGGCCATCCATAGTAGTTTATTGGTGGGGAAACTGAGGCACAGGCTGTGTCCTGCTAGGGAAGGAGTGTTGGGGCCCATGTTAAAATATAGCTATTAGTGGGCCTTTTGCAGATTGTCCTGTATTCCTGCACTCTTACACCTCAAATCCTGGTTTATGCAGCATTTTGGGCAACGAGAGGAGGCAGCACTCGTTCCCTGCACACCCAAACCTGGGTACAACTGGAACCCAGGGTCCCAGAACTGGGTTCTGCAGTTCTCAGGATCCTCAGCATCCTGGTGTGGCAGGGCTTGGCATGGGGGGCCGCACGGGTCACCCCGTGCCCGCAGGGTTTTGGGAAGAAAATAGCAAAATAGGGGTTGCTCTGCAGAGCTTGGATCCTGACCTTGTTTATTTTCCTGCCTCCTCCCCGACCCCACCCAGCTGGGCAGAGGAGAGGGAGGCATCAAAACCTGGAAGGGTTGCGTGAAATTTGGCCTTCACAAAAGCGAAAAAAAAAGAAAAAAGAAGAAAACACCAGATTCCATCACTGTCAAGAAATTTCTGGAACGCGAACAGTCACAACCGTACAGACACACAGAAAACACTGCTCACCCCCCTCTGCCCCCCCCCCCCCGCCCCCCCCCCCCACCCACACCCAATTTGTTTTTATTTCTTCGCCATCAGGTTGCCTTAACCATTTCCATGGCTTTAGGAGGCTAAGCCGCCCGAGCGCAAGCTTTTGATTTGAAAAGGGACCGCATCCCCTTTTCAAAGGAGCCTGCTCCCTAGGGCAACCACATCACACTGCTGATTTGCTGCAGTGGAGACCGCAGCGCGTACAATATGCCCTCCCCCTCCGCCTGTGCTGCTTACAGCATCAGTCCGGAGCCGAGCGGGGAGACGGCAGCGATACCCACTAACCCACCCATGCTCGGGAATGCCTGACTGCTAACGCACTGCCTCCGACGAAAAGGACCGGCAAGCCCTCAGCTCTCCGAGATGCAAGCCAGTGCCGATTCCACCAAGATGGACTGTCTTTGGAGCAACTGGAAATGTCAGGGTATTATATCTATTCTAGTGTTGCATGCTAGGAGGACTGCATGGCAGAGGAGGCAAAGGCAGGATCCATCCATTTTTGCATTGTTCACCTGTGGGCCTTTGCATGCTGCTTCCTCCCCCTCCCCGCCAAGCTTTTTCTTTGGGGGTAATTTAAGTAGGAAAGATTAAAAAAAAAAAAAAAAAAAAAA
>VZTG01003805.1:84828-135125 GCA_013397845.1 Melanocharis versteri
AAAAAAAAAAAAAAAAGCCCCTCTTTCTGTTCTTGGAATGCATTTCTCCCGTCCCCAGGTGTCTCGCCCCGAAAGCATCCAGGATACAGGTCCTCCCTTCCCACCTTACAGCTCATTCCCGAAGCATCCGCCCTTGCCGTTAGCGGCGTCATTCCTCACCCTGCGCTCCCTCCGTCGGGATATCGCCGGCATGATTTCCTCCCTGTCGGGCTTTAGGGGAGCCGGGTGACGGTGCATTTGGTGCCCGCTGGGGCTGGCGAGGGTTGGAGGTGGTGGCGTTGGGCTCCGGGGTGCCTCCTGCCCACGGACACACCCAGAGCCGTGTGTCACACAAAGAAAACGCAGCTCCGGCGAGGAGGGCGACAGCGCCGGGGCACCGCGGGATGGCCCCCCGCTTCCTACTTTGCTCTAGGATTGTTTTTTTTTTTTTAAAAAACCACATTAATCCTTTCGTTATGCTCCCGAGCACTCGTTCGGGGGTGAAATATTGCGGTGATGTTGTCTCGCTGCCCGCGTAGGCGCAGGGAACAATGGCATCTCCCTTTTGGGTTGATTTTCAGCGTGTTTTGAGCGGGTCGGTGTCTGCGCTGGGTGGGGCTGGCCACCTTCCCGGGTGCCTTGGACAGCTTTTCAGCCATTTTTAGTCGGCTTCACACTTCCCAGCCAGCATCCAGCCTTTGTTTTGATAAAAGGCAGTCTCTGTGACGCTGCTCGGTGGAGCAGATTAGAGGGAGAAAAGCTAGCGGCTGATCCTGCCGGGGAGGCTGGGGCTGCTTCGGGCAGGCTTTGTTTGGATGTATTTTTTAATTTTAAGGTGCGTGTTTACGCGGAATAGTCAGTTCATGGTGCTGATGCTCACGGCAGGGTCCTTGGGAGAGGGATTACTCCATGGCATCATCTCATTGGAGTGTCCAGGATGCTCGCAGACATAGTTTCATAAACGCAGCTCGATGCAACAGAAGCTGGAAAACCTCTCTAAAGTGGTTTTTGGGGAAGGGTGGGGATGGGGAGACGTTTCAGGCGCTTGTCTCTAGGGAGCTTGACATTTTTGCAGTCTCAATCCAGCATCTAATTGTGTTTAGGAACTGAGGGGGGTTTTAAGGGAGATGAGTAGCTGGAAAGTAAACAGATGCACCTGTTAGATGCCAGGCTCCAGCAGCTCCGGCTTTCCCCACCGAGATGAAGGGCAAGGGTTTTCCATACGTTTCTGGGATTCACGAAGCTTATATGGGAGAGTCACAAGCAAACTTCAGGGTCTTTTCATCTGAGCTTTGCAGATGAACTTCCTCGTAGGGGGGGTTTGGGTTTTTTCTTCAGAAATGCTCAGTATTTCGCTGATTCTTATAAAAACACTGACTTGCTGAGTCAGATTACTGAACCACCTGTTTTTAGAACCAAACCGAGTATTTTCCTTCTTTATCAGAAAAAAAAATCATAAATTAAAAAAGGGGAATAATGAAGGGCATGCTGCTATTGTTTAATTAATAATTAATAATAATAGTGGGGTTTCTCTCCTTCAGTGCTTTCCTTTTTGAAAGTGGGGTAGATTTGATGAAAATTGAATGACACAATATGTCCCATGCTGATTTGAAAAAAAAAACAACCCAGGTCTGAAAAAATCAACGCAGCTAAAATAAATCACTTGCCTCACTTCCACAGCATTTGCATATTTTTTCTTCTCCTTGGGTGGTGCTTTATGATTCCAAAATGATCCTGCAGAAAACATGAAATAGCCACAGAATAATATTTCTGTCATCAAAATTCTTTGATCAATCCCAGATAAAATAGAGGAAATTTAAAATTCAGGAGAATGAAGACTAAAGACGATTCATTGATTCTTTTAATATCTATTATTCATGTTGTCTGTCTCAACCTGGAATATCAGTTTTGTGCAAATCTGGAGTTGTATAATTTTGCCAGCTTGATTGTCAATGGAATTATGGTTCCTCCCTGAAAAGTCTGGAATGTGTCTGTGAGTGTAACAGATGCAGAGAGAAACCTCAGTAAATACAGAGCATATTTTTACTGAAATTTTGCAGATACAACAATGAGGTTAACAAAAGTTTTGATTGCCGAACAACCAAGCCTGCAACTGGCTGTATCATTGAATTGATCATATAGTACCTATAATTGGTGTGAAATTGGGTGGGGATCGTGAGAAGCTGCAGAGACTCCTGGTGAAGCTTTGACTTTGCCCCACTCAATCAATGTACTGTTATTTCTCTTACAGTTAATCAACTGCTGCGGCTGCACATGTTTAGAAATATTGGTTTTTACCTGCCCATCCTGCAGGTACAGGGAGATTAGAGCAAAGGTAGATCATGATCCAGCTCTTGGGTGAGCAGGACAATAATTCGCCCCTGCTGGGCGTCTGCTTCATTCGAAATATTGGCATGGGTGGCTTTGGGGAATTGCAGCCACTTCCACGCCCAAGTCATCTCCGCACTGGAAGGTGATGCATTTGAAGCAGGCTGGGATGGAGCCATGCATAATGCATGATGTGAGGAGAAATGTCCCCGCCCGGGCGTGCTGGTGGCTGCGGGCCTTGGAGGAGCAGCGTGCAGCCGTGTGTGTGACACGAGTGTGTGACAGGGTGCGCAGCTTCCCGCCGGGAGCTGCTGGGCGAGGGCAGCCTCCAGCTTCGGGGGGGAGCAGGTCGCTGTGCGTTCTCCAGGGACTCGGCTCAGACCAGCAGGACACAGGTTCACACCCTGCTAGAGAGGTTCTCTGGATCTGGAAGGGCGTAAAAGCGTAGAATATCCTGAGCTGGAAGGGACCCACTATGATCATCAAAGTCCAATTTCTGGTCCTGCACAGGACATCCTGACAATCCCACCCTGTGCCCTAGAGCACTGTCCAAACTCCTTGAACTCTGTCAGGCTTTGTGCTGTGACCACTGCCCTGGGGAGCCTGTTCCAGTGCCAAACACCCTCTGGGTGAGGAACCTTTTCCTGATATCCAACCTGAACCTCCCCTGACACAGCTCCAGCCATTCCCTCAGGTCCTGACACTGGTCCCCAGAGAGAAGAGATCAGGAGATCAGTGCCCAAGTTTGCACCCCAGTTTGGAGGAGTTATTTGATGTCAGTTCACTGGTCCTCATGAATATTCCCTTTTCCACTCTTCCTTCTACATGCCAGCTCTTGGCTGGTCATAAGTGTCAGGCTTGCTCCTGCAGCTTCAACCTTCTGCAAGGCTTATTAAAAACGAAAAATGCAAAGATCCAGAGACGCAGGCCCATGAACTGTTCATAGAAATGATCCTAAATATTACCCACACTATAATTATAACTTAATGTGGAAAAGGACTGCAGACTTCATCAAATCCATCTAGTTGACATAACTCTGCTGGGACTGCAGCTATTGATTATCATTTTCTTGGCAGCTGTTTTCAGAGAGCCAGCTTCCTTACTTGATTGATAAATCCATTGGTTTCCAAAGGGTGATGGGAAGCTGCAGCAGCTGTCCATGGCGATGTTCCTCACTTTAAGACTGATAAAGAATTTCGATGGCAATAATACGGTTGCATGCTGTTAATCTGTAATCTTATTGACAGTTGGGAAGTCTGCCTAATTACAGCTTTATAATGAGAATATAACTTCAGCCAGTTGGTACCTTCAGTGCTTTACTGAAAATACTGTGGGCTGATCTGCTTGATAAAGATCTGTCCCAGTATTTGGTTCTTATGTTGGATCTTGGTAGGGCTAAAACCTTGGAACCAAGTCATCACCTGCTGTAACCAATTTACCAATAGTTTCATAAAACTAGACCAACTTATGTGGAGTTTATTTCCTAATTTCACAGATGATTTCCTGCGAAGTTTGAAGGAAATTTGTCAAGATTGTTTACCACTTTCAGATTTGCTTGCTTTTTTTTTTTCTGTCACTTATGCAGAAATTCTATCAATTCTTCTTCCAGCACGTTCCTATTAGTGGCAAATAAAANTTCTTCTTCCAGCACGTTCCTATTAGAGGCAAAAAAAAAAAAAAAATCAGTGAGGCAATGTGCTCTGCACACCTGCTGTGCCAGCACAGAATGGTTTGGCATGGAAGGGACCTTAAAGACCACGCAGTTCCAACCCCCCTTCCATGGCCAGGGACACCTTCTACCAGACCAGGTTGCTTTTAAGAACTGATGGACAATATTCTTTCATTGCCAGAACAAGGTGAAAATTCCCCCAAAGCAAGAGCATATTAAGGTATTCCCTGAGGATTAATTTGAACTCCATCAAGGGGGTGATGGTGGGGCAATAGCTGAAGGCAATATTTGAAGGCTGCTTTTGTTTTCATTAGGTCTCTGGAAAGTGAGTTCTGGTGAGGCTATTTTGATGCCAGAAGGGGTATTTTCTCCACATATTTAATTATAAATAACATAGGTCTGAACCACTCATTTTGAAAGTCTGCAGATTTTTGAATGTTTGGATAGAGTCTAAGAGAGAATCCAGGTCTAATCCTTTGGTCCAGGAGCATTTTGGGAAAATCTTAACATTTTCATAGCATTATGTGCACTCAGAGGCTGCATTCAGGGACTCTGCTTGGTCTCCTTGGTTTCCCCACTAAAGGTGAGAGCCATAACATCCTCCACAGAAACTGGCCAGGGCAGGCAGTGATACAGTTGATGACGAGCAGGAATTGTGTGTTTCTCCTGCTGCTGTACTCAATACTGGTCTTAAAGCATCTCTCATGTGAAAATGAAAATAACAACAGCAGCGTAATCATTAATAGCAGCATTATCACGTAATGATTAATAATTAATGATAATAAATGCTACGATAGACTCATATGTGATGTGGTTTTAGGGCTGATTTTTTACTGACAATCCTCCTTTTCTGCCAATCCTCTTCTGTCTACCCAAGCCTACTCTGGTGCCTCACACAAGGCACCAATCAATCAATCAATCAATCAATCCTTTTTTGCTCACATCTTGATCTTGCAGATATTGTAGGATATAACACGGAGAGCATCCTGTATCAAGGTTTTCCTTTTCCCTGATCCTATTCTTTTGTCGCGTTTTCTTTGCGTTGCATCGCTAGTTTGATGTTTTTTGTTGGAGTTTGATTGAAGAGATGGGATTATCGTAGTTATATGTTCCAGGTCTCCTCTCATCAGGCTCTGGGGGCCAAGAAGGTCTGAACTTCCAAGTTAAATCTTGGAACAGGTGGATGATAAGGATATAAAGCTGAACTGAGGACAGGAAGTTAATGGTCAGAGTGTGTACAAGAGGTAGAGGTATGGAGAGATTCCTCCAGGCTGGAGATGAAGGATCAGGAGATGTGCCTCATGAAACAGCACAGATATTCTCTCTTGGCCCTGCTGTTCATCACAGCAGTCTCCTGAAGGCAGCAGACTGCTCATTAAACTGTGTATCCGTCTGTATTACATTGGAATTAAATCTGTTGTGGGGAGGGGAGCAGTGTCCACATTGGATCCTTCACTGGAGGATGGAGAGGAGAGGGAAAGCCTGTCCTGTGGTTAAAGCTGCAAACTGGGCTTGCTTTGAGTGCAAGCAGTATTTATTTCTGCTCAAAACCTACAGCATTGTCATATTTGTTGTCAAATACTTTTGTGACAGTGCTATTAACAAGATTGTTGTTCTTAAATTGTGTTTCTTGGTCTTTTCACTCCCAGAAGGTCTGATAAATGCCTTATGAAGTCATTTATATTTATGAAGTTGTAATATTACACTGTGTACAGAAGTAAAGGCTGTGTACAGAGAGGTTTTTCTCACTTCTCTTAAAAACTATCTCTAGATAGGGAGTGAAGCTGTACAACCCATTGATTTTACCTCCTAAGGAGGCCTGGTGGTACCTCCGTGGTGGGGAGGGCAGCTTGAACACTTCCAAGGGTCTTAGTAGTACTAAAGAGCATACAACCTTTTATATAATCATCAATGCCCATGGGCCTCATCTGAAGGTTGGGTACCAGGGGTTTCCTCCCACTTCTTGGACTAACTTCCATGGAAATGCTGCTTGATCCATGATCATTTTTCACACAGTTGTTTCAGTAGAGGAAAAACTTGCAAAGTCAGGAGAGAATTGTCAGAGGAGAAGCTGTGGAGAATTTGAATTGTCCAGTCTCTGCTTGGTCGATCATTAATTTTCATGCTAAAATGCTTTCTTTGAGACATGGAATGGAGAGATCCCTGTTTTTCCCTCAGAAGCATTTTTGGAAAACATAAGCATGCAGGAGGACATTTTAGCTACAGGTTGGTTTGGATCCTCTATTCTGCCTCTGAGATCTCTGCTCAGGAGAGATGAGGTCTGGTATGGCGGTATGGGGCCTGCAACTGCCCCATACCACGAGGTTCCTGNCCCTCTGAGATCTCTGCTCGGGAGGCTGGGCCTGCAGCTGCCCCATACCACGAGGTTCCTGGGGACCACATAAACCCCCAAAACCCAGCCCTCGTGTTTCCAGGTCCTAACAAGAATGGATTCAGGAGCATTTTTAACTAGTCTACCTTGGCACTGCCCTTTCCAGCCCCCACATCTGTCTTCTGGCTTTTTTTGACACCGAATGCTGAGGAGCAGAAACATTTTCTGCTGCAAGCCATGGTAAAAGCTGTGAGTTTTCAGGCACTGGGAAGCCATTCCTTGTTGGCACAAGCATTGCCTGCTGCTGCTGTTTCTTACATTTGTGAGGTTAATTTTAGCTTGCCCCACAAACATGGGTATTTACCAGCTGTTCATATTATCAGGTGGTTTCTTGTACTGTAAGAGTTCACCTTTACTAGTCTGGGAGTTGGCCCCAAGTGCAAGATCCCATTAGTTTAGTCAGGTGAGGTTCTGCCATAAAGCATGGCTTTAAAGCACTGTTTTGGCACCTTCGAAAAATCTTTCAACTAGAAGACTACTTGAGTAACATTTTGCAAGTTCTGCTGTGAGTTAAGAAGCACAAGCAGGCGATACTTGCAGACAAACAGCTCATCAGACACGCTTCCCCAGAAAAATTCTGCAAAGGCAGTGGCAGTGACCTGCAGTGCTGCTGTCTTAAAGATGGCTGGTAAGTCTCCCTTAATAAATGCAAATAGTTTTGAGTCTGAGGCAGTTCTGGCAAAACCCAGAGTCCTTTTATACCTCCACAAATGACTCAGACCTCTGGTGAGTTGTACTGTAAAGAGTGCAAAGTGAGTGATGTTGCCTCCCTCCTTCCAGGAGGCTGAAGGGAGATCATGGAAAGCTACAGCAGAACAGCTTCTGCATGTTAATGGGCACGGTCAGGATTTTACAGTAGCGATTTTCAAAACAGGAGGAGCCTGACCCTCTAGTGAAGCCAAGGCTGGTTTCAATGCCCAAACCCCTTTTGCAAGTCCTCGCTGCAAACTGGGTGGTTTGAAGTTGGCGTTTTGGCTCTTGGAAGTGGATCTTGCTTAGCCAAACAGACTGAGCCCCTGTCCGACTGCATGCACATCACACATCGACAGCCTCACGTGGCACCAGCCTCCTGCCTCATGAATATTCAGCGTGCATTGCTCAGAATTGTGCCATTGTGGTGGGGCCTGGGCAGCACCATGCACACACACACCCCCTCCCAGGAAAACGCCCGGCGCTTGCAGGACCCTGCACCACACTAGGACCTTTCATCCTTTCCCTTTGATTGACCACAGCACTCAATTATTACGCGGTTGATTCATGCTGTGAGGGATCCTCTGTCCTTTAGTTTATCTGGAGAATGCTGTACCCACCTTAGAGCTGGGCTGGAAGCTGTCTCAGCCTGGCCGAGCGTGGGGCCAGCGCGTGCTGGCGAGTGGCTCTGCAGAGGAGTGTGTGTGTGAAAGCTGCAGCTCCAGCTCGGCTCCTGGCCCTGCCATCCCCATTCCCACTGCACCTCCATGTGCTGGGGAGGCTGCTCTGAGCCTGGCTGGTTGTCTCTTCAGTATGCCAAGGAAGGGGTGCAGGCAGGAGCAGGCAGCTGCCCTTCAGCAAAGGCTCAGTCCACCGGTTATACTTAGTGACCTGTTGAAAGACATTAAACCCGTGGGGTCTGGGAGTGTTTGGCAGGAGTTGTTTGTTGTCTTAATCAGTTTTACGTGAATATAGGGTGAGATGAAACTCGAAGCAGACGTATAAATGTGGTCAATGCAACAAACCTGTCAGTGGTTCAGAGACATTTGGAAAATGGCCTCAACAACATGCTTTAGCTTTTGGTCAGCCCTGGATTGGTCAGGCAGTTAGAGTAGGTGATGGTTGTAGGTGCCTCCCAACTGAAATAGTCAGTTTATTCCTATTCTATTCTATTCTATTCTATTCTATTCTATTCTATTCTATTCTATTCTATTCTATTCTATGCTCTCCATTCCATTCCAATAATGTAAAAAGCCTTTGAAGTGACTGAAGCTGCGACTGAAGGAGAAAACATGGCTCTGACAGGTGTAGCTCAGGTGTTTTTAGCAGCATCTAAATCCCAGGGGAGCTGATACAGCTCAAATCCCTGAGACCTGTCAGCCAAAGTCTCCCCAAGTCTCCACTGATTTCTAGTTCTGGATTCTCCTTCTCCCCCTTCCCTGCCCAAGGAGCTGTGAGGTTCTCCTCCCTCCTGTATCACCTTTTGCAAAGAGGTTTGGCTCACCCCCTTCTCCTTAAGGGAGAGGAGGAGGAGGAATGGCTGCAGGAGCAGCAAAACCCACCCGAACAGCAGTGCTGCAGCTCCCTATCCCTTCGAGGGACATGAGGAGAAGGCAGATGTGCTTCCTGCCCTTGAAAATCCTGACAGACCTGGCAGGCCATGAGTGACAGGCATGTGTTCCCAGGCTGGACCTGGGCACTGGGAGAGCCGTGTAAACATCATTGAACTCGTACCTTTCTTTTCTACGCTGAGATTTTCCAACTAGCAGTTGGCTTTTTTTTTTTTTTTTTTCCATGCACACGGGAAAATTTGCCTGAGGTCTAAAAGATACAGGCTCCCTCTCTCCCAGGTCTCCTTTGGCTGGGGAAAGAGGCCAGATGCTTTTTCATCTCGTCCCTCGCGCATGCACTTGTTCCCAGAACTGTGTCACTTGGCCTCTGTCCATCTCGCTCTGATCCTTTCCCTACCTGGTACAGCTGAGTAACTATCCCAGTCATTCCACGGCAGGAACAGACGACTTTTAGGATATGCACATACCTGGTCGAGTCTGTCTTGAGTAACTCAGCATCTTCCCTTTGAGGGGAATGAGAAAATGCAGTTTGGCATCTCTCTGCATGAGAATGCAGCCCACTGCAAGTCTGCAGGAGTACGAGTTGGAAGATCATTGAAAGAAAAAGGCTTAGTTGCTCATTTTGGATCTTATAATTAATTGGGATTGACTCAGGGAACTCTGTTGGAGTGGGGTTTGTATTTTTTGGCTCAGCTGTCATTTGTTTGCCTCTCTACTGCCTGTGTCCCAGGGAGGGTTTTCCCCTGGTATGTGTCCTTTGTCTGCCATCAGCAGATGATGTACCACGTACACCAGCTCACCTGTGCTTATTTAATTTACTAATGTGGAGGTTTTGTGTGGTAGAAAATTTAAGTATCTCAAAGTCAGATTTGCATAAATTTCTGGTACTGTCCTCTGACAGAGGAATTTTTGAGCACAAAAAATATCGGCTTGTGAATAATCACAGAATCATAGAATGGTTGGGGTTGGGGGGAACCTTGGAGATCATCTCATTCCACCCCTCCTGCAGGTACACCTTCCACTTGTTCCAAGCCCCGTCCATCCTGGTGTTGAGCACTTCCAGGGGTGGGGCAGCCACAGCTTCTGTGGGCACCCTGTGCCAGGGCCTCACCACCCTCATAGAAAATATAATACCTCCTGTCCAAATGCTGGTGAAAACACCCACTTGCTGTGCTACAGAATTTTGCAGCGCCTTTACTGAAAAAGAACATCCAAAATGGCCAAACCTGCACGCTTGTGTTCTGGATGCCATTTTGTAAGGGTGGCTTGTGAGGATGGGGTCGCGTGCTCCAGCACCTCAGCACTGTGAGCAGTCTGTGGAGCTCCAACTGGGTCTGCTGCTAAACCTCCTCACACGGGTGCTCTGACCGTGCTGTGACTGCATTTTGGAGCATTCCCCACTCCCTGCCCCGGGGTTTCTGCAGGAAGCAGACACGGGCATGCACCTGTAGAAGACTGATCCCTGTTTTGTGGAGGCAGCACCCAGGATCCCAAAGCAGGCACCAAGGTCCCTTGTCCCGTGGCTTCCATGCAGCCCATAGGATCCAGTCATGTGTGCTCATGACCACAGGTCTGGTGCTGAACGCTTAAAAATAGTAAAAGGTTATTTTATAGTGTATATTGATGGGGAATATAGTTGGGTGTGAATGGTGCACGAAGAGAAGAGAGCTCAGTAATACAACAGCAATTTTTGCATTCAAGCCCATCACTGTAAAGCCAGGCTAATATGTGTAATAGTAATGAGTAATAAAACTCATTGACTCAAGGCAAACACGCCATGGTGACTCACAATTTTTGGAGATTAGATGATAAGGACTATGAGGCTGGATTAATTTTGTTTCTTTTAGTATCCGTGACTTTTTTTTTTTCCTGACAGATTGCAGTTTTCCTGAATTTACTCTTTGTTCAGAATGATTTGACAAGTGGCATCACTTAAATCTGTTTGGCTGGTGGTGTGTTCAGGCTGTTCTTGAGGGCTTGTGCAGTGTGTGAAATTAAAGCTGTTTTGTTTAGGTTGCCATGAGCACATTCTATGGCTGGATGAAGAGTCCTCTCAGAAACAGGTTGTGGGTGTAAACAGATTAAATTCACCTTTGTGGACTGGATATTCCACAGTCCTTTTGTAAAATTTTGCTTTTTTAGTGGCTGTCTCCAATGCTAAATTTTTTTGCTGGAGAGGTTGGAATAAATTATAGGAAGTAAAAAACACTGTAAAAATTTACTGTCTTACAAATGTAAAAATGCACTAGTTGAACATGGTCTTATGCACTTGTTTTGTTCTAATCAGCACCTCCCATGGACAGGGGAAGTTATATAACAAGCAGAAAGCTTTTCTTTTTTTTTCATTTTAATGTTTCTGGGATGGTTGGATTGAGTAGCAAGAGAGATTCATTCTGTATTTGAAGGCCTTACCTGAAAAATGGTTTCCTACTAAAAACTTACTGAAAAAATGGAACTTTTAAGCAGTGGTAAAATCAGGAGTCTTTTCCTTTCTCAAAACTTACGAAATAAGAAAATTAAATTGTCGAAACTTTGATTGGGAAAGTGGTTTATAGTGGCTAGCCCCAAACTTTCTCACTCATTTATCAACAACCAAAACAGGAAAACGATTTGATCAAGCATTTGGCATTTGAGCTTGTGAAAACAAAGGAAATAAAAAATTGGAATTTCCAGGTTGAGTAAATGCAAGGCAGGTTGAAATCTTCCATACAGCCCTAGCAACAACACAAACCCCAGCTTGCACTTGCCTTGCTGCTGCAAGAGACCCACCCACCGTGCTGCGGTTGGAGATATTCATCCATCTTATCCAACCCAGGCACGGGCACAAGGAAAACAAGCATTTCAAGTAGGTCATCGGTCGTAATTTCCTCAGCGCCTCGCTCAGGTCCCTTTGCTGCTCCTGTTGATGCTGCTGTGAGCAGGGGCACCACCGCTCCCCTCGCCCTCCTGCAAGGCCTCTGAGGCTCACAGTGGCCACAGTGGCCACGGCCGACGCCTTTCCAGTTCCCGCCTTTAACGGTTTGGTCTTCTCCCCCCAGCTATCGACCTGTTGTACTGGCGCGACATCAAGCAGACAGGGATCGTGTTCGGCAGCCTGCTGTTGCTGCTCTTCTCCCTGACCCAGTTCAGCGTCGTCAGCGTCGTGGCCTACCTGGCCCTGGCCGGCCTCTCGGCCACCATCAGCTTCAGAATCTACAAATCGGTCCTACAGGCCGTGCAGAAGACGGACGAGGGCCACCCCTTCAAGTGAGTGGCTTCGTGGTGACGCCCGAGCGCCGCTTTTGTGCCGGATGAAATGCTCTTCTTGCTCGTAAAGCAATATTGTTTTCTGTTCCACGGCATCTCAAAATCTGCGAGGCCGTGTTGGCTTAGGTCCTGGAGAGAGAAGGCAAAGCAAAGCACCACAAAAATTGTCATCCTCTAAGACATGGGATTATTTTTCTTGAAAAGATACAGGAAATTTTAAGCAAACAGAAAAAGCATTTCTTTAGAGCTAGTGAAAATACAGCATAACTGCAAGAAAAAAAGAGCATTGTTTCTGAGCACAATCTATTGGGCATAGAAGGAAACTATCTGTATCTTTCCTCCAGCAACCCAATATCTAAGTGATGGTGCCAGTGCCAATGCACTTCCCACTCTCCACAGGATCTGAGGGGTTTGCTCCATGAGAACAGTGATCCTTTCTCCTCTGCTGTGCCAAGCAGTTGGTAAACCAGGTCATGGAACAGGTGTGGTTTGCAAACACACACACAGTGGAAAAGAACCTTGTTGGGGTGCTGCTCCTTCTGCTTCCCTTGGGTCAGTTCTGAGCTGCGGCTCAGGATGGGGGCATAGCTCAGAAAACAGCACAGAAATTTGTGGGGAAACCCCCCAGGTCGGATTTGTATCCCCCTCTGGGTGAGGAAACGAGAGAAATCCCATCAAGACCGGGCTCTGTGTGGGAAGAGGGCGAGGCTGGAGGCAAACAGCCCCAGCTGATGGGAGATGGGTCACACAGGGTGAAGAGGGGGTGCTGGTGGCCCTGTGCCTGCAGGGAGGGGAACTCCTTGCTCCAGCACACAGAAATGAGGTCTGGGAAGGAAGGAGGTGATGGGGTGGATGGGTACAAGCGTGAACAGCAGGGGAAACTTCCCAGATTTGTAACGGGACCTGTGTCTCTGGCAGAGCCTACTTGGAGATGGAGATGAATCTTTCACAGGACCAGATCCAGAAATACACAGATTGTCTCCAGCTATACGTCAACAGCACAGTCAAAGAGCTGAGGAGACTCTTTCTCGTTCAGGACCTCGTGGATTCTTTAAAAGTAGGATTCTTTTAAATATTTTTAACCCCTCTCTTGAGGATCAATCTACACTTCAAAGAGCTGCTTCCCATGTTGACAGCGTTGTCATGAAACCTAGTTTTGTGTAGCTCCAAATATGAAAGTTGCTCCGCTTTTTGATTTAAAAACTGCTTGTTTCCAGCACTTTAGTGGTTTGGCACTCTGCATTTGAATGTATTGATAGGTAATACATATAAATAAAAAAAAAGGACGTATAAAATTGCAGAACCAGCTTAACTCCACCTCAGTTTTAGAAGCATCTTTCCATTATGCTTTCTATTGCTTTGCCATAAAAAATCTCTGTTAATCTGGATTTCCTCTACTGGTGGCATTTCCGGCTATGGAAGAAGATCTTCTTTCACTCCCTGCTGAAATAACTATTGATTTTTATCTTACCCTCAAGCAGGTGTCCTTTAGAGCAAAGGGAAGATCATTAAGAGAGCAGACATAAGTTAGGCTCCTAAATTAGTAAAGATTATTAGGAAAATGTACCCATCTCTCTGCCTCAAGAGTTCTTAATCCCTGAGATTATCACTTCATGGCTCTGGTTTACGTGTGTGGGGTGACCCCTGCCAACATCAAAATTGGATGCAGAAATCTGCCCGTGCCATTGTCAATGCAGAGTCCTACATGGATGCAATTTAAGCCCTAGATAGACATGAAAGCTCAGCTGAGAGGGCGAGAAGCAGAACAGAAAATGTGGTTTATACACCTAGAAAAACTACCTGGTTCCTAATGTGCCTTACTTAATCACTCCCTTCCACATTAAAAGAGGCTAATGTGCTGTTATGTTAGCTAGTTAAGCAAACTAATTTCTTCTTATGCTGGCAGTGGAGGTGATGTAATGATCTCTCTTTAATTTAGTTTGCAGTACTAATGTGGCTGCTGACTTATGTGGGAGCCCTCTTCAATGGCCTGACTCTTCTGATAATGGGTAAAAATCAACACTTCTTTTAAAACTCTATTTTTATCTTGAACTCCCTCTCGATTTCGACTGAGACAAAACAGCCTATCCCTGGCATGCCTTCCTCTCAGTTAAACCAGCAACATTTATTTCCCTTCCCAGTAAATATTCACTGTTCTATTACGTTGTCCCTCCTGCTAGAGGTACTTTGCAGTTTGTGGTTTTTGCAGCTCGCAGTGCCAGAGCAGTGGGGAATTCCATATTTGGGAGGCTTGAGCAAAGTGCATTTTTAACACAAAGCTCCCTGGTGGATCAGCTGAACAAGTGGCACGATGACGTGCTTGCCACTGAAGTGGGTCTCTCCTCTGGAGGGATCTGATCTGCAGGAACGTAACGCTGTGCTCTTTTCCTCCTCAGCTGTGGTGTCTATGTTTACTCTCCCCGTTGTATACGACAAGTACCAGGTAGGTCTGCCTGCACGGTGCTTTTGGGGTGGCTGGGTGGCTCTGCCTGCCTGTTGCCTCGCTGACTTGGTCTCCTCTTGCTCTTTGCAGGCACAGATTGATCAATACTTGGGGCTGGTGCGGACCCACATAAACACGGTGGTGGCAAAGTGAGTTCAGCGCCCGACTGCGTGAGGTTGCGGTGCCCGTGGGGTGGCAGGGACCTGGGTGCTCCTGGGGACACTGTGTCCCATCAGTGGTGTCCTTCCCAGATCCTGCAATGTGAGAGGTTGAGGGAGGGCAGATCCCTGGGGAAACACCGGCCTTCTCTCCCCTCTGCTGCCATTTTGGAGCTGTGGACAGAGCAGCCCAGCCATGGACTGGTGTCCACACTGGTACCTGGCCAGGATAAACAGGAGGGAATAAGTTAATTCTCTTCCCCACTGACCACGCCAAGCCTGGTTTTTTTGCATTCAGGGAGTTGATACCATTAATGAACAAAGTGGGAATTAGGACACCACCCTGTTGCAGAAAGAAAATACCTGGAAGCACCATGATCTTCAGTATTTCAAACCCCCATGGAACAGGCAGAAGACCTGGGTGAAATTTTGTTCTGAAAATTGGTTTTTTAGACTTCAGTCCTGGCTTTCTATACACAATAGACCATGGAGAAATAATGCTGGGGGGAGAATATCACTGAACATGTTCCAAGATTACACGAACCACCAAAAACCAGGCCTGTAAGAACACCTAGATGGGCATCACTTCTGTTTCTCATGATACTTTAATTCACCTGTTGAGACAACACACTGAACATGGACTAGAGATTATCCCTGGACAAGAGTCCAGGTGGGGAACCACTGGAATGGAATAACTGCCTCACCACATAATGCTTTTTCTTTGTCTTCTTTATTTTTTAGGATTCAAGCTAAAATCCCAGGTGCTAAGAGAAAGGCAGAGTAAAGCAGACGTCAAGAATTCATCGACTACAGTAGTGCATAATGGGGAAATTTGGAGAGAAAACAGCTCTGTTCTTACACTTTACTGCAAATTTATCATTCTTTTTTTTTTTCTCAACACCATAATCTTAGAAACATAAAACTCGGAAGCAGTGCTTTTCCCCTGCTGCTTCTGCACTTAGAATATTTGCAATCACTTGTGTCAAGCACTAAAGTATAGTAAAGAGAAAAGTGTACTAGATGTGGTTTTTTGTGTTGCTTATAAAGTGCATGATGGTGAGAGCCTAAATAATATTGACCTCTTTATTTAATTTTTTTTTTTAGTGTTTTTCCTTCTTCTATTGGCATTGCTTCTATAACTTTTAATGTTACATGTGGCTAGGGGCTTTCCTGCTTAGCGCACTTGATGCAATAGTTAAAATTGCTTCTACGTCACTGGGTTGCTGGTTGGATTCATCTTTATTAACTATATAGAATTGTAGACTGATGTTTTAGTGTTTTCCAGCACAAATAAAATAAACAGTAATCGGTACTTATGGTAATCAGTTTTGTATAACTCAAAAAAAAAAAAAAAGAAAAAAGAAAACAAAACCCAGTACTTTTGTCGTAAAGGATTGACAGGCTGATTTACATGTATGGTAACTGGAAAGTTCCAGCATGTTCAATTTATTACAATTTGTATTACATTCTCTGTAGTTCCTAATGGACTTAATTATGGACTCTGAATATTTGCACTTATGTACTTGATACCGAATGCAGAAATAAATGTTACTAAATGTAAAAAGTTCTCCTTCTTGTCGCCACTGGGATTATCTTGATATTTGGGAACTGGATACATACTGTGCAAAAAGGAGCATTTTCCTTCTTTCTCTCTCCTCTGGACATCTGCACACACTTTGCCCTTACACCATGGTGCAGTCCAACGAGTAGTACCTAACTAAGAGTAAGTAGCTCATCTAATATTTTTACCTCTTCATGATCTTTCTTGGAATAAAAGAAAGGTCTCTGCACACAGTTTGTTTACTTTTGTTGGTGGTATAGCAAATATCAGGCACATGGACAAATGTCTCTTCCTCTGTTTGCTCACTGTGTAAACCACGAGCAGCACAGGATGGAGCAGTCAGCACAGCACAAAGGCCTCTTCAGCTTCCTTGTCACCAACTGCTCTCTTACCCAAAGCTATTCTCTGAAATCTGTTTTAAACAGAGTCAGTATCAAATCCAGAGGCTGGGAGCTGAGACAAGCATTTACTCCAGTTCAAAGGTGAAGGTTTCTAAAAATTGGAATTTGGTGTTTGAGAACCATCAGAGGAGAGAAACAGCTGTTGAACATTATCCAGAGTGCTTCAAAACAAACAATTGGTTAAGTGCTTGATTTGCCCATTTGTGGAACATGCCTGTGGATTTTTTTTTTTTTTGTATAAAAATGTGAACATCAAAATATTTTCAGCCAAATTGCTGGTTTTCTCTATTCCAGTCACTAAGGTTTTACGAAGAATTTGTTTTTATGCAAAGAACTAGAATTTTAAACACTTATCCCACCTTTTTAAATTTGAAGTCTTTCTTTAGACTCATTCATTAATTCACCTTTGTCTCAGTTCTACATGGCCACAATGACATCTGTACAAGGCAAGCTGCAGTTCTCTTTGTATCTAAATGTAAAACCCAAATGCACATAAGGAGTTGGTAGAAACACTGGTATGGCTGTGGGCTAGTTAATTTTTGTGACAAGTCTCAAATACCCTTATTTTCATTTAAGATTTATATCTAAATATTCTTCTTTGTCATATCTAAAAATACTAGGTTGGGTTTTAAATGTCACCTGCAGCTAGACAGGAACATTTTTTCCTCCATGGGGAACTGAATGTCTCAGAAGAACATTCATTGGTTTTGATCAAGTGGAGTATGTTTGTTTCAGCGTGTGCAGTTTGCAGCCATGAGTTAAAATTCAACACGAACCCCCAGCTTTAACTGCCTTGGAGTTCCCTGTGTCTCTGAGGAAGGGAGGGCAGACCATACAAAGCATCCTTGAGGATAAAGACTGACCTCCAGAATTCTTATTACTTACCAGATGAGCGTGTGGGCCCAACATGTTAATTTTGAAAATGAGCCCATTTAATGTCCCATCCCCCTGGTCCCATAACCGTGTTCTTCCCTCACACCCCCAGTGCAGTAACATCCAAAATTGGCCTTTTGCAATGCTGAACCCTAAGCACCAATTAAAAGCTGCATCTCCTGCGTATTTGGAAATAAAGCAAAATAAACTTTCTGGAAGAGTACAACTATTCTCAAGAGCCTGAATCAATAGAGACCAAGAATCCCATTCTTGTCTCCTCCAGCACCACCCTCTCTCAAGCCCCACACCCCTCCAACCCGAGCCCTCATGACCCTGGCTGTACTCCTGCACACAAACTCTCAAAGCCACATCCTTTTCTCTTTTCTCACATCCCACCTTGCTAAGCCAGCTTCCTCAGAGCTGCTCTGACTCCCCATGGATTTGGCAGTAACAGCCTGCAAGTGTTGCTGAGCAGCTGAGGTGGCTTAACCTGGTGGGTGGGACCAATTGGGGAGATCATGGTGGGGTGTGGGAGAAGCAGAGGGTTTCAGGCAGGGTTTGGATTGCTCAAGCTGCTGATGGCCACCATCCCCTTACTGGGATCACACCACCACCTCCCAGGATGCCTTTGAACATGGAAGCTTGGAGAAAGCCAACCTCTGCTAATTCCAGGTCCTGCTACACACCTTGCAATAACAGAGTCCCTGTGCATACAGGGAGAGAAGGTTTGTGACATCCTCGGTGTCCCTGGTAAGTCTCACTCACAGAGCAGCCCCTTGGGGAGGGGTTGGCATCCATTCTTTTTTGGTTGGGTAAAATGCAGGGAGGGGAAGGTGTTAAACCGTTCATTTCTCTTCAAAGTGTCCCTTGCCTGGGGAACCTGGACATCACATCACCAGTGATTCAGGGGTCAGCTTGTCCTCCTGCTTCAAAGGCTGCTTTAATGAGATACGGAGGTGATGGGTGTTTTGAGGACCCACCTCACCCAGGGAGGTTGTTCAGGTGGTTGGAGTTAGGTGTGTGCCAGATACCTGGCCCTGGCTGTGCCTCTCCTCCTCATCTCTGGATAGTTTGTGATGCTGATGTTCCCTTTCTGGAGAGGAAGCTGAGAGGTCTCCAAGGTGAATGTCACAGGCTTGTTTGGATGCAGGGACAGGTACAGGCCAGGCCTTTCCGTGGCTGGGAACTGGCTGAGTAATGTAAATACAACTTTTGATCTGCTCAACGTGGTGCTGCCTTTCAAGGAAGATAACAAGTCCACCTGCTGAGCTGAGCTTTGAAACCCAGCCCAAATGGCTGTGCTAATTTGAACTGAAAGTAATTTAACTCTGACTTGGGGATATGAAATCAGAAGTGGCATGCTGGCAGGGGACAAAACTTTGTCAGAACATCTACATGAGTCTTTTCTCATCCTCTATGACTTTAAAATATCTTCTCCATGGTTTCACTTGTACCTTCCAGAAACTTTATAACCCTGCTCCTAAACTGCTGCCTGTTAAGGAGAGGCTCAGTGGTTACTTAGGAGTCCTGTCAGAGCTTTATGTCACTTGAATGTCTGTCCCTGTACCTTGAAATGATTACTGCATTGGTAGTTTCATGTGAAATGTGAATATTCTCTAAGGTCACTGGTTTTGATTCCCTGGTTCTTGGTGCTTCAGCAGCATTGCACTCCTCTATTCCACATTGTATTTGCCTCTGTTACTGATCTCTTTTATGCTCCTTCTGCTCTTTAATATTTATCTAGTGAGAGTAGGATCATAAAGCACATGAGTATCAGGAAAGCCCTGGAATTGAGAGGAGATAAGAATTTTATAATATTCTGTGAGCAGCTAATCCATTTAAAGAGAATGTCTGCTCCTCCACAGCTTTTGCTCTCTCCCTGCTTGCTTTCAGATGGCAGCTGGCTCCCATCCCTGTCCTGGTGGGTTACAAGCCAGTCAGCTGTGAGCTGACCAGCCTTTCCTTCTCTATGTGGGCCCAGGGAAATACGTGGCCAGCCCATGTGTTTGCCCAGGGCAGCTTTGAGAAGACCCAGTGTGATGTATTTCTTCCTGGCTGCTCTTAATATATTCTTTTATCAGGCACAGGATTATAAGATGCTCCATCAGGGTTTCCTGGGGTCAGGAATGAGTGGAGTGAGGCTGCTGGCACGAGGGAGCCTGGTAAGACTGGCTGGCACATGCAGCCCTGCGGGACACAGGGTATTTGGGTCAGGGTGAGATGTGTCCACTGACAAGAGCTGAAGCTGAAGCAGAAGGAGGAGTGGGCTCTGCTCATTTCTGCCAGGCTTCCTTGGTGCTCAGCACCTGCACGGGAGAGAGTGGCAGAGCCCTGCTCTCTGACATAACAGGGGAAAGATACTGAGAGTGGGGGGCCCTCCTCCCCAGGTGCACAGGGAAATGGGAGTGGATCCTAAGCAGGTAAAAGGGCTTGGCCTGCTTCTCTCATTCATCTGAACTGCTCATTTCCTTGTCTTTGCTGTCTGCTCACAAGGGAGGAGCCAGATCACTGTGTGCTGGAGCTCTCCTCTGGTCAGCATCTGATCCAACGGACTGCCACTTCTGCAGCTCCCCTAGAAAGAGTTCTAAATCCACAAGTATGCCAGATTTATGATCTGGGGACACCACCATGTGTGTGCAGGGCAGGGGGAAGTCACCTGTGCAGTTAGTGCTCTGTCCAGCATTCTGGCAATCCCTCTGTGATTGGGATGTGCCCATCTCTCCATTGCCCCTGTTCTCCTCTTCCCTTCACTCCTGCTGCCTCAGCCAAAGCCCTGGGAGATGCTGCAGGCGCCAGGGTCAGGATTAGAGGATGGATAGAGCTGCAGAAGGAGTCTGTCAGAAAGCCAAAAGACCAAGGACGCCTGCGCTGCCACGCTTTCATTCCTTTTCCCTCCCATCTGCCCCTCCACCAGCAACTCAGACTCATTTCCCCTGTTCATTGAATATTAAAGAGGTTCAGCCTCAAGGTTGCAATTTATGCCTCCTCATGAGTCTTTTTGCTAGCTGAAAAAATAATTCAGTCCAGTGAAGCTAATTGTCATTCACTCTAAGGTCCCTCTGCACACATCTCCCTTTATGAGGGAGCTGTAAAGAGGATTTAGTTACATTTTTACTCCTTTTGCACAGCCCTCTAATTTAGATGCAGTGATATAAAGTACCCCAGACTGGTCTAAAAATCACAGAATTATAGAATCACAGAATTATAGAATCACAGAATGGTTTGGGTTGGAAGGAACCTTAAAGCTTATCTAGTTTGAACGCCCTTCCAGGGACTCCTTCCACTGTCCCAGGTTGCTCCAAGCCCTATCCCACCTGGCCTGGAACACTTGCAGGGATCCAGGGGCAGCCACAGCTTCTCTGGGCAGCCTTTGCCAGAGCCTCACTGACCTCACAGCCAAGAATTCCCTCCCAATATCCCATCTAACTCTGCCCTCTGGCAGTGGGAAGCTATTCCCTCTTGTTCCGTCACTCCAAGCCCTTGTCCAAAGTCCCTCTCCATCTCTCTTGGGGCCCCTTTAGGTTCTGGAAGGAGCTCTAAGGTTTCTGTGGAGCCTTCTCTTCTCCAGGCTTAACAACCCCAGCTCTCTCAGCCTTTTGTCGCAGCAGAGGAGCTCTGGCCCTCAAAGCATCTTCGTGACCTCCTCTGGACTCACTTCAACAGGTCTATGACCTACAGTATTGTCAAAAATTCTTATAACATTGTATAGATGTGCCAAAAACAAAAAAGAAGAAGTATGTGTAACATCCAGGCAGTGGAGTGACTTCAATAGCAGATGTCTTTACACAAAATATTCTTCATTTGCCAAGTTAGACATGAGGTCTAATTTCATTTCTCCTAATTCCACAGACGCTTGCTTGGAGAAACCAGCATCCACACAATCATTACACTGAGTGAAAAAGTATCACTCCTGGCCCAGGTTAAACATGATTACTGAACTGGTACCAGCAGAACATCAGCTTGACTTCTCAGCTTTCTGCAAATTTGAGGTGCTTAGTTAGGAAGAGGTGGGCTGTGACCTTAGAAGAATCTATCTGGTTCTGGTACAAGAAGCAGCTCTTGTATTCCTTCTGGCTGGAAATCTTGAAGTCCTGGAAACCTTCTTCACACCTCTCTCCCCTCAAAAACTATACAACTCACAACTTTTTCCAGATGAAATATCGAAATGTGAGGAACTGCGGAGAGAAAAACTCTCAAAAACTACTCTCAGTTTTCACGTGCCAGCTTAAAAAAACCTGAAGGAGTATAAAATTCCGATAGTACTACTGTCGCTTCTGAACACCAGACTTTCAGGAAATCAGCTTAAATTTTAATTCTGACATCATCATATAATCAAGAATCTCTCTTCATCTCAAGTGTTTTCTCTCGCCCACTTTCCCCACAGCAGTCACACGTCTGTGACTCACATACTATACCAATAGTGCAAATGAAAAGAAAACATTTTTCCTGCTGCCATTTAGCCAAAGGTACTCCCACAGCTCTCCAGTCACAAGAGACTTGAGTAAGTCGGCCTTCTAGGGAGAAATGGGGCTGTCTCTGTTATGAAGGATGAACTGAGGTTCATAACTAAATTTTGCAAAGAAAGAATCAGCCAGAAAAGCCCTTAGAGTAGAGTACCTGGAGTCAAGGTATCGTGGGTATGGTGCCACGAGAGAAATTACGAGTGGAGCAGATAAAACTTTGATTAATGCGAGATTTTTAAGGACCAGATGGAAATTGGTAACATAAAATGGAAATAAAAAAGCTCCTGAGCTTTGCTAAAGATGCGAAGTGGTGAAGGGTCAGGAGGAGATCTCTGTGTGAAAACGCTCAGTAGGGGAGAGAAATGCTATTAGGGAATGTAGGGCCATTACAGGAATGAAATCCAGCTTTGTCCAGAAGAGTTCAGCTTTGTTACTTTGAGCAAACCAGAGGCTGGGAAGGGGGAATGTAATTGCTCTTTACATGTAGATTGGGCATAAACACAGGAAGGCAAAAATCTGTCTAAGCTGGTGCTTAATTAAGGTGCTAAATGATGACATAGGGAAAAAATAATTGCATTCCATGGTTTTGTTCGGTATGTTCAAATTTATTATTGCTCAGGGAAATTAACACTGGCTCCCAAATAGGAGCTAGAAACAAGCACTGTGAATCTCTGAGTCATTCAAGGTGTTAAATAGGTTATGTAAAATGCAGAGTGTCTTGTTGATAGCGTGCGCAGGTGGCAATTCCCCATGTGGCTCTCCTTTGTGAGAAGTGAATCTACAAAAAAAATGAGTTTACAAGAGAGGATTGAAGGGAACCACATACATTTTCCCCCCCAGCAATTACTGCCCCAGTGCATTTAGCCATCGGAGAGTGCCTGTGTTTATTTATCAGCAAGAGACCATCACATGGATGTGGATATGAACAAGCAGATCTGCTGAAGTCAGAGAAGCTCTCTCCACATCACATGAACTCAAAATTTGGCCCACCCTCTTTGGGAAGATAAGGTTGCTCTAACTGGTAATGCCTGTGATCCCAAGAAGGATGTTCCAGGCTCAGCTGAGGCGCTCAGAGAGGCAGGCACCCATCCAGGCACCCGTGAGGCCATCGTTAGGCTTGTGCCAAAATTTTAAATTTGTCGATTCTTCCAAATTCTTCCTCGGTGAATCCAGTTTGCTGTGACGTAATTTTGCAGGTGGGGAAAAGGGTAATGAGATTAGATTCAGGTTGTGATGGATAGGTTAATAGAAACGAGTGCAAACAAACCCACAGGGGTTTTCTGTTTGGCATGAGTAAATAGAAGTGGAAAAAATCTACTCAAATTCCCTTCTTAGTTTTTAATAAACTTGTCAGGGTGCAGGTGATTTGTGAGAGATGGAAATTTCCATTCACATTGAACACGCATTTGTTCAGACTGGGAGTTGTAGTGTGAGGAGGGAGGGAGCAGATCCTCCTACACAAAATTACCTCTGCTAACTCGGGCCCAGCATCCTGGTGGCTCTTGTAGGCTGGTGCTGCATTTCCCAGCTACTCTCACCTTCAGGCTGGGCAGGGGTTTTTCTGTCCCCATTTGATGATCGTTGCAGTAGCTGAATTTATTTCAGATGCAGGGCAGCGATAAATCCCTAGAAGTCTGAGGCTAGAAATCCGAGTATTTATTAGCTTAAATGTCCTGCAGCAGCAGTAAAACCATCCCAATTCATGACTTTTCCTTTGCTTTTGCACTTTATGTGTCTGTACCTTGTTTAACACCCTCATCTTTGACAGGAGTTTGAAAGCAAGACCTGCAGATAAGGTTTTATTGGACTTGCAGGGGCAGCATGATGGCAATGGAAAAGGCATTTGTCTAGGAGAGGAGAGAGCCCTGTGGAGGACCTTTTGTGTAGGAGTCACCAGACATCTTCTTTTAAGTGCTAAAGGACTGAAATTCCTGTGCAGCTCTGCAGAGCTGTTTTAAGTGAAGCCCTGGCTTGAAATATCTGCTGGAAAAAAATAAGTTACTATTTCATATCACAAGTTCTGATTTTGAGGCTGTTTTTACAGAAAAATAATTAAAAAGAGGTTACATAGTTCATAAAGACTTGGGAAAATTACCATTCTTTTTCCATTAAAATCTGTAATTCCACAAGTATTTGTACAAAGCTGTGCCACCACAACTGTGGGACCATAATATATCCCCCCCAAAAAAGTGAAGAATATATTCTACCTATAAATGTTTCATTGCTTGAAAAGGAACCAGCCTATAATTCTTCCTCAAGCGTAATTTCCAGTTGAGGGGCTAAACTCACCAGGAGAATGGAGTACTTCGGTATTACAGTGCTGGGTTAATGGTTGGACTTGATGATCTTAGAGGTCTTTTCCAACCTCAGCAATTCTGTGGCTCTAAATCAGTTTGTTTACTTGGCCCAGAGGTGCCTGAATTTCAGTCAGGTACAAAACTGCAACTACCAAGTTCACTGAGGCCTGAGTCCTGTTTAAGGTTGAAAAGATATTCAGAAAAAGAGGGCCTTCCCTTCTTCCTAGTGAAGTTTAATTGTTAATTATTCCATTGGCTGTCATGCAATGAAGAGATGACTTTTTTCCTCCCTTAAAGCCAGGTAAAATAGGTCTTCTGCCATTCCAGGGATAACTGTGTCCATCCAGACAATGGTGTTTTGCCTGCAGGGCAATGAAAACATGGTTCCATCTTTTTTGGGGTGAACTGGAGACACTTTGCATGTTCAGACCACGGAAGAGCGTTGCTCCAGTCCACAAGGCAGGGCGCACCGATTTCCCCCATCCCTTGCAAACATCAGGAGGAGGGATGGGAAGATGCCCACCTCGCTTGGGATCAGGTCCTGTGCAGGTGCCTGACACACAGATCATTTAACACCTGGCTGTTCTTGGCACAGCTCAATTTCCAAAGCAATTTCCCGGAGTGCTGGAGGTGAAGGACAGCCCCACCTTTGCTGCTGGTCCCTTGCTGAGCCATAAATTGATACTGGTTTGGAACGGGGAAGGTCTCCAGGAGCAGCTTGGCAAGGTGGCAGCAGCTGTAAATATCATGGAGAGAAAGGGGGCATCTTCTGATTGTCTCCAGAGGAGAGTTGCAGCACTTTTTATTAGACTTCTTTAGATAATTGAAAAGAGGTGAGGCCATCCTGCTGGTTCTTCGTCTCCACGAGCCTGTTTCACACAGAAATGATCAGCAGTGCCACCTGATACTCCCTCATACAATCACCACTCTATCTTCAGCTTTGAATTGAGGATATTTGTACTTAGCCCCCCTGTGATAACTGTGAAACACAGAGGGCTGCATTTAAACACATCCTTGGGAAAGCCCCAAAATGCAACTCAACTGCAATGTGCAGGCTTGAAAGAGAAAATAAAGCCTGTAAGCGTTATTACTAGTATTTTTTAAACTTTCATGTTTTGAAAGCTTGGGATGCCAGTATAGTCTCCGAGGCCAGAAATTGTTTCTTTTAACTGCTAGCAGTATTGTATGCACTGTGTTTTGTGAAATGACCATCTCCTTGTATTGTACGCGTTTTCTCATGTGGGGATATTTGGAGCCAAGGATTGATAGGGAAAAATGGGTCGTATTTTAACTTACTATTTTTATTTTTTTCATTTAAAGATCTGCCTAAGAAAGCATAGCTGATGTTATCCCCATGGCTGCAGTGGCCATGGACTGTCTTTTCCTGTTTTCTGGGGTAATGTAAAAGACATAAAATCCAAAGGGAAGAGTCACAGCGAGTGTTTGGTGGGGAAGGGCCATGTGTAGGCCGTGTGTTTCTAGATGAGGTGGCTGCCATGGTTATTAATGCATTTCCTCCTTGTCTTTTCGGTTTTACTATCACATATGGGGCCATCTGGTTCCTCTGTGGGACTCCCAAGACTTTTTGGCAAGCACCTACGTGAAGATGTCTAGGGTTTTTCCTCTTTGAGCCTTTCTATTGCATCTTATTTCTGGAAACTCTGCTCAAAAAAAAAGAGAGCTGCGGTCTCTACCTGTCACACAAACCTCGCTGTCAGCAGTGCTGATGTTGTAGGGCAGCACAGGGAAAATCCTCCTTCACCTACAAGTCTGGTGGCACATTAAGGACGTGGCTGTGCCTTGCACGGTGGTTCAGTGGCAGGTGGTGAGAGACAGATGCTCCTTGTCCCCTCGGCCTCTGAAGTGATCACGTGGCCTGGGATCTGAAGGCAGAAGGAAATTTAAAATATGCTCAGAGCACAGATTCATTCTTTTCAGGTCTTGAGAGGTTAGAAGCTCTTGAACGGTCTTGAATGTTAATTTTTTTCCCCGTGTGCCACATCAGACAAGAACCTGGTTATGGAGCTGTTGGGCTTTCTTGGAAGATAAATGGGACCTATTGAATCCCATTTATCATGGTGACTGCTGTAAGAAATACAGCCTGCTGTCAGGGTACCTGGATGGATTACAGGGATGCAAAACTGGAACAATTCAGCAATCAGCATCTCGGTGTGAAGGCCTTCCTGAAAGAGATGAAGTAATGGCTAAAAACAGAATAAATTCATTTCAGAAGGCAAGATTAATCATCATGCAGGAGAAGGATTGCTTCAAGTGCAAGCAAGGAAATTGTGCTATGAGTAATAAAGTTGCCCAGAGAAAAAAGCACCAAATAAACTAAGTACCAGGAGACACATTTCAAACAAGTTTTATCTGTCTCTAAAATGCCCCTCTTTGAGATGTAGGGGCAGATGTGGCTGAGCAAGCTCCAGGGATGGATTCCACACTGCCCCTGGTTATCACTCCAAATTGTCCAATTGCAGAACTTTCAAATCTGTTTGACTGTAACGGAAAGTTATTCCCGTCTAACAAAACTGGTTTCTCATAAATAGTGAGGATTTGGCACAGCTTGTGCTTATAACATGTACATCACAAAATATTCACTTCTGGAGGCCTCAGCTGTCAGCACGAGGACTGTATGGGATGGGGGCCTGAGCTGCCCTGTTGCCTTTGGGATGAGTTTCAGGGCAGTTTGGTTTCAAACACTGCACATTTGTGATGTCCCTCGAAGAGCTTTTAACCAGGAGGTCAGAAAAAGGCATTCACAGATCAGACAAACGGCTTGGGGCGACATGAGCTGACTCATGAGATGTAAGATGGTCTGGAAACACTTCACCAGTGACTGCCCATGGTCTCAGCACTCTGCCCTCCTGGCCACTGTCAGAATGCTGTCCATCCCGTGCCCAAAGGAGCCAGGGGGGCTGAGGAGGGATTTCGAGTGGGACAAAGCAGTGACTCTGCTGTGCCCACGACAGTGATGCCAGCGAACAGGCTCCCAGGGAAGGGATGGAGTCAAAATCCCTGCAGGGATTTAAAAGACGTGTGGATGTGGCACTCAGGGACACGGTTTGGTGGTGGCCCTGGCAGTGCTGGGGGAACTGCTGGACTTGATGATCTTAAAGGTCTTTTCCAACCCAAATAATTCCATAATTTTTGAGAACGGGGTGTGCAAGCAGAGCTCTGCTGTGCAGGGAAGATGAGCTGGTGCTGTTCTGAGGCCAGAATTTTGTGCCTGTGGCAATGAGTGAGGGAGTCCAGGAGGGATGGAAAAGAGTTGGCTGATTTTTTTTTTTGCATATCACCTTAATTTTTAAGCCACTTTTAAAAGTCTTAAAGGTTTGATTAGGAGAAAAACCTCAGCAGTGAAGAAGGTTGGGATAAAAGGCTGGCTGGATTTCAGAGGAGCACGTAGGAAAAAATGGCAAGACTTTTCAGAGCAATCTTTTTTCTTAATAAAACCCCTGTATTTGAGAAAGCTATACTTCACCGATGTAGGTTTTTGGCTGGCATTTATTTTTGGTTTAAAAACAGGCATAGAAGGAAATTGAAAACATCTAAATGCTTTATCTCAATTTTTATTTTTTTTTCCCTGAATGAGATGTTTAATCTAGGAAACAGATAGCTTGAGAAAGCAAGTGGAAGAGACCTTTTAGTGCCTTTCAGTCCCTGGAAGAGGCCACCAGAGTCCTGCAGAGGGGCTGTGCACAAGGGCCTGGAGGGACAGCACCAGGGGCAGTGGCTTCCCACTGACAGAAAGCAGCACTTAAGTTAGGTTTTATCATGTATCTTCAGTTATGCACAATGCGCCTTAAATTTTGTGATGTTTCTGGGGAAAATAACTCGCAGCTCTATTGATCTGAAGGTGGTGGAAAAAAATTTGTGATTTCAGGCTGCTATTGTTAGAAAGAATTGCCTGGAATTGCTACAAATTGGTGAAGCTGGGGCAAATTCTGCCCTTCCAGAACAGCAGCTCTGCTGTTACAGAACACCCACTCTGCTGTTTCCTGCATGTATGGACTTGTTTTCCAACCTTTCTCCTGCTGGTATTTCACAGAAAATGCCATGCCAGTAGCTGGTCATCATCAGGGGTGAAGATGGGCAGGTAGGGCTGAGGTAGGAGCTTCTCCTGGCCTCTGCTCCCACCAGCTGTGGATAAAGATCCCATGGTCATGGGGCAGCTGCTCGTTTTCCAGCAAGTTTGTAGGTTAAATTAAAACCAGAGCTCTCAGCTGGCCACGTGCCTCATCTTCACTACAAATTCACTTATTCATGGATTACAAATTTTCTTTTTCCCCCTCCTACGAGGATTTAGACTCTGTAACAAAATCAGGATATAAAAAAAATTTCACACCACTGTAACAGGTACAATAATATTTTGGATGAATTCAAATCCCTGCAGTTATTATTCCAGCTCAAGCTAAATTAAAATTTACAACACAAAGACTAGCTTCTGGACTAATGTAAATCTCACTTCAGGCTTTGATGAATCCGGATTAGTATTTTTGGTTGGAAAAAGACGTAATGAAGGCATGACTGCCTGGAAAAATTCTAAAGATTAGCTACACCCTGCTTAAGGAGAAATTATTTTGATCCACAGCTCTTACTTCAGTTTAATAACCTCTGTAAACTTCTCTGCATGACTCTTTTAAAAGATTAACTCAGCAGAATTTAAGTTGGAAGCATTTTGTCACTGAAAATTTTACCAGTTCCTGTGGACTTCAAATGTGCATCTGCCTCTTCTGTGCACCAGGAGGAGGAGGAGGAGTGTGAAAGATGCTGACCTACTTTAGAACAAGGGAAAACAGCTCTAGCAAATAATTAAAAAAATAAATCCTTCTCTTTCAGAATAATTCTTGCAGAACAACAGAGCAATATTTGACACTTAGAAACCATACATTCTAATTTCATTGCGTTTTTCATTTAGGAAAACACTTGGAAAATGAAGGCTCCGCGTTCAGCGGGGAAATTGTGCAGTGTCTTGAAGGTGCTATTGCTGCTATTAAGGAACTGGGAAGGAAAATTTAATATTTAGTCTCAAACATGTGGGAATAAATTAGTCGGTAACTGTGGAATTAATCTTTCACAGCTGTACTATTAGAAGTGTTCTCTTGTGTGAGTTAAGAGAGAGAGAGAGACGGGCGTTTTGGGGTGAAGGGGGGGTGCTGGCCTGCACTTTGCTGCCTGCAGAGGTTTGGCTGTCACAGAACAAACCAACCTGACTAGGGAAGGTGGCACAGCTGATCCTTGGCTCACCTGGAGGGGTTTTAGTGGGGGAGCAGAAGATGTCATTTGTACATGATAGGGAAATTCGAGGTGTCCCTACACTTCCGTCAGAGTAAATAAGGGACTTATTGTCAATGAAGTAAATTGTGACTCAGGGCTGAAGTTCTCCTCTCAAATCTGTCGTGATTTCGTTGTTTGCTTTCGAGCAAGTGCAAGCTCTGACTCTGCACTGACTCGGCAGGAGCACCATGAGAGTCATGTGAAGGCAAAGTCTGCTTGTGTAGAGCTTTTTACATCACAAGGACCTTGATGCTGCCGGTGCAAAGGAGGAAAACAGCGCTCCCCTCCCTCAGTGCTGCTGTGAGCACGCACCCACTGCTGTCAGTGGGTTCTGCAGGTGCACGGAGCTCAGCAGCAGGGTGCTTTGCCCTGTGACTGGGTGCAAAGTGATTTTTTAAAATCATTTCTCTTTCCTTGAAACTTTTGCACAGATTCATAGAATACCTTGAGTTGAAAGGGAACCACAAGGAGCATCAGGTCCAACTGCTGCCCCTGCACAGGGCATCCACAAGAATTCCACCACATGCCTGAGAGTGCTGTCCAAACACCTCTTGAACGGTGACTGCTTGATAATAAAAGATCTGGCAGCAATTATGAGCTGGGGATGGCTGCTCACAGGTAACTGCTGTAAGACCTCTGAACCCAATAAAGCCAGAATGGCTTCAAACAGAATGTTCTAAAAGCATCTCCAGAATGTATTTATCTATGCAGGTGTAAATCTTCCAAAAGTTCCTTTTCTCCTTCAGTGGGTCTCTAAATCATCCGTTTCAGGCCAGCTCTGCATTGGTCTATCACATGAGTGTTTTATGCAATGTGCTGAAATCATAAAGCTGTTTTCACCGCTTCAGCTAATTGAGGATGTAACTCACAGGAAAATTAAAACCTTTTACACATTTATTTTACACCTCTAAATATTTCACCTTGCCAAGGAAAGGAGAGTAATTTATACGCGTGCATGCAGAACTGGCTCTGCAGACAGCAAAGTTCAACAATATCATTTCTTTCCACAGTGTCTCAGCAGGTGATTGCAACTACCAGAAAAACTGAAGGAGAAAGATTGAATTGGATTTATGCAAAAGCTTTGATGCCTTAAAGACCATCTTGTTACAGCTTCCCTGCCACGGGCAGGAACATCTTCCACTATCTCAGATTGCTCCAAGCCCCATCCAACCTGGCCTTGAACACTTCCAGGGATGGGGCAGCCACAGCTTCCCTGGGCACCCTGTTGAGCAAGGTGAGCAAGCAGAATGATTTACCGAGACGTGGAAAATATCCAGTGTCAAATAATTTTAAAAAAATTTGTAGGGAAAAAGTGCTTTTACATCGGTTGTATTACTTCATTGTCACTTGTGGATTTTTTTAATCGTCAGGAAGAAATTTGAAGGCCTACTTGAACAGACTATAAATAGCAGCAATCTTTGCTTCAAAATGCAGAATTTTCCAGGAGAGATTATTGCAGAAATGACAGGTAGTATTGACTTAACCAGCTCTGAAAAAAACTTCCTCCTAAAAAAACCCAACAAGAGAATTGAATTTTATATGCGTTTAAACAATTTGAAGTATTCTATAAAATAAATCTTACTGCTAATAATAATAATAATAATAATTAATAATATTAATTAGGTTATTAATGGAAGAAGATGGGTGTTTGTTGATGTGGGATACTGTGAGGGTTAATCTCTCACATAAGAGTGTAAATGAGAAACATCTTCACTGAAGACCCTGCCCAAGCACTAGGGGAATGACTGAAGAGCTGCAGCATTTCCTTTTGATCCCAGCTCTGTGCTGCAACTTCCCTCTCTGTGAGATAGGGATAATGATCCTCATCTGATGTGACATGGCTTCTGGGTGGGGTTCAAATGCTTGTCACCTGCCCCTTTTAGACAGTGAAGAGAAACAGGCATTTTCAAACATCCTTCATCCTGGAATAGATGTTTAAAGCAAGTCAGAAGAATCACAGAATCATTTACGTTGGAAAAGACCTCTGAGATCATCAAGTCCAACCGTTCTGCCAGCACTGCCAAGGCCACCACTAACCCATGTCCCCAGGTGTCTCAATCACACATTTTTTAAATCCCTCCAAGGATGGTGACACCACCACTGTCCTGGGCAGCCTGTGCCAGTGCTTGGCAACCCTTTCAGAGGAGAATTTTTCCCCTAATACCCAATCTAAAGCAATCCTGGCACAACTTGAGGCCATCTCCTCTTGTCCTGTCCTTGTTCCCTGGAGCAGAGCCTGACCTGCACTAGCCCCACTCTCCTGCCTGGGAGTCACAGAGAGTGAGGAGTTTCCCTCTGAGCCTCCTGTTCTCCAGGCTGGAGCTGGAGCTCATCATGAGCTGGAAGTTCCTCTTTCTCTCCATCGGCTATGACAGGAGGCTAAAGCCCAAGCTCAAATGTAGATATCCGCACGAAATAAAGTTTGGGCTCTATTTCTCTTTTTTTCCCTTGGTATGGCTTGACTTGTAGGATGACCGAGGCACATTCTGCTCCCACCCTTCTCTTTGCACTGTGGTCACAGAACAAACTGTTCAGGGAGCTGATAGAGATGAAAGTCAGGGCTTCTTTTTCTTGGGAGAAGCAAGGGAGTTGGAGCTCTTCATCCAGCTAACCATGAGGCTGCATGGCTGTTAGTGGCGGCAAAGGAGGAGGGATGGGAACGTGGCAGAGTGGCCAGGGAGAGCAGGACTGGCTTTTTTTGAATACTACTGAGTTAGATCAGCTTTAAACTCATCAAGAAACAGCAACCAGGCCTTTTTTTGTCTTTTTCTTCCCCCCCTCCACATCTCTGTTTGATGTTTGTTGTTTCCTTTCTTTTAAAGCCGGTTCCCTGCCTCACCCCTCTCTGCCCACAGCAAGTGGCTGCTTTGCAGCCAGAAAGTTGTTTGTACTTTTTGCTCCCATCCTGCACTCCCTAAGTGCTTTTTTTTGTAGGAGTGGATGTACCCCTGTGTGTCTCTTATCTCTGAAGCTGAAGAGATGCTGTCTCTGTACAGAGGAGCTTCATCCCCAGTGCCTCCACGCTCTTCCCTTTCACACAACAGTGGCTCTTCTGGGAGAAAAAAATACTGAATTTCAAGCCAGGTGAACCTGCTCCTTCTCTTCGGCTGCCAGAGCTCATTGTGAAGAAGGGTTTTGGGGGAGGAAAGGAGTAATTTTTATCAGCTCACTTTATGTCTAGTGAGTTTCTTAGATAAACAGCATGAAAAAGAGCAGTTGTTCTGTGAGAACACAGCAGGCTTCTTGTTGATAAATGCAGATGACTCAGGGAAAATGTGGTAAGACTAAACTGCTGGAATAAGTATGTGATTTCTGGGATGTTGGAATCACAGCTATCCTTTACCAGCTGGCAGCATCAATAGCAGAGAATTAAAGATTATAAATCAATCCCTTAATGCATTATCTTATTAATCTAAATAGCTTTTTATAGCTAAGAGGCTTCTGCATGTTTTGCATTTATTTTTTAGCCCTTGTTACTGCTGCACATGAATCCAGTGCTGCTCAGACTCATCAGCTGCAGCTTGCTGTGCTTATGGAATTGAATTCCTGCATGTGAGGCAAAGAAATGTTTTGGAAAGAGAGAATGCTGCCCCATGGCATGCATGGAAAATTGCACTGGTGAAATTTTTGAGGAGAACAGAAATATTTTCAAAACATGGTGAGCAGTGCTTGGCCCTCACCCCTGCAGCTCACTGCCGATGTTCCTAAGCAACTCACTGCTGCAGCAGCAAGAGGTTTTTAAGATCTTTTTTTTCTGGAACAGCAGAGCCTGCCTGCTGCTGCCTGCCTTCTACAGCCCTGGTGAGCTCGCTGAGGGAAAACGGGAGTTTTGACAATTAATGTTAAGGGGCTGCTGCAGACAAAAATCCTAGAACAGAATCATTAAGGATGGAAAAGCCCTCTAATATCATCGAGTCCAACCATTAATTCAGCACTGCGAAGCCCATCATTGAAACATAGCCCTAAAGGCCACGTCTACACATCTCTTAAATCCCTCCAGGGATGGTGACTGCAGCACTTCCCTGGGCAGCCTGTGCCTGATCATCCTTTTAGTGACAACATTTTTCCTGATATCCAATCTAAGTCTCCCCTGGCACAACTTGAGGCTGGTCCCTCATCAAAAATCACAGTTTTCAGCTAAAAAAACAGGACAGAGGAAGAATTCTGCATCAGTAACTGTGCTGGAGATCCATCTTCTTCTTCAAGAGTTGCTCCAACAGAGACTTGGGAGATATTTGTTTCCTCCCTGCCAGATTTCATGTCACTGTCACCTTCTGCCACGCTGCTAGAGCTGCTCGAAAATAAATCACAATGCCCCTTTCTTTGGGAAAGCCTCTTCCTGCTTTCTTTGTTCTCCCAGTGCTTGCAAGCAGCCCTTCCATTTTTTTTAAATGAAACTGGTGGGAAACAACTGCATCAGAAAAACTTTCTGGAAGTTAAAATACAAATCACTGAAATCTCTTCCACTGGAACACAAAGTCTTAGATGGTCTTATCAGAGCTACTGGTCATGTCATGCTTTATTGTATGCAAATTATATTGTTCGTGTATGGAGAGGCAAGGATTCATTTCAACAAACACAGAATGGTGGAATCGGAGAATGTTCTGGGTTGGAAGGGACGTTCAAGACCATCCAGCCCCACGCCCCTGCCACGGGCAGGGAAACCTGGAATGAGATGGTCTTGAAAGTTCCTTCCAACCCAAACCATTCTGTGCTTTCATGAGTGTAAAAAAAAAGGTAAAGGCTTTGAAACCTACTCCCAGTTCTGCAGACAGTTATAGAGTGCCAAAAATGAAATCACCTAGGGAATTATTCCGGATGTTGAGTTTTGCCTTCTCCTCTGGGGCTGACGTGTTTCCACAGTGGCACAGGCAGAAAAGTGACTCCCTTGGCACTGGGTGCACGTATCAGTTTTGACTTCTGTATGTGTGTGGTGTGTATAAATGTATGCACAGGCAGACACAAAATATGAATTTTTTTCCGTATCAGAACCTCTCAGAATGTCACGTCTGCATTGATGCTTCTTACAGACTGTGGGACAAACAAACACACGCCCAGAACTCACTCCCTCCAGGGAAATGGCTTCAAATAAAGGTACCTGCATTTCCCAGCAAGCTGTGAGATAAGGTTTTACTGTTTTTTATTTCTGTCCTACTTTCTGTTGTGTATATTTGATGTACTTTCTGAATGATAATATAGAGACAGATTAGCAGATTAATTTTTTTTTTTAGATTTTTTACTAAATCTGGTATAATCAGGTTCCTACACCGGAATAAAATCACATGAAATTTGATTAGGTCCTATTTTGCATTATATATTAATTAATCATAATTTATCATACAGAATTTTGTCATTTGGTACATAGCTGTGGTTTTTGCAGAAAATTATTTTTTTCCAGTGTAAGTTTTGTGCTTGTTTAATTTTGGAAGGTTTCAGATATTTTAGTTTAAAGTGTTAAACATTGCTCAGTTAATTACATTATTTTTAATATGGAAGAGAGAAATGAAAAGAAAAAACGTCCTTGATGGTGAGGAGGCAAAATCTTCCAAGAAAAAGGTTGACTTTGAAAACTTAAATATAAAATTTTCGAACATATAGCATTTGATAAGTTTGAATTCAATGGTACATTCTATACAAAATTGTTTGGGTTCATAGTGCAAAGGTCAAAATTCAATTTCATAATTGGTCAAAGTGACGGGCATTTATAGAGAAATGCAGTCCCTATCTTTTAAAGAAGAAATTGAGCTTGTAAGATGTCTGAGTGACATTGTTAACTGTCAATTACTTGGTTATAAAGCCACTTTCAAAAATACAAGGTTTGTATAAACTGTTTTTACCAGACTCATGAAAGAGTTTGCTCCTCTGTGCTGGTCAATTTATCAGGACATTTTTATAAAGAACATTAAAACGAGTCAGTGAGAGGCTGATTTGGATCCCAGTTTCTCCCATGCCTCTGGTGGAGCTGCTTGGAGGACCAGCTGAAAAGCAGAAATTAAAATCAACAGATATTTAGTGGATGCAAACTATGATGTGAAATAGGAAGAAATTTAGAAAAGAAGACGTTCAGACATTATGAAAGAGTTTGTACTCTTCCAGAATTTTAACCTGGGTTAATCCTGCAGTGAGGGTCCCTCAAACAGCAGATTTCACAGGTTAACATTTTAAAGTTTCTTTTCATTACCAAGCTGCATTGGTTACTTTTTTAACTCTTTCTGTAATTAAATGAAATTAAAATCAGAAAATACAGCCTTAACCACTGCTCCTTCAGTATTCTTTCTGTTGAAATTTTAACAGTGAAATCTCAGAGGGGCTAGGAAAATAATAGATTCTCATGAAGATACTACGAAATTAAATCTGGGGTTAAAAAAACCCCACCAGTGGCCGTAAAGGGATTCATTATCTGCTGTTTTGGAAATTTCATTTGTTTTGACATATTCTGTTTTATTTTTATAGCTTATTTTTAATTCTCATAGTAAAACTGAAAAACAAAACGAACTAACCAAGCAACTGGAAAAAAATGGAATTTAAAGAGACAGGCATTTTGGCATTATTAGAAAAGAGAATCTGTGGCACAGAGGTTTCTCCTTCTGAATGTCACCTGAATTGCAAGGCATTGCAAAAGGTGTGGCCAGGCAAAATAATCCGAATATTCTGTGGGCTTGTCCATGTTACTCCCATGGAGCTCAGTGTGCAGATCCTCAATTTAGCACTATAATAATAATTTTATAATTAGTATTATTATATATTAGCTGCTTCTCTCCTGATCTGCCTTTTGGGGGGTTGTAGGACCAAAGTGAAGGAGGGAAAAGCTGAGACTCTTCCTGATGAACCAAACCCTGGATTTGAACCCCCTTCCCTGTACAGTCTGAGCTAAGAATCCCTACAGAGAAGAAAATACAAGTTCCTGGAAACCTGTGTAAAGCCATTGCTCAGAACTCTGCTATTTTTCTTGGTGGCAGAACTATTTCATTAGTGTCCTCATGAAATGAATGTCGCCATTAATTAACAATGTAATTACTGTAAAAAATGAGCTGCAGCCAGCATCCGGCTGTGGCCCTTGATCTTGTAGGCAGTTATAAATGTCTTATCCTTACTCTTCTGAGCATTAACTTCAGTAGAAGCGTTTTTGCTGGAGAAGTTGATCCAAGTTGTTTCGAGAGTCCAGGGAGTTATGATCTGATGATGACCAGAGAGCTGCAGGCCAGGAATTTCACCTGAGTGGAAGAGAAGCATTGTCTTTCTGCTTCTTTTTTGTTTCTTCCTCTTTTTTTGGGTTTGGTTTGTTTGGCTGGAGTGGTTGGGTTTTTTTTGTGCTGCATTTTAATGATTTCATCGACATGTTTTTTCCTTCACATCTTTTTTCCACGTGCTTCCAAAGCCTGGTCAAGATGGAATTCTGGTTCTATATTTGTTTGCTGTAAGACTGATAGCCTGCTGGGGTTTCTTATTCCTCTTTTTTCCCTTTGGTATATCCTCTCCTCCTCTGCATCAGATTTCTTTCCTCAAACACTTCTTTAGGTGGGCTCGTGCTTCTTGCACAACTCCTGTTTTGTACAGGAAATTGAAAAAGGAAGCAAGTATCCGTTGTTCAGAGTGCACCCTGTAAAACACAAAAATGCACAACGTTCACCCAAGAAAGAAGTATAAATCTGTGCTCATACTTTCATCCTGTAGACCAGCAGGTTGGACTTGCCTACCTGAAAGGATCTCTTTTCTGCCTGTGTACTTTTTCTATGGAAAATATTGCCTCTCCCCACAGGCCTGCCTTGGCTTGTAATTTAAGACCTGGTAGTAGAAATCCTACTAACTCTGTGTGTCCTCGCCTTCTTTGCCAGTTTTATTCTCATCAGATATATTAGAGGGAATTAATTAATAAAGATGGAATGGAATGGAGCTCAAAAGCATGGAGACATACCTTGTATTCACGTGAGAGACCTGAGAATTAGAATCCATGATTCTTTATTAATTTTTTTGTTGTTGTTGACACTCTCCTAAACATGTCTACATTGGTTTTGTTTATTAGGATTCAGCTTGATCCTGAGTTACTGCTTTTACAATCAAAAATTGCCCAGGAAAAGAAGGATTTCGATTAACCTGGAAAGGTAAGAGAGACATTCTTATTCTGGCTCAGAGTTTTTGCTGCTGAGGCCATGGGATAATGTTGAAAGACTTGAGAGGCACTGAGAGGTCTGCTGAGCTTGAAGGAGAGGTTTTGTGTGCTGGGATGCAAGAGAGGCTGATGAGGTTGGGATGCTGATTTGGGAGGGACTAAATGTGCAGTGAGAGCATGGGGCAGGCAGATGGATGTGGGAGGATCGTGGGGAGACTTGTCAGCAAGGATGAGGTCGGGTTCCTGGTCTGGAAAGCTGAGTGTGTGGCTTTCAGAGTCATCCTGGCTGACTTGCTCTGTGCTTTTTTTATGTTGTTATTGACTTTCGCTCCGTGGGGGGAAAATCTAAATTGAGTGGGGGCTCTACACACATCTGTCCAAGGGGGCTTTCCTAGCTGTGTCCAGAACCTCTCCTCCAGAAGTGCACTTTCCAAACAAGAGGCTGGGCTGTTAAAAACTCTGCCGTGCTGGGATCAGGCAGCACAAGCTGGAAGCCACATTGTCCCCATCCCGTGGCCACTCCACCTGATCTTCCACAGCATTCACAGTCGTGACCCCAATCACCCATATTCCTGTTCCCTGTGTCTCTTCCATCTTCCTGCCCTTGCCTCCATCAGCCCAGACCCACGACTCCTGCCTGCCTTCGCTGATATTGCACCACCATCCCATCCTTCATTGTCAGGACTTCCCTGTTTTAGGCACTGGTTGAAGTTTTCTCTGAATTATTGCAGTAAATCTGTTGGAGTGAGTGATGGTGGTCAAGACATCCCCCGAGGCTACCGCCTGTCACTGTTCCTTGGAACAATGGTGAGCTTCCTTCCCGAAGAAAGCAGGGCACTGAAATGCTGACTGTGAGCTGTGCAGCTTCCAGAGATTCCAAGAGCTCCTTTGGTCTATGGCAGATGCTGTGTCCCCAGGGAAACTGGCTGACTCCTGGTCAGCAGTCTGATCCGAGACAGGATAAATCAGGAGTGCAGGAAATATCCTCGTTGTGTGTCTGACCTTAGAAAGGTGGATTTACAGCAGTCCTTGAGGGTTGTTCTCGTTCTGCTGGTGGAGAGGTTGTGCTCCCACATCACAAAACACAGCCATGATCGTGTAACTCCTCAAGCCTCCCTAAAAATCAGGGCTGAGGCTGTCGCTGCTGAGTAAACCATTGTGCTGGATTCATTCTCATGCTCTTTGTGGCAGCTGAGCCATGCAGAACGTACAAAAGAGACGCCAAATATACCTTGATACTCTCCTACTCTGTCTTTTCCTTAATAGAATCCGTTCTGAAAGAGCTTCCCCCCTCATCTAATACAGAGCTGATGAGACTGTTATCAGAGAATTGCCCTTTCCTTTGTGTCCTGAACAGAACTAGATATAAAAAGCAATTGTAACTGTTTATTTTCACTCAGTGACACACTGGTAGCACTTTCTCCTTTTTTAACCTTTCCTGCTTTGCTTTATTTCATCCTATTCTGATGAAAAAACTGAAGTTGATTCCTTTTCTTCTCCATTTTTCTTTCAGGGCTTTCAGTATTTCACTTGCCCTCCACTATTTTCATCTGCAAAATGTCTCAGTCTGAATGCTGTGTTATGGAGGTGATGTGTGGGAAGGGAATAAATTCCTTTGTAGGATCATGTCAGATCAAGATCATTCTTCTCTGTTTGGAGCATTACAGTGATGCACAATATCAAAGTAGTCCACAGAAAACGAGACTTAGATCACCTTTCTCTGCCTTCCTCACATACCTGCTTCTGCCAAGGGAGCCATTTCCTCTGTTCTCCATATTTTAATTTTTTTTCATGTTTTAACTGATTTTTCTGCTATACTCCTTTATAAAAAAAAAGAATTAAAGCTCGTGAGAATATCCAAACATCTATACTTTGAGTTTATCTGATGTTTCTAGTCTTTGATCGTAGGAGTGCATACGACAGGTTTACCCAGCTTCAGAGTCTCAGAGGGAACAAAAACAGGTGGTGCAGCATTTGACATTGAAGTCCTGTACAGAAGTGGGTTCAGAGTCCTGTGTTGCTTCACATCCTGGGCCCAGTTTCATTCCTTTGTGTGGTTTTATTTCCTGGGTATCATCTTGTCTCTCTGTTCTCCAAGTCTCCCAGCCTGGATAGATTGTTCCTGTCCTCCCATTCTGGGCTTTTACGTACTGCAGCAAAACAGAAGGGATGTATTTTTCCACTGAAAAGTCATTTAACTTGTGACTTGTGTTTCTTTGGCCCTAACCAAGATGAGATTCCACTGTGCTGAGAAGTGCACATACATCAAATTAGACTTTTTTTTGGCCAGAGCTACTCGTGATTATATTTAAGTGCTCATCAGGAATAGGTGAGTGAAGTTCAAATCAGCTTCATTTCCCAAAATAGCCACACTGGGTAAGGCTCAGTGCTGGTCCTACCAGGATCCTGTCTTCTGCAGTGATCAATAGTCCTCCTTGGGGAAGTAATGCAAGAACAGTCAAATATAGAATGACCCTTCTTCTGTCTAATCTCCATGACAAATGGAGTGTCAGGAACTTCTCTGGATGAGGATGATATCTGCATTTTAATAGCTTCTGATGGAATTTTATGCTATGCTGGATCTTCAGTGCAATATTCTCCTATCACTGATTCTTTTAGCTCACATATACATTTAGCCTCCCTAATAACTTAGATAATTTATTTAATAAGGACAAGAATTCTCTTGTTCTAAACCTGCTGTCTCAGAAGTTTATTGGCATCCTGCAGTTCTTGTGTTATGAGAAACAGTAACTCACCTCCTCAACTGCTCCAGCAAAGGTGTGTGTGATTTTTACACACCTTTACTCTATGTCCCTTCAGTTGCCTCTTCCTAAGGCTGAGCAAAAAGAGTTGGAAAAATCCCCCTAGATAATTGTTACCCATGCTTTACTGACTGAATAGAATAACAATTCCTGTTAGTTTGCAGGAGGTCTGGCCTCATACTGGAATTAATCTGTTTTATCCTGAAGGACTCCAGTGATAGGACAGAGCAAATGCTTATCATATCTGCAGATGACAAACATGATAAGAGTGGCAGCACCCTCTGCAGGGCAGAACTAGAATTCAGAATTATTTTAGCAAGCTAGAATATTAATTAGGGGGAAATGGTTTATAATAATAATTTTTTAAAATCTGTATTTTTGCATTTAGGTAGAAACGTTTGTGCAAATCCATCATGAGGGACATATTTAAGCAGTGATAAACAGAATTAAAGCTGAGAAGCTGAACATAAGTCAACAAAGACTTGTAGCAATGAAAAAGGCAACAGTGTGTGTGAAAAAGTGGCCTGGCAAAGTTTAAAGGGTGTGTTCTCACCTGTAGCTTTGATATGGGACAGATCTGGAGTTTAAAGGAGAATGCAGATTATTTTGAGATTAAAGAGGAATTCAGTAAAGATGATGGAAAAAAATGTTGAAGAACTGTGCAACTTTTCCATTTAAAATAGGTAAATCTAAGAGAAGACATGGTAGGAATTATCAAATAAATAAAAATTCCTAGCAGGACAGTAAACTTTTTTCCTTGTCTGCTTTTTCAGAGAAGTAACTGGGAACAGAACAGATTTAACATATGAAAAAGGCCCTTAGAAAGCGTTGACAGCACACAGAGTAAGCCCCTGGAATCAAACTGGAATCAGTTGTCTGAGTTTTGCAGAGACAGAGTATTTCTGCCACCAGGGTTTTTAAGGACAAATCAAACATCTGTCAGGGGTACTTAGCTCTAATTGATTCTGCTGTACAGCAGAGATGGACTAAGATGACCTCTTGAGATTACTTTCAGTATTCTTTTTTCTACTGTAAAAAGAAGAATTAAACCTAAGCAGGCTAACCTTGGAAGAAACCTAGAGAAAAACAAAAGAGAAGTATACAAAATTTTAAAAAAAGGGAGACCGGTTAAGCCAATCAATTACTGATGGGCCCTGCTTTTATTTATAACAGCTTGAGTCTAATGTTCAGTCATTGCACTGTCTAAAAACCCTTTCTCTGCTTTGCAGAGAAGAGAAATTAAATTTGGAAGGAAACAAAGAGGAATATCCAAGGGCAAGGCACCTGCCTGAGGCATGATCGATATCGTGTGTCTGGTGCATTCAGTCAGGGATTGTAGGAAAAGCCTTCCCTGGCTCGTGAGAGGACAGGGGTGAAGGTGAGATGAGGAACAGGCCTGTGAAATATAGAATCTGTGCTTTGAAAATATCCTGCACACCTCTCAGGCCCTTGGCTATCAGCTCTATTTTATAATCTCTCTGATTATATCTGTCTGGAAACAAAGGCTTCCCTCGAGAAGAAATTTAGCGGGGCACTGATAGAGCTGATCCAACGTTATCGAGCCCACACAATTTTGTGGGAGCAAAGGAGGAAGAGTTTCCCTGCTTGAGCATGACCTGTGCTGCTCTGGCTGCTCTCATCCATTTTATTTGGTGCCACAGACACCAGTGGCTTGTGTTCATCTTGGAAACTCCTAAAATTTGTTCAACGGGGTGAAATGGAAAGAAAAACTGTCTCTTTAATGTCAGAGGAATACATTAACCTTTGTATTCCCATAAGCGAAAACTCATTTTATTCTTCCTGATCTCTCTAGAAACAGTGAAACCCTTTGGAAAATATTTAGAAAACTGTGGAAATATTCAGCTGTAATTATTTTTTCACAGAGCAATAATAAAAGAAGGTATTTTTGCAGTGAACTCTAGTCAGCAGTAGGCAAAAGCATGAATGACCTGACAGTGCTTCATGGTAACATGTTAATAAATTGAAAACAAGAAAAAGTGACGTTTTTAAGAATATATTTCTGTCCTTATATCTTTTTTTGGTTTGTTTTAGCACAGCAATCTACTCCATTTTAACTCTTAACTCTGTGGTAAATCTTCTGATGGGATGGTCAGAGGAGATCTTTATTCAAAAGATAAACTTAAATTTTCTGTTTTACTCTTTTCCATAAATCTATTTCACTTACCATGTAAAAAATAAAATTGCCTTTTGCAAATAAAGCACTACCATCTTTGAAGTCATATGAGGCAAATTATTAAATCTGTGTTTTCCAGCATTGTATGAAAGTCTTGGCTATAAAAACTATTTTTCCTTATATTATTCCTTTTGTGGATCTGATACTCAAATTTTTCTTGAATCTGTACCTCATAATATTCTTGCTGTTCTCATTCAGCTCATCAGCCTTGTAATATTTTTTCAACTGGGTGTGGCTTTAATTTTGAACAGAAATTCGACTAAACTATAACGTTTTTTCACCAGCTATCCTGTCAGAAAAGCAAACTTTGGGGTTTTTTATGCAAGGATTGGGTACTTGAAAAAGTTGGATACTTGAAAAAGTTCCTGCAGAGCTACAGGTCTGATGGCCAATCAAGCTGTGGGAAAACAACATAAGCAATACAAGTTTCTTAATATTTTGTGAGTGGTTTTTTTCATTTTAAGAAAAAAAATTAATTGTACTCTGTGTCACTACAGGAATTTCTGGAAAATGAGCAGGAAATACTGAACACGGTGCCAGCTCTAACAACAAAAATTCAGCAATGAGAAGAAAAGATCAGTGATACTCATAGCAGGCTACAATACAAGCTGGAAGGACTGGATACTCTGGTTGTCAAAAAATCCTGAACGGGCGATCACTGTAAGATATACTGAACTTTTTTATTTTTCTGCACTTTTTTTTTTCCTTCTAAATCCCACAATATGTTAATTCTTAGCTGGTTTCATCAGGCACTGTAGTGATGGAACAAGGGGGAACAGCTTTAAGCTGAAAGAGAGGAGGTTTAGGTTGGATTAAGGATGGGAAGGAGTTCTTCCCTCTGAGGGTGGGGAGGCCCTGGCACAGGCTGCCCAGAGAAGCTGTGGCTGCCCCATCCCTGGAATTGTCCAAGGCCAGGTTGGATGGGGCTTGGAGCAGCCTGGGAATAGTGCAAGGTGTCCCTGCCTGTGGCAGGGGGGTCGAACTGGATGGTTTTTTAGTTCCTTTCAATCCAAGCTATTCTGTGATTCTCTGAACGTATAAAACACAAGCAGTGTGTCCGATCCTCCAGCTGCAGATTGAGACCATTCATTGGAAGAACCAGGGATGCTTTAAGGCACAGCCTGGATATGATCATCCTTAACTGCCACCTCCTGAAGAGCTGTGATGATAGCAGTGAGGGGGCTGTAAAATAGTCTGAGCATCAGTGATCTTCCCAGAACTGTGTGCTTGCTTTTCCACAAAGGATAAATAAAACTAACAGAGCCCAGCTCCTGCAGCTTGTGGCTGGGTGGTTATCTCTGCAGGACTACGTGGCTAATTAATGTTTATGTTCTTTGGAATTTCCATGTGAGCAATTTGTACTGCTGTTTCTGTGGCTGCCATTATATATATATGTGCATAATGCTTTTAATGCTACTGAGAGATGATAAAAATACTTCATTAATTTGTATTTCCCATTCCAGGTTTTGCTGAAGGCTAAAGCACTGGAGTCCAGCAGGAAGGTCAGTGGTTGGGGTGCCAGGCAATGTCCATGGCGTGCACTGCCTTCCTGTAAGCCTTGCTTTTAACAGAATCCCTCATTCTGCTTTCAAAATCAACACATAATTCTCCAGACCTAGCAAAAGATTTACTCTTTACCTGCGACTTGTTTTCACTTTTCTTTTTTTAAAAAAAAGATCTAGCACAGCATTTAAACCCAATACACATAGTCCACACAGAGAAATATACATGAAAGAGTAAAGTCCTCAGATGTGGTATTTTAACATGAATTTTAATCTCATACTTTTAGAACTCTCCTCTAGATCCCTGTGTCTGCAAATCAGACATTGTACACAGCAGTACAGACAGTATTTGATTTAAGAAGATCAATTACTTTGTTAATCCCTAAATAAAACCTTGCTTCTGCATGCAAGACTGAGTTTGTCTACACACAATTTTTAGGTGCAGTGAACCTGTCAACTGGCTTTTCACATTGAAGTAAAAAAAATCACATAAAACTTTCACGAAGGGCGTATCAGATGTAACAAAATCAAACCTTCTAAGGAGGAGAGTGACAGCTGGAGGCAGCCTGGCTGAGGTGACACCTTTCAAAGCCCCTGAGCTGCTGGCAGACTCTGTCCTTAGCAGTGTTGGTAGGTGATAGAATGAAAAAAGCATTATTGTCATACATATACAGAAATATGCAGTTACAGCCAATGATCCATAGAGTGGGAAGAGTTTAATTGGAGAGGATCTTCTTACTCTTGGTTCTGTTTCTGGCCCTTCAGCACTGCTCTGCATCTTCTTCTAGACCCTCTACAGCACCAAGTTATGGTGACCAATACTAACCCAACTACCAAGAAAAGAAAATCTTTTATCTGATCTATTTAATGCTCTCCAGGAAGGTCTCCATCCACAAAGCACACAGAGCATAAACTCTACCTTATGGAGAATTTTACAGTGCATTTCTCCTCCTTTACCCAGCAGTGAGACTCAAACATCATGAGGAATCATGCACATGTTTTATCTTTTGATGGAAGGGAAAAGACAGACTGTTTCCACTGATGGGGGATAGAAGCTAGAGCATGTGATGAGAAAATCAAGTTCTCTGGTATACTCGAGCTCTATTTTTTTTTATTAAAGTCTATTGAAAACCAGGCTCTATTATTCAAATATCATGTTAGGAAATGAACAATACACAAGCAAACCATTGTACGAGGATGTGTCACAAGCTTTTTATACAGATTCACAGTAATAAATAGATAAAAAGACATTGCTTTTGATCTATACCAGATACTTAGGAAGAATACAAAGTGCAGCTTTTTAATATCATACAGTCTCACCCAGAGGTGTTTCACCAGAAGTCTGGCACATGAACAACTTCTTTTCAAAAACAGAAGTTTCCAAAGCGTGACAAGCACTAAAATTGCTTCGTCCAGATCACTGGGACAGAGCTGTTGGCACAGGCTCCTTTTAATGTCCATTCCCACCTTCGGAGAGGATGCGTGAGGGCTCCGTGTACTTCGCTGTCATCAAGTAGAAGAGGGCAGGGGCAGGTACCAAGGCAAGCAAAGGCAGGTCCTGCTCAAGCTTATCCAGTTTGGAAATGGAGATGATTCCATAGGCATGAAGTAACCAGTGGCTGAAGAGGACAACGAGCCTTTTCTTCCTCACGAGCAGATCCTTGAAAAACTTGCAAAATAAACACAGTATCGTGTTAGCATTCAGCCTGTTACCCAGCACCTGACATTTAAGAGATGTTACAGGTAGAGCACAAAAACCATGTGAAGCCTCTTGGGTTTGAGCCCTTCCAGCACACACACAATTCCTCAGTGCACCATCAGAGGGAATTCTCACATCAGATTCCTTCAGCCAAGAGGAGAAAGGATAAAGGAAGAGGCTTATATGTAAACTACACCACTGAGAAAAGGCAAGAGACAAAGCGGTCTCTGCTCACTCAAGTCTTTTTTTCTCTGAGTTTTAACACAGGAAACGTGTTTACCCACCTCCACTTCAGAAGCAGACATGTACACAGCCAGTGTAACCAAAGACAGCACCAGGATGATGTATGGGAAGGCATAATCTAAAGGCAAACAAGCAACACGTTAGCAGGCAAAAAATGGCATGGCTTATCCTCCAGCAAGAGAATTCTTCCACAGGTGTGAAGCAAACTGAGCTACTCTAGCTGCCTCTTAGCATGGCACCACACATGCACAGCAGTGAGGGTCAGCCAAGCACAGCCCTTCAGCTGTTCCCTCCGAGGTTTTCTGCTATTTCTTGGTGGAGTTACTCAACATTTACACCACGAATTGAAAAAGGCACATAATGAGGAAAGTAGTCGGGCTGAGTGGGGATTTTCTGGCACCTCTCCAAATGTGACAAGCATGCTGGAAGTTAAATCAAAAATAGCCAATCTCCCCAAATTTACACCGAAATCCATCTCTGAAATTAGACAAACCCTGCCTTAGCAAAAAGTGGAACTAACTCTCTCTGAAGTACTTTCCTCTCACACCCCCTCCACTCCTTTTTTAGGGAAAGGGACAGTCTCTAGCAGCACTGGCTGAGGCAAAGCAGTGTTGGTCAGGACCCTGATGAGGACAGAGCTCCTAACGAGCAACCTTTTTAGGTGAAACTCCTCAAAATAACCCTAAACCATATCCTTACTCCCAAAGAAAAAAGTGTCCCTTCCCTCTCTCCCCTAAGTCTTCTTAGTGTGCATTTATGGGTGTGTTCAGGAGTGTTTTTAGGAGAGAACTCACAGAGGAGGCCTCCTCCCACGGCCTGCAGCACGGTGAGGATGGGGAAGAAGTAGAGTGCTGCATAAATGCTTTTAAATCGGTCAGACCTCCCCAAACCACAGGCAATCTTCTTAACCAGGAGAGGCCGAAGCAGCATCATCAACACGAGGCAGAAGGCATAATAGATAAACACGATGGTGTACCTGGGGAAAAAAAAAGAAGTATTCCTTAAAATGTGCAGTTTTCTCATGAAAATTCAAGGAATTTGGGGTGAGTCAGTGAAGTCTAAGGACTTTATAGGCAAAGGTTGTAAACACAGAATGATGGGTTCACTTTTCCTAGGGGAAACAGTCAAGGAAAGGAAAGGGAAGGAAGTCCAAGGAAAGAAAAACAAGAAGAAAAAAAAAGAAGTTTTAAGCTACACAGTGACAGGATGAGAGGACATAGTCTCAAGCTGCACATGGGGAGGCTCAGGTTGGATATCAGGAGGAATTTGTCCACAGAAAGGGTGATCAAACACTGGAATGGGCTGTCCAGGGGGGTGATGGAGTCACCATCCCTGTAGGTGTTTAAGGAAAGACTGGAATTGGCACTCAGTGCTATAGTGGTGTTGGGCCATAGGTTGGACTCGATGATCCCAGAGGTCTTTTCCAACTTAACTGACGGTGTGATAGCCTGGGCTACGCCACTTTCTTTGATCACTCAGAAAGTCATTAAGCGTTGCTAAATCCGCGTGAAACAGCTCAACGCGCGACAGATTCAGGGGATTGCCTGTCACTGACCCCGATAAACCCAATACACATAGTCCACACAGAGAAATATACATGAAAGAGTAAAGTCCTTAGATGTATTTTAACACGAATTTTAATCCCATACTTTTAGAACTCTCCTCTAGATCCCTGTGTCTGCAAATCAGACATTGTACACAGCAGTACAGACAGTATTTGATTTAAGAAGATCAATTACTTTGTTAATCCCTAAATAAAACCTTGCTTCTGCATGCAAGGCTGAGTTTGTTCGCACACAATTTTTAGGTCTGAACAGGTTCTATCTGAACGCTTCTGGCAGCTCTGAGGAGAGGCAGGGACAGAAATGCTCTGACGAGAGGCAGGGACAGAAACGCAGCCGTACAAAGGGCAGGGGCAGGCGGGAGCACGAGCACTGGACACTCACAGGGGGTACACGGCCTCGTGGGTGCAGTGCACCGTGGTGATGTAGTCGGGGCTGGGGTTGTAGAGCATCGTGTACCAGTCTGACAGCTTCTTCACCCTGCAGGAGCGGATGTGCAGGGAGCCCACGGGGTCGCTGACCAGCAGCGTCACCACGGCCGCCACGCTGCACTCCAGCAGCGCCGTCAGGTGCTGCAGCAGCGCGCTGGAGCTGCGGGACAACACACACCGTCACTGCCACCCCGCCAGCTCGGGGGCAAACCCAAACACCCGCTGCAAAGAGGGGCCCTGGGCAGGGCAGAGCCCTCCGCAGAATTAAGATCTACTGAGTGTGGAAACTCTTTGACCATCTCAGATGATTCAGCGTGTGAAAGAAAAGTGAGGGTAACACACCGCACCTCTCAGAAGGGGTGATGTTGCTACACGTGATAGAAGCAGAATTTTCAAAGCTGCAAGTCCGTGTTAAAGATGGTAAATATTCATATATTAAACATTCCCAGCCCCCTATGTTTCCAGGACTTACAGAATCATAGAATCACAGAATGATTTGGGCTAGAGGGGACTTTAAAGACCATCTAGTTCCAACCCCCTGCCATGGACAGGGACAGTTTAGTACACTCCAGAGCCATCACTTCTTAAAAAATTCCAGTCTAACACCTAATGGCCACATGCAGCTGTGGATTTAAACCTCTTTTTTACACAACTTCTTTGATGCAAAGGCCACAGCAGCTCTGCTACCAAGACCAAAACCCAGAATACATATTCCTAAAGAGAAAACTCAAACCCATCCTCTCACTGCACATGTGCAGCCCTGCTGACACTGACCCAGGAGAGAGGGCATGATACAACTCGCTGGTCCTGCCGGCTGGGAAACTCAGTCCAGCCCAAACTGCCAGATGGACTGTGCACCACCACATTAAAGAGATACAGACCACGCCCTGAGAGCAGTAACTGGAAAGGATGGCCTGCAGGACACCTACAGTTGAAAATAAACTCTCCTACAGCTGCTCTAAACCTCTGTGCAACCATATCAGCTCAACCAACAAGAAGGGTGGATGGGGCTCTGAGCAACCTGGTCTACTGGAAGGTGTCCCTACCCATGAGAGGGAGGTGGAACTGGATGATCTTTAAGGTTCCCCCCAACCCAACCCAGTCTAGGATTCTAAGAACTGTTGGACAGTTCAGCACCTCAGATTGATCACTCATGAATAAAAGATTTCCAATTTTAAACAACTCATCTAGAGAGAAGATACACAAACCTCTTCTTTCCAGAATACCACTCAATAAAGAACCAGTGTAAAACCAGGGGCAGCATGGCCATGAAGCCCAGGTACAGCCAGTCATAGCGGTCTGGGGATCCCATACATTCCCGGCAGATTTTGTTGTCGTCGGTTCTTTGGCCTCTCGGACACACCTGCAGAAAGCAGAGGTCGTATTTACAATCCCAGTACCAACAGCAAATCACTGCAGCTAAAGGAAAAACAGCTTGAAGCAGCACAGGGCAAGACAGACCATATTTTTGAGGAGATTAGACAATAACCCCAATAATTTCTCAACTTAGATTTGCTCTCATTGGCTCTTCTTTTTTAATATAAACAAGGGTGAAGCATGACTAAAAGACTTCACGCCAGCCTCCAATTTCCTCTCCTGCCGTCACACCACTCCCTCTCATCTCAGCTCCCTCACCAGGCTGCTCACAGCTACTGCGCCCCAGCTTCTTGCTTCCCTTTCATCCCACCCTTCCTGGATCTCGCTCTCCCTTAGCACTCCAATAAAACCAGCGTGTACAGCGGTTTATTTCAACAGAGCCCTCCACAGCATCCCGTTCTGTTCCAGCCTCTCCAGCCCCTCCACTCAGCTCGGGTTCAGCACCGAGCCTCCAGCACCTCCTCCGGGAAGCGTGTCACGGGCTGGGGCCGCGCCGCTGCTCCCCTCCCCGGGCCGAGCCCCGCACTCACCCCGCAGTCCCCGTAGGTCTCCACGGAGCCGTTCACCGACAGCACGGTCCTGCCGCAGTACAGCCCGAGGCAGGCGGGCTGGATGTCCACAGCTGCGGGGAGAGGGCGGGCCGCGTTACCGGGAAGGGCACCGAGCGCCAGTCCCGGCCCGCTCCAGCCGCTGACAACACCCTCATCCCCACCCACACCCTCATGCTCATTCCCGGCCCCATCCCGGCACCCCATCCCGGCCCGTCCTACCCGCGCGGAACATGGCGGTAACCCAGCAACCGGCGCCCGCGGTACTTCCGGCACGGCACTTCCGCTTCCGCCGCGGGTCGGCTCCACCCGGGAATGCGGGCGCGGGAACACGCGGGGGGCGGGGCCTCGGGGGGCGCGGTCACGGTGGTGGGCGTGGCTAACGATGATATATGGTTATGTGGGCGTGGTCTCTCGTATGGGCGTGGTCTGTCTGTGGGCGCGGTCTGTCTGTGGGCGTGGCTTCTGGGCGTGGCCCGCGGCGGGGGCGGGCGCGATGGCGGCGCGGGGCGGCGGTG
>VZTG01003805.1:141069-153364 GCA_013397845.1 Melanocharis versteri
GCCGGCCGCCTGCCCTTCTCGCCCACCATGGACGCCGTGGCCAGCGGGATGGCCTGGGCCAACGGCGCCATCAACCCCCTCATCTACGCCGCCCGCAACCCCAACATCTCGGTGCTGCTGCGGCGCAGCCGGGAGGGCGGCTACAGGACTAGGAACAACATGGTCGCCTACCTGTCGGTGCCGGGCCGCCAGCCGGAGCCCCGGAGCCGGGCTGAGCGTGTCCGGGAACGCTACATCAACCGGCACAGCGGCCCCCCGGGCAGCGCCCTGTCCTCCTCCAGCCCGGCCAGCGGGGGAGAGGTGGCCATGTGGGCCTGCAAGACTCCCGCTGTGCTCTTCTGCCGGGATGGGCAGCCGGACACTATCTCTGAGGCCACCCTGAAGGCCAAAGCGGGCACCATCGACACCAGCCTCTGAAGGGATGAGGGGCCGGGATGGAGGCGTGTGGCCCCGGCGCTGTCTCCCTGAAGAAAGTCGTGGTGCTTGGAGCCCTTTGCAGCCGGACTGCCAGGAAACTGGAGAGATGAGGCTGTGTTTCTTCTCTGCCGTGTGAGCTCTGGTTTAGTGAGCCAATCTGCGAGCAGCGAGAGCTCCACAGGGAAGGGAAATCCTCCTTCCTTTCCAGCAGGCCTGATGCACCCGTGACAGCCACCGAGCCCGGCCAGCGCAAGAGCTCAACTGCAAAAACAGGACAGTTTTTCTGCTCCAGACCCGCAGAAAGTGCCACTGTGAAGCTCAGAGGCTGACACACCAATGCAGCCCAAACTGACTGAAAGGCTGCGTGAGCTGCTTGTTAAGTGCCAAAAAAGCAATCGGAAGCTGAGCACTGGCAGCTGGAAGCCACTCTGAAAACGCCACACTGTGAAAACCGCGTCATGGCAGGAAAATGTTGCTTTTACCCATTGTATGTGGAAGTGCCGACAGTCATAAAGTCACAGACTGTAGTACAGGCTGAAAAAGTGATCTATTTATATTATTTTTTAAATTTAAACTCTGAAGCATAACAAAAAAAGTAATTGTGAGGGGGAAGATGTATGATACTGTGAGGGAAGGAAAGGAAGGTAATACCTCAGTTGTCAGAATTTCAGCAGCCTTTTGTCTTTTTTTGCAGGTACAGTCAAAATACTATGAATATGAGAAACATGAGTTCTTCAGACAGACTGAAAAGGGTGTGGGTGTAAACTGTGGTGTGCACAAGATGTGTATTTTCTTTTTTGAGCTAAGTGTCTCACATCTCCAAGGGTTTTACCATAATTAGAGGAGCTGTGTGAGAGAAGTGTCTGAAAGGAGAGGTGAAGCAATGCCACGTGCTCCCTGTGTGCTCTGCAGCACGTGAAAATGTGTATGTGCACAGAACAGATATTGTCGTATTGATGGCAGCAATCCACTGGAATACAATATTTAAAACCCAGCTGCTTGCTGTTGAAAATAAAAGGAAAATAACACCATGGATGTGCGATTGCACAGCATAAATTCATATGAATTTATCAGTGTAATCTTTTTGTTCAAGGGCCCAAAGCCTTAAATTAGTATTTTGAATCGGAAATTAAGATTTGGCCTTCGTTTGTCTTTGCCAGAGTTAAGTGTGAGACAGTGTTTTTCCTTGTACAGGCTTTAAAAATACAATGTTTCGGTTTTACCGGATTTTACAGCTGTTTGTGACGCAAGTGAACACAGTATCATTATTTTGTAAGTGAGACAAGAAATAAATTGTCTTTTATGCAGGAAATAGAAGTGTCTCAGCCTGGCATCATTCCCGGCCCAGCCTTGGGAAGGGAACTCCTGTAAAAAACTGCCAGATGAATGATAGTAGAGAGACCTAATTGCAAAATTTTAATGCAGCTGGTTTCCATGCTGTAAGCATCACTGTGACTTTCTTCTCCGATGCTCCTGAAGCCCATGAGGAAAAGATCTGACCCTTGGCTACTCAGCACTGCTAATTTGCCCTGCAGCTACTGAATTTTGCAGGCTGAGCAGTGTTTTCTTGCTGTTCCAGAAAGAAGCTGTGCAGAAAGCCCACAGCTCTCCACAGGAGCTGTTTGACAGTGAGTGAGCACTGGTGGCTGGTTGGAAGGGCGGGACAGGAATTCGTGGCACACCTGCCCTTCCACAGCAATTTGTGGCTAAGTGTAAGTTGAAAGGGGTGGTTGTGAATGATGGGATTGGGTTTAACTCTTACCTGGTTAGCTGCAGGTGGTACCAAGGAGATTGGTGGGGGATGATTGACCATGCAGAGCACGTGGCTGAAAGCCCCTGAGAAGGGTGGTCCTGCTCCCCTCAGTGCCTGGCTCTGGCCACCTTCCCTGCCCTTCTGTCCCCGCCACCTCAGCTGACTCTTGTGAGCCAGCTTAGGCACTAAACAAGCACTGATCCCCTCTTTTTCATGCTGGTTTCCTTTCCTACTGATTTGATGTCCTGACCAGTGTACCACAGGCCAGGGAAGCATTTCTGTGGCAGTCAGTTATGGCGAGGGCAAGGCTGAGGATGTCAGGACTGAGGGAGCTGCACAGCTTTCTAGGAAATTGGTAGTGAAGCTGCTATAACACAGATTTCAACATGTTTTTAACAAGCTCAGGCTGGTGCATTTTAGTCTTGCATGTGAGGAGTCGAATGAGGGCAGCTGCCTGTGGTCTTGGAGGCATCACAAATTCACATATTTCTGTGAAACACTAACTTGGGCTGTGGCAAGGGGAGATTCTTGACCTGATCCTTTTTGACATGGACTGCTGCAGCTCCAGTAGAGAGCCAGCTTGTGTTTTAAAGCTGTGCCTGGCCTGTGCTCCTCATAATCACAGAATCATAGAATCATTTCAGTTGAAAAAGGCCTCTTAGGTCATCGAGTCTCAGCACTGCCAAGTCTACCACTAACCCATGTCCCCAAGTGCCACATCTACATGTCTTTTAAATGCCTCCAGGGATTGTGACTTTACCACTTCCCTTGGCAGCCTGTTGCAGTGTTTAGCAACATTTTCTGTGAAGAAATTTTGCCTAATATCCAATTTAAGCCTCTTCTGGTGCGACTTGAGGCATTTTCATCTGCTCCTGTTATTTGTTACCTGAGAGAAGAGACCAACCCCACCTGGCTATAACCTCCCTTCAGGTAGTTGTAGAGAGGTCCTCTCCAAACCTCCTTTTCTCCTGGTTAAGCACCCCCTCAGCCACTCCTCATCTCACAGCACTGTTGAACAAGTCAGGTACACAGGTCTCTACAGCCACATTTTTAAAAGTGTGTTTTAAAAAATACAACCAAACGGTCTTCAATAAACCGCAAACAGCAGCGAGAGAGACACACACAAACCACACCGGAGGCTGCAGGCTGCCTGCCAAAACAGTACTCAAAGTGCTGCTGTGTCCCAGCTCTGCTGAAGGTTGCTGCCTCTCACCCAGCACCACAGAGTGGGTGAGAAGGTCTGTCCCTGCACCTCACAATAGCTCCATGTGTTCATCTGGGAGAAAGAAACCGGTGGATCAAGCCACTGTTTCACTCCAGCTCTGAAAACTCTGCCCATGGTTGCAGCTGCTTGTTCTTGGGTAAGAAAACATCGCAGCAGGTGGCTCCTGGCCAAGTCACTATGGGACATCACCCCTACATGTCCCACATGCCCCACTCAGAGATCCCCTTTCTTTGGGCTGAAGAGCTCAGAAGGCAGCAAGACACTGATGTTTTAGACATTACAAAAGTAGCTCTGAGGCTCCAACCCTCCAGCCTCTTTCCTTTTTCCTCCCTTGAGATGAGCCTGGACAAAGCAAACTGCACGAATCTTATTTGCACAAGGCTATTGGGACACATTTTAGCGCACCGAAAATCACGTGGATTATTCTGTGCAGGATATTCACCACAAGAGAAAGAGGAGTTCAAGTGATTTGAAGGCCAGTTCAGCCCTGGATACCGGAGGCAACTTCAGTCAAAGGCAGATTAAAAACGAGTCCTTGAGTTCTTTATTCTCTTGTTGACTTTCCAGCATGCTTAAACTCTCAGTTTAAGAGTACCTTATTATTTGGCAATGATACACGTGCCACTGACTGAATTAATGCATTATATCTTAGAAGGAAAACATTAAGTCTTGATGAATGACAAGCGTTTTAGAACGTTCTGCTCCAACTGCACGCAGTGGTAGTTTTCCTGCTGATTTAATCATCAGATTCGTTCAAGTAGTTATTTTCCACTCCCTCCCTAATCTCTGGATGAAGCCTCCGTTCAAAGCAAATGCTGTGTGCATAACTTACGAACTGTGAACAATTAGCAGTCCAATTAGCGGTATTTATAAGTGACAGCCTGATGGGCCGTAATAGCTGCCATCAATCACCAGAACTGGGAGAGCTCAGGAGTACGAAATCCCCCATTGCCACTTCTCTTTCAGCGCTGGTGTTGGTTCCTGTATCCAGTAGATGCCAGCAGAGACCTGAGCAGCCAGCACAGCTGTCCCGGGAGTGATCCTAAGAAAAGCCTCTTTCTCTTCATGAGATCAACCACTGCCCTCGGAACTGCTGCTTCCCACGTACGAGCACTCGGGGTAGGCGTTGTGACTGATGCCCAAAGAGCATCTCACCAAAACCTCGTTTAAAGACAGATTCAACACATGCTGCTGCTCTTTGGGCAGTTTGTTGTACAGGCTGAAATGAATAATTTGGAAAATTATTTGGAAAATAATTTGGAAAATCACATATTTTCTCTCTGGTTAATGCAAGGCCAGAGCTGCAAAAGCTGCAGCCTGGAGGGCTGGTGAGATCAGCCCTAGTGCTGGCAGGGTGCTCAGCTCAGCAGCACAGCTGCCTCTTCACTCTGGCTGCTTTCATATTTTCTCTCTGGTTATTAATAATAAATGGGTGCACATCTAGATCTGCTTGCAAAGCATTACAGAGCCACAAAGTAAGTGCTAGAAAGAAAAGCTCCCAAGTCCTGAAGGAGGAGTAACCCAGAATAGGAACCAGGCTTGGGGGACACCATGCCCACCTGCTCTGTGCTGCTCTGCTGCTGCAAGCCTTGGGCTTGCCACGACCAGTGCGGTGAGTCCCAGCGGCTGCACTGGGGCTGGATGGGGGAGGACAAGGCCAGTCCTCCTCCTGTAGCATGGCCAGCCCTCCTGCTGTTCCAAATTTGCAGAGGAGTGGTGGGTTTTCAATGCCATGCTGCTGGCAGGCCACCGCCCGAGTCCTGAAGCATTTACAGTCACCACAGCCGAAGTGCTCGGGCAACAGCTCAGCATTTCTAGGTGTTTTTTCCTAGGAAATCACCACTGCAAGAAGCAGGAGGAAAAGTGACGTGGAGAGAGACAGACTGTAAATCCATCTCAGTGGCATGGAATGGATGAGTCACAGGGGAAATCAAAGTGAAAGTAGCAGAAACCTCAGGGCACAACACCAAGGCCTGCACTAATCTGTCTGGGGAGTGATAGATGGATGATCTCAGCCTAGAAGACCCCAGGAGGCTGTGACAGAAGGAAATTTAACAAGGGGGGCTGTTTGCTGAGGCTGTTTGCAATGGGTGGCACAGCACACCAGTGTGCCCACAGGCTCCTGGGGTGATCGTAAGAGAAGAGTAGGATCTAGCTGTGATTCAGCAGAGGAGGTAAATTCACCCTGAGAGGAACCGCTTGTGATTTTTTTCTTGACTTTCTGGCACTGAGCTCCTCCAGGTTCGGCTGGTTTCACAAAGGCAAGCAGTGCCATAAACCCACAAAACTGATTGAGGAGGAATTTCCAAGCACTTGGGATCCTTAATTTTATACATCCATGATTCTTGCCTTTATTTTTAATCTTATCTCTTGCATAGTCCGTTCAGAAGCTAATAAACTAGGGGAACATCAAAAGGTATTCATAAAGGTAACAAAGTTTTTTTAAAAGCTTTGCTCAGGCCGGAGGATTGTGCCTTTCCTCAGGGGCCTTTTATTGTGTGCACTGAGGAGTTTAAGGTGTTTGAAAACCAGTTGTCTGCTTTCTTTTCAGACATGGGGACACTTCCTTGCCACCGTAAGAAGTAGAAGGTTGCAGCAGTGATGACTTTGGGGAAATCAGTTAGGAAAATCATATTCCTCAGTTCCTGGGATGGAGATTGGGAGTGCCAATAGTGCTGATCAGCCTTCCACCTCTGGAGGAGCATTCATGTTTCTCCCAGGGGCCAGAGCGAGTCTGGCTGAAGGCAGCAGGAATATCTCCTCCTGCTTCTGCCAGCAGTCCTGATGCAGAGGCTTAAACATTTTGGGGAATGCTCAGGGGTTTGGCAGGAGGGATTCACACTCAGAGCAGGTGAAAATTGTCCCCATGTTGGGGCTGCACACAAACACCAGGCTGGCTCCTATGTGAGCCTATGGATACACTGGGCTAGCCCAGCCCACCCCACCCCACTCCACCAGAGAGCAGCTGAGAGGATGCTGGTGCTTCAAAACCCCTCTGGATGGGCCCTACAAATTAACACACTCCCCAGGGCTCATCTGCCCTCAGGGTAGATGTGGACAGAATCAGCAAGATAAATTTCTCTGAAATTCATCTCGCCCTCCCAGCAATTCCCTCACGACCCCATAAATGTAATTTGCTTACCTGATTTAGCAACATACTCTGAACTAATCTCAGCACCAGGGATAAAAAATGCTCTGAGTAACCAGGTCACTTATTTTTTCCAGTGGAATCTAATGTGCTGCAGCACTTGTGCCTGATCTGTGCCTGTGGCTTCTGTGCTCAGTCTGGTGCATTTTACAGAACATTTGGTAATATAACATCCCTGAGGTCATGTCAAGTTCTGAATACAGCATCTGAATGGTGGAGTCTTTACAGAAAATGTAACTCAAATGGTGATCGCCTCCTGCTATTAAATTGCAAAGATTTGCCATAGAAACTAGGTCTTGCCTGAGTGCTTCTCACTGATTTCATAGTAAAAAGGGTTTTAGGCAAATATCAGGAGCTGGGTGAAGCACACAACTAGGACTTCCTTACTTCTCCTTGAACCCAGGGGATGCTCTGCACAGAGTTTGGCAAAGTAAAGCCGTGTGAAAATACACAGGCACAAATCCAAGCGGGTGGAAAAGCTGCTGGTACCCCTCGACACCCAAAGCCCAAGTAAAGCCAGGGGCACTGTCCCAGCCCAGCTTACAGCTGTTGCCCAAAACCAAAATGTGTGTGTCCTGCCCCTCCTGCAGAGCCACCTCTGAGCTGAGAGCACGTGAGCAAATACTGGAACATGGGCCGGTAAAGAAAGTAATGGAAAAATGGCAATTTCCGTGACTTACCTTCACAGAGTTCTCCTGGGAACTGGAAAAGTCCAGCTTAATTTCAGGTTCTTTGCGATGTGACAACAGAGTGCATGCAAAGTCTAAGGAAAGCTGGGTAGAAACAGGCTCCCAACACGTATCCTGGCACTGGGGCAAGCCCTGGGGGCACTGATGTGGAGTGGGGCACACTGTGGTAATTTCAAAGGCCACGGAAGTAAGCTCAGATGACCCATGAAACCGTTTTGAGTTAGTTTATCTTACACACACGTGCATTTTTGGTGCCTGCACGTGCACACACAGTGCATCGACCTGAAGGTCTGGCATTGCCAAAAGCCACAGAGAAGCCACAGGCTGTGATCTTTGGTTATCTGACTCGAATTACAGTGGAGAGAATTAAAATTAGCCCTCCTCAACCATGCTGTGGGGAACTTACATGGAAAATTTAGCATGAGAACTTTTCGGATCGCAGTAGGAACCACAGAGGAAAACGGGAAGCGGAATTGATTTTGTACTTGACAGCTCTGAAGTGCTGAAGTTGGAAAGTGCCAGCAGATGGCACTTTCCTCAGCCTTTCCTGAGGCTCCGGTGGCGCCCGGCAGCACGGGATTTCTCCCTGGCTTACCTGCACACTCTCATCAAGCCTGGTTTAAGGCAAAAAATGACACAAGATGCTCAGAGGTTTCAGGTCGGAGGACTGATTCAAACAGAGAACTCTCCTTTTCACATGCGTCTGTTGGAGGACCCTGGGCAATGCCAGGGAGAGAGCTCACAGGAGAGATGTCTGCAGGATTTGCTGCAGGAGGTGGGGTGGAGATGGGGCTCATCCCCTCCCTCCTGCATCCATCACCTCTGTGTGCACCTGGCCTCTCCTGTCTCCCCCAGAAGCAAATCTCGAAGAGTCTGTTCACCCACAGCACAGGCTGCTACAGAAATAACCAGCTTTTATCAGAGTTGAGAATCACAGAATCACAGGATTGTTTGGAATCACAGAATCGTTTAGATTGATAAAGGTCTCTAAGGTCATTGAATCCAACCATTCCCCCAGCACTGCCAATCTCAACGCTAAACCATGTGCCCAAGTGCAATATCTACATGGCTTTTAGATACCTCCAGGGATGGTGACTCCACCACTGCCCTGAGCAGCCTGTTCCAATGTTTGGTAACCCTTTGGACAAAGCTCTTTTCCCTGATATCCAATCTAAATCTGCCCAGGCATAACTTGAGGCTGTTTTCTCTTGTCCTGTTCCTTGTTACCTGGGAGAAGAGACCAACCCCCACCTAGCTACAACCTGTTGTCAGGGAGTTGTAGAGTGTGAGAAGGTCTCCTCCTGAACCTCCTTTTCTCCAGGCTGAACCCCCTCCCAGCTCTCTCAGTTGCTCCTCATCAGACTTTGTGCCTGTTCCTGTGGCACTCCAGCAGTGCCAGCCCTGCACGAGGACTGCAGATTTGATCGGGCTGTGTGACAGGGATGATGGCAGAGTGCAGTTTTACTGCAGAACATCTGCTTGGGCTGTGACACGGGCACTGGCAGTGGGGACAGGGCCAGGTCCAGCTGCAGCACAGCTGGGAGCAGAACTGGCAACGTCCCTGCTTTGCTTACCCTTTCCTTGGGGTTTCCAGTAGCGATGTCAGAGCCTGACAGGTCCATCGGGCCCACTGTCCCTTTTCTTGGGAGTAAATAAACAGTCCGGGAGTCCAGCAGCTCCCGCCAGTGGCACAGAGCGGCTGCCAGCGGGATGGGAGCCGGGTGTGTCTCCCTTCCAGCCGTGCCTGCCCTACTTGCTGAGCTGAGCTTTGCATGCAATGCTGCAATGCTGCCGTGCCTGCATCGGGCCATTGTCCCAACCCCCTGACTCATCCTTTCCAAGCCGGGGCGCCATGCCAAGGATAACAGGCTGGGTGCGGGAGGTGACACCTGGCACTCCTCGCCCCGGCGGGACTCCCAGTCGCCCCAGCCTCCGGCGACAGGGAAAGCTGGCGGGCTGGAGCGGAGCACAGCCAGGGCTGGCTCAGCAGGTTTGGTGCCACCGACACGGGTGGCCCCACGGGACAATTCCTCCAGGAGCGCCGTGCCCGGCAGCTTCCCTGGCACCAGCGGGTCTGGGCAGGTTTGGATCACCCAGCACACAAGGGTGTGCTGGTGTAACTGGAGGGAACAGCCAGGATTTGGGGCACAGGAGCAATTCTCAGGTGCAAACCCAGCCAGCCAGGACACCAGTGGACATGGGCTCACACAGCACGGCCGTGCCAGTCCAGCACAGCGCCCACCCTGGTCCCCTCTCTTCTGGGATGACAAACACTGTATCTGAAATTTGTATTCTTAAACCATAGATGCTGCTAATCCAGCCACACTGAAGGGTTTTAAGGCTAGGAAGCTTGCAAGTTACTAGGATATTCTTTTTCCCCTCAAGTTTTCTTGGTTGAATAAAAAGATGTGTCCTGACCTTGCTCACATCTCCCACTGCCACCCTGCCCCCATCCTGGGGACCATCCTGAGTCACACAATGGTGTGGCCCAGGAAACCTGCGACCTGCCATAAACTAGAATTTCAGGTCCTCATCGGGTTGTGGGGTTTGGCCAGCTTGTTCACATCTATTTATGGACTAACCCAGACCAGCCCTACGCTGGGGACATGGGGATTTATGGTGGGAAGAGCAGTTGAAGCCATTCCTGTTTCCCTTGGGTCCTGTCACCACACAGCCCTGGGCTGCTTTCCCATAGCATCACCAGCCCACGACTGCCAGGGGTGGTGATGGAATCTGTGCTCCCTGCCAGCCCCAATCCAAAATGGGAAGCCCGTGGGTCAGAGCACAATGCAGACGCTCCCACTGGCACAGGCAGTGGGGTCTGGGGGTGTTGGGTGCTGCAAAAATCACTCAAGAGCATTGGAAAAAGAAAGTAACACAGAGCCCGGATGGGAAGGTGTGTGGGAAACGAAAAGGTGAGCAGGAACAGGCCAGGAGGGGTTTGGGCTACTGCCAAGGAAACATCACTAGACAGGCTTGCTAGAGGCACAGTGGCCAGCCCAGCCAGCACTTCTCCTGGAAAAAGGGACAGGATGCAATCCCACGATGTAAAACTGGCTGCTGCCTCAATGCAGGATCCTGGAAAAGCCCCAGTGGGCTTTTGGAAAAATTCCCACCAAGGTGGGAACAGGCATCAGCAGCAACGAAGTGTGGAGAAATGAGCAAGTTCACCAACTGGGAGGCATTTCAGAATCCACATGTGGGTGACAATGAGGACGCTGCAGTCCTGGAGGGTGGAAAAACCCAACTGCCTTAAACCCAACAGGGTGGAAAAACCCCGACCTGCTAAAACCCAGCACTCAGGGAAAGGGTGAAGGGGTTACCAGTTGACCCCAGAAATGCCTGCTAACACACCCGAAAAAGAGCAACCCGCAGAGAGCCTCTTTTTCAACACCTGCCTCAATTCCTAATTATCCCCTTTTTTTCCCCTAAAAAATAACTCACGCCTCTGCCATGTACACTCACCGAAATCGTTTTGCTTTATTGCATATTGCCATCTTAGAAAATGTACAGTCTCATAACATTACACAGCATTTCCCACTAGCTAGAACTACTAACATCCTTGCACCTAACAGACTACCTTAGTCACTACGAAGCTAATAAGGTCCAAGACATAAACTTTCGTTTACAAATTATTACGGAATTTTTTTTGTTGTTTTGTTTTTGGCATTATTAAAAAAAAAATCATCTTTAAAATACACACCCAAGAAAAAAGAGTAGCTACTTACACCAGCACCAATCTAAAAGTAGTTTTCGACAATGGCACATGGAATTACCTGCACACAGCCTTTGTATTTATTTATAGAGATATAATATTTTTTTCTTTTTTCTATTTTTTTCGAAAGAAAACAAAGAAATGGCAAAGTCAGCCTGATAATCAGGCTGTTGTAAAACAATTTAAAAAAAAACAAAAAACAAAACAACAACCCAAGAGGTTTGGAAGGGCAAGAGGAAATCTGTCAGGAAAGGTCCTGATGTGGCACTGGGGTTGCAGAGGCAGGAGCCGGGGTGGGTGCTGGCACCCAGGGACCCTGGGGGGAGATTGCCCTTTCTGACCCCCACCACCTGTCCAATTAAACACGTGTGACCAACCATTCCTTAAACCATCAGAAGCCAAACTTTTTTTTAAACCTTTTTTTTTTCCTTCTTATTTTTATATATTTTCAATTCCCCCCATAGTCCATTCCCTCAATTGTATCAGCCCCATTTTTTTCAGCCATAAATAAAAAATATAAATAGAGGCACTTTAGTTAAGGAATAGTATTATCATTACCTTTTGTCTTTATTTCCCCCTCCTTCTTAAAGCAAAGTGCTTAACTCCATCTTTGAACATAATCTGCAGGTTTTGCAGCTGCTTGGATATGAGGTGCTGGACTTTATTTTTGCACTTACCTGCTTTATTTATTACTGCTTTAAATGCTACTCAGAAAGTCTTTTTTTTTTATCTTTTTTTTTTCTTCTTTTTTTTTAAATCTACAGTGCGTTAAACGTTGCAATGAAGAAAAGAACAAAATGGTAAAACCACAGCTCTTGACAACTCTGCTTCGAGAGAGATTTCACAGCTTTCACTCAGCACACAGACCCTGTGGCCTTCAGGTGCTTAGAACCATATTTTTTTATACAAATTAGTTTAAACAGCACTTTTGCTATACAGTACATATAGTTAACTGACATCCCATACCCCACCAGTAATACCGATTATCTGACAAAAAAAAAGAACAACCGACCTTATTTCAAATAGTGTTAATATCTAGTGCAACAGGGACAAACTCATCTCTCCACAGGAAAAAGAACAAACAAACAAACAAAAAAAAAAAGATCACAAAAGTATTGGTGGTATAAAAAGGTTTTGTTTTGCTTTCTTAAAAAACATACCACAAATAAATAAAAGTAAAAAGTAACAGTCCTCTATATACTCAGCATAATTTAAGAATAGAAATGTTAATATGTTAATGGTGGTTATTTTTTATTCTCCAATTCTTAATTTTCTAAACCCTTAAATTATTACTCCCTGAGAGCTCTGAATTACTTTTATTATTGTTTTTTTTTTTTGTCTTTTTTTT
>VZTG01003805.1:153404-241894 GCA_013397845.1 Melanocharis versteri
GACTGACATTTGACAGGTAGTTCTGCTTACAAATTTGCAATGACAATGAACAGCAAACCAGTCAAAAAAAGGACCTGGCTAAGAGACGAGTGTTTCTTGGCATCGCTGCTTCTGTGTGTCCGAGAAAGAAAAAGGAAAAGAAGGTGGGTGAAAGCTGGCGGGTTTTACCCCAACCCCTTTGTATTTCAGAGACTTTTGGTCCTGACCCACCTTAACAGAGGATACAGTTTGTCCCACTGAACAGAAAGCAAGAACAAAAGTTACAACGCGAAAGTTTATGCTCTTCGTCTCCTCTGAGAACCGAACCTTTCCCACCGTCTTGGGCCAGAAAACGTCGCAAAAGTATAAATACATCAGTGTGGCGTTACAGCAAGAAGCACTTTGGGGTAAAGTTTGTCCTTTAGCAAGGTGGCAGCCGGAGGAAAAAGAGCGTTTCCCCAGGATGACAGGAAGAGCACCGCCGGGAGCGCCCGCGGCGCCGAGCTCGGGAACCAGCGCGAACGCGCGGATCTGCGAGTTTCTCAGAATAATCACAACCATGAGAGAAAACAAACAAACAAACAAACAAACAATGGATTAAAGTTCAGACAACTTTGCTTTTTTCTTCTTTTCTTCTTTAAACCGCTCAGCTTGTGTGCAAGGCGTCCCCTGCAAAGGCCTGGGGGGGGCTCCGAGCAGGAGAGCAGCAGGAGGCAGCTTCCCCGTCAGCTTTGGGGCCATGGGCACAGCCGGCGGCTCGGGGTTGGGTCCTCTCTTGCTCCACGGACGCGGCATTGTGCTTGTGCATGGGGAGAACTACTTTTTGGGGTGGGGAGGAGGCGGTGCTGGCACTCAGCAACTCGAGCTGCCCACGCACCTCCCTCCGCACCCCCCGACCCGACTATATACACAGTATATACACACACGCGCTCGCCCGCGGGGGCGAAGGGCGCGCCACTGTTCCGCTTCGAATCGCAAGGCAGTGTCATGGAAACAAGAAAAAAAAAACCAAACAAACCAAAAACCGTAGCCGCTTCAGAAAGACTGACCCGCGTTGTCTTTCGCTGGGTTTCGCTGTCAGTTTGTTTCTCAGAAGTTGAGCTTGGTGACGGGCCTCTCGCGGCCGCTCTCCGCCAGCTGGTTGGTGATGCGCTTGCGGTTGCGCTTCAGCTTGGTGAGGTCCTTGTCGAAGACTTCGCCCGAGCGCAGGGCGGACACCAGGTCATCGAACTCGCCGCTCTCCTCCCCGGTCTCCTTCGCCTTCCTCGCCTTGCGCTCCCGCTCTCGCTGCTCCTTCAGCTGCAGGTCACGGTGGCGGGGGGAAAGAAGACATCTCCGTCTCACACGGGTGGTTGTGGGGGTGCCCGACACACGCATGGTGATCCCCAAACTCAGGGAACAAGGGTGGTTCCCACCCCAGTGCTTAGCACATGAGAGCTGGCCAGGGTTACTGATACACCCCGTCCCTGGAAGTGCTCCAAGGCCAGGCTGGGCAGGGCTCGGAGCAACCTGGTCTTGGAAGTAGAACTAGGTCTCTTCCAACCCGAACTATTCAGTGATTCTGAGATTCTACGATACAAGCCATGGGCTGAGGGTCACAGCCCCACGGCTGCTGCTCGTGGGTCACGGCAGCCCCCGGACAGCACCAGCTCTGCTGTACACTTCAGCTCCAAGACCTCACCAACCCAAGGTCATTAGTTAACCAGGTAATCAAAAGTGAAAAGTCAGTGGGTATAAGACCACAGAAGCTCCTTTACCAGTCTTCAGTGCTCCCTGTACCACCGTGGCCACCATGGGGACATCATGACACAGTTGCCACTCCCAGGTGCCCTGGGGGTGCTGCCAGACTCGCTGGTGTGTGCTCACCTGTGCTTCCATGCGTGCCCGGCGCTCCTCCTCCTCCTTCCTCTTCCTCATGTTTTCGTTCTCCTGCTTGGCCTCAGTCACGGCTTGAAGGAACTGGTCAAAGATGCCGAAGAATTCGTCAGGCTGCATTTTGTCTGTGTCTTCTCCAAAGTGCTTCACAGCCTTGGAAAACTGGAAGAGAGAAGACAGGGGTGCATCAGTCTTGGATAAATCCACTGGACCGGTGAAACCTTTAACCTGATGGAGCAAAGTGAAACACTTCCAGCAGCCATAGCACACAGCAGGGCTTTGCCTCATCAAGCCTTGACTTAAACCTGAAATAAATCACCTGATGTGTTACCTGCTGCCCTGCAAGAGCTGACCTGGATCACTAGCAAGCCCCCTCTCCCCATCTTGCCTCTGGCTCTGCTGAGCCTCCCCTGCCCCAGCTCCACTTTATTAACTAAGCAGCAGTAAAAACAAGGAAGCAAAATATTGTGGGACCGAAGACATAAAACTAATAGTAAACACGGCAGGGGAAGGGAAACTTGCACTTTTAAGTTTTTCTTTGAAGTATTTTTGGGGTATTATTTATCATTGCCACATGCTCTGCTATTGAAACCAAATGTGTTGGTGAAACTTCTAAAAGAGATTTCTGCCCAGGCTCAGGCACAGCCCTGGGCAGGGAAATAGGGAGTTTTCCGGCCTCTTGTGCTGTTTGCACACCATTAATGTGAGGGAGTCGAATGAGGCCGTAGCAGAGGTCAGGACAGGACAGCCACGATCTGCCAACGTGTCCCCGGTCCCCAAGCAGCCCCCGAGTTGTCCTTGGGACTGACACTCTTTGTTCTCACTTCCAGTCTGAAGGAGACTCTTTGTGCAGAGCAAGTTTGTTAAAATTGTGAAGGCGCATTCTGGAGATAAGCACGCTTAAAAAGAAAAGAAAAACAAAATCAAAGCACCAACAGATTTATTAGTTGCTTTGATATTGCAGGGTAGACCAAGAGGAACATTTTTAAAGCCTGCCTGTATGATTTAGTTTTATTTGCAGGGGTGCCCCAGGCTCTTCAAAAGACATTTAGTGCATTTTTATTTCTTTGTTTACTTAAGAGACTTAACACTTCAAGATGCAGGGAGGAATCTGAGAGGTGCCACTATATAAGTCACTATAATTGAGGTTAATCTTGCCGATTTTAATCAAGATATTAAAATTCTCTGCCATGTTACAAGAGATGCTGGTGGGGGAGGAAGGGCTGCAAATGCTGTCCTCATGTGATATAAAGTTTATAAAACGGGGATGTTTCTGCTTTCTTAAGAGAAAACAGGAACACAACTTGAATCTGGACATGTGCTTAAAAAGCAAAGAGCTGGAGCGCTCCACACAACCCATCCCTTCCAACAACCATGGGAACAGCTGCAAATTGCTTTGGAGTGGACTTCCATGGACACTGGGGACCATGACCACACCTCCTCCCCCAGATCCAGCCAAGTCAGCAGAAGATGATACAGTCTGCAGGGCATTTGTCACCATCTCCACAGTCCTAACTCACTGCAGGGAATATCTGCCAGGTTACCATCAGCAGGCCAAAAGCGTGGCCTGGGTTAGCCACGGCCTCAGGGAGGTCCATCATAATGCCCCAGCATGGGTCAGAAGGACAAAGAGACACAGGAGAAGGAGGTGAGGCTGAAAAGCTGCTCAGATCTCAAGGATGTTGGTGGCCTTACCAGCTCTTTTGCCTCCATCAGGAGATCTTCGACATCCGAGAAGCTGAAGCTGGCCAACGTGATGAACTGGCTGACGACAGACACGAACTTGTCACCTGCTTGCTGAACCTGAGACTTCTGGAAGTCCAGCTCCTTTGGGGGGAAAAAAAAAGGTAAATCTGGTCAGGCCCTGGCTGACGAGGGACACAAATGCCATTGGCCTCTGGTAGTGCCATTGAGAGTGTGCCTGAATCAGTGCCAGGGGTTCTGCCAGCACCACCCCTGCTGCTCCCCCTGCCATGCATGACACCCCAGATTATCCCATTTTACAGTGCCTGAAGGAAGCTTTTAAGCCAAATCCTACAGGAAAGCTTATGGAAGCAGGATAATCCAGCAAAACAGTGAGTCCTTTGGGATACCTCCACCATTTCATCACCGCCCCAGCTGTGCTGCAGAAGTGCTCCCCAACCCTCAGTGGTTTTACAGCCACGGGGAGACCCCTCTGCACATCACAGGTCCTCCTTGGGCATCATCATTAGGCTTACTCAGCCCCCCCTGATGTGTTAGACATAAACCATGCCTAAACACACGTGGTAGCTTCAGTGCCAAAACAGCCCTGAGAGGACAGGCACACGTGCAGGGCAGGAAGGAAAGGCAAGCAGATCTCCAGGATGTGAGATAAAAGCAGCTTTGCTGGGAGCTCCCTGGCCTGCCTCCCCAAGGAGAGATGCAGTGCTGCTCAGAGCCAGGCTGGGCTATACTTGATTGAAACAATACTTACAGTCTCCACCGCTCTCAGGCCGCTTCTCAGAGTGTTTATTTCTTTCTCCAGCTCGGTCATGCTGTTGGAAATAACAAGATGTGTATTTTCAGTCTTCCCCAGCAAAATCTACAGCTCTCCGACCAACTTGACCATGGTTTTCCCACTGAAAAGACCTCAACCCTGCCCACATTGCCTCCTTTTCACAGATCAGCTTGTCTCAAGCAGCAAATCAGGCTGACGGCCTCTAAGCCGGGACTATCTCAAAGTGGCTGCAGCTGCTTGTTTCAAAGCAAAGCGCTTTTCTGTATTTTTAATCAAGGGGACTGTGCAGGTTTAGCAAGCTCAGCAGCCTCCGGCCCTCTCCAAGCGAAAGGATGGCTCAGGAGAGGGCCTTGCTGGGCACAGATTTCTCTCCAGGTCCAGCAGTAGATGGAATCGTTGTCCCAGTGCACAGAGGACAGTTTTTCAGGGTACCACGGTTGGGTGAACACCAGGCAAAGCATCCTTCCGAGCAGCGAGGCTTTCACAAAGGGAGACAGCCCAAATATAGAGAAATAAAAATAAATCACCATGTCTGGCGCTGGCTTTGTTTACACAAGGCTCAAGCCCCTGATGAGCTTCAAATTCAAGTGCTTACGGGTTTCTACCACTACGTCTGAGGGGAAGCTTTCTCACAAAGCCTCGGTGACCACAGGCTTGATGCCTTTCCAGGGGTGTCTGTGCGAGGGCTGGGGTCCCTGGAAATGCTGACGCCGGGTCATGGGGCAAGCATTCCTGGCAGGTTTAGTCTGGGAAAATGCAGCTTTGGGAGCCCTGTGCTCCAGCAGTTCATTACTAGCGGTGGGATTGACAGAGGCGGCAATTTCTGCTTCACAGCTGCAGGGCTGGGGGGAATTCAGGGTTTTCCAGAGCTTCAGAAACCTCTTGGTTTCACTCTAGATTGGACCAAACCCAAATGTTACATATGGCGTCCAGTTTAGAGCGAAATGATAAAAGTTTAGGGCGGTAAAGCAACGCTCTGTGCAGGCGTTTTCTTTCCCATACGTGTGTCTGTGCAGCAGCTGCAGATCAGGAGCATGGGAAAGCCCGAGTCTCCACCGGCACGGAGCGTGTCCTGTCCAGCCACGTCCTCAGCTGATGCTTATATGAGCACCACACACTCACAGAACCATGGAATATCGTGAGTTGGAAGGGACTGACAAAGATCTCTAAGTGCAGCTCCTGGCCCTGCACAGGACAGCCCCAAGAATCCCACCCCACGCCCGAGAGCATTGTCCAAATGCTTCTGGAGCTCTGTCAGGTTTGGTGCTGTGACTGCTGCCCTGGGGAGCCTGTTCAGTGCCCAACCACCCTCTGGTGGAAGAACACTCTTCCCTGCATGCCAGGATTTGCCCTGTCACTGTGCTCAATCCCAATGGCTGACGATTATTTTACATTTTATACATGAGGATGCTTGTTCTATCCAGTACACACCATCCTTGGGAACCCACCACTGCTACAACAGACCTTTGAAGCTTGGAAGACCCTCAAGCCACCATAAACTCCATGTGTATTTCACAGAATCATGGAATGGTTTGGGTTGGAAGGGACCTCAAAGCCCATCTAGTTCCAGCCCTGCTGCCATGGGCAGGGACACCTTCCCCTAGGCCAGGCTGCTCCAAGCCCCATCCAACCTGGCCTGGAACACTGCCAGGGAGGGGGCATCCACAACTTCTCTGGGTAACCTGTTCTAACTGCACCCTCCCTAAAGAGGTGCAGTTTCGGCCCCTTTTCATGTCCACAGCTAACATAAATGACTGCAGAAACCTGTGATCTTTGTTGCTCACATCCCTGAAGCACCAAAGCCCGTAAGCTCCTGCTGGAGTTTAAAACCGAAACAGAGCCTCATTGATTTCAGAGGTACTTCAGCACATACTTGAGGGCTTTGCAGGGCAACAGCAGATTCCTCTTGAACTTAAAGGCTCAGCCTGTGTTTAAGGGCTTTGCTGAACTGGGGCAGCCTGTTCCCAACAGGTCACCGGGCAGGGTTAAAAAGGTGGTTGCAAACCCCAGAAAATCCATGGTGGTGGTAAAACAAGGGGCAGGCAGGACCTGGATGCAGGTGAGCCCCTCACACAGCTGCCTGGTCCTGCCCGTGCTGCAGGCAGAGCCTCCCTGGCACATGAAGATAAACAGCTGCCCTTTATCTGCAGCCACACCGCAACCGCTTCCTCCCGGATTACTTAATGTACCATTAGAAATTAATTAAATGCTTTTGCGGTGAGATAACAACAGGAAGCGGCTGCTCCAAGCAGCTCTCATCCCTCAAGCTCAGAAGTTTAGAGCCTTCGCTGCAAGGGCTGTGATTTAAAGCTGCCAGGTGATGTTTGCTTCTGTATCCTGGGCTGCTCTGGGCCAGCCTGGCCACGGCATGGGATACAGCCCAGCAGCCAGGATCTGGCCAGGAGGGTGAGCCGAGGTGGGGTGACATGGAAAAGCAGGCTGAAATGAGGGGAGAGGCACTCCCAGTGCTCTCTAAGTGCCACCTCAATCCCTGCTTACTTGACTTTGGCTGCCTGCGGGATGTCTCGCAGCTCCTCATGCAGGCGGAGGACTTTGGGATATTTCTTCTCCACAACAGTGATGAGATAGTGCAGCAGGGTGATGTTCCTAGGAGAGAGGAGCAGAGAGGTCAGCGTGGCAGCATCTTGGGGAGCTCGCAATTCAGTCAAAACCCCTGGTTAAATCCCAACCCTGGTAATGAACTATTTGAGGATTTCTGCAAGGATGCTGCTTGATGCCTGTCTGGGGACACGGGATGGGTCTGTCCCATGCACAGCCACAGTGCAGAGCAGCCTGGTCCCTGTAAGCAAGGGTTCTCCACAGGAGGAACCCAGGGGAGGTGACTTCAGCATCACTGCTCTTGTCCTCCACTGTCTTTACTGATGGATGAGACCAGGCAGGTTTGAGACCTGACCCAGCTCCTCTCGCTCTGTGAACAGAGCTCAGCAGGGCAGAGCAAACCAGGCAATGGCTGCATCAGCATGGGAGAGTGGCAGAGGGGGTTCCCACGGAGAAAAGCCCCTGGAAACCCTTCCTCTGGCTCTTGGCTTCTTCAAAGTGGTTAAAAAGCATTTGGAAGATGATCCTCCTAATCAGCCTTGGCTGCACTTTAGCCTGCCCAGGAAGGAAAGCCCCCATGAATCCCTACGCTGATCTGCAGCTCAGCTTCCCTTGAAAGCTGTCCTGCTCAAAAAATGCACACTCACATCACTGGATGTGCCAAATTGGGCAGCAGGAGGAGGGGACTGCTCCCACCTACCCATGTCCCAGAGGTAATGCTAATGACCCTTCCATTCCCCCAACACCCCTGGGGCCCGTGGGTGCTACCAAGGATGAGGGCAGGGGCTGCTCACTTGTCAATGCTGGACTTGGTGTCCGCGATCTTGTTGAGGCTGGAGATCTTAAACCCGAAGGCGTTGCCCCTCTGGCCCTTGTTCATGTAGTTCCCAAAGGCCAGGACCACCTCCAGGAGCTGCTGGAGGCTGCTGCTCTGAAGCACTGCCTTGGAGCCGGCACGGATGGCTGAAAGCAGAGAGGGGTGGGACATTCCCCCCTGCCACAACAGCCCACCAGCAACCCCTTCAGTANGCCACTGCCAGCTCCATGTGGACCAGGCTCATCCTGGCACGGAGGATGCTCTTCCAGGGAGCGATCCCTGTGCTGGCACAGAGCCCCTCAGCAGGTCTGGTCACTTGCCTTCCACCTTGGGTTTGACCTCTGCAACTCTCTCTGCAAACTTCTTCTTGAAGTAGAGGGACTGCAGCCTCTGCTGGTAATGGTTTATCCTGGAAAACAAAAAGGAGGTGCAGGTTGGGCTTTGCTCGCTCCAGGCAGAGCTCCGTTGCTCCACTGCTCACAGCTGTGCTTACAAAGCACGCTTGAGCCAGGGTGGTTAAAAAATAATGACCTCTTTTCTACCTGAAACTGTGCTGAGATGGGAAAAACTGACAACTGAAGCTACAGCTGTCCTGGGGTGGATCTCAGTGGGTTCTTAAGCACATGCTTAAGCCTATCCTTAACTCAGCAGGTTCAACAAGTGGATTTTTACACCCTATTGGTATGAACAAACAGCTCTTTCACAACCACTCCTAAGCAAGGGTGCCGATGAGGTCTGGGCTCCCCATAGCTTTGTGACGAGCTGCAGCTGGAGAGAGGTTCACCTATGACCAAAACTAATGAAACTGCACCTTCTGATCATCAAATGATGGACTGGGCTGGAAAGCCCCTTTCCTGGGCAAGTCAGGGATGGCTCTGCTCATGTCAGTTGTGGTTAGGCTAAACAAGATCTCACTCGTATGCACATGGCAGTCTGATTTGAGTCACTCGGACCAAGGACCCACGGGAGACGTGCTCACACACAGGGCCATGAGCTGCGCTGCTGTACTAATCAGAGGTGACAAAGACATCACACTCGGTTACAGACCACAAGGCAAAATTAAAAAGCCGTGCTGGAAATCAAGGAAAACATTTGCATCGGCACACTGCGCTTTCCAAAGGATGAAGCCATGGGAGCAACACTCGGGCGAGAGTCTGTGAAGAAGAAAGGTGACCTGAGATAGAAAAGCTAATTCTGAGCATCACTGAGCCCCGAGGGCTCAGGTCTGAACTTCACAGCTCCATCCTGCCTGTCTTTGACACTCAGCAACCACACAGCACATCACCATCATGCTCGTCGGTGCGTTTCTCGGGGAGGACGGGAGCATTTCTATTTTTGATCTCCCAGTGCAATTGTGAATTGTAAAACTCGCTGACCTTGCCAACAAGTGACTGGCTTGAAGTTCAGCTAAGAAATTCGAAGAGCTCAATGCTCAGTTCAATTTAAATAAGGAGCTTCAAGATTTTAACCCAGCACCTCTGGAGGATGTGCATGCAATAGATAAGGTTATTCATCCCTGAAGACTCCTAAGTCTTAAATGATTGCTACCAGGAGCAGGAAGAAATGACATTTCCTTTCAGTCTCAAACAGTCTCAGGAGCCCTGGGGATGAGTCAGTCCTGAGGTGAGGAGTGGGACTCATCTACACAGCAGGGCAAAATGTACATACATCAGGCTTGAATATTCATTGGGATGAAAGGGAAAGGAGCATTGTGTTATCATTCTAACAGCACTTCCCACCTGGGCCACAATGAACCATAGAATGGTGAAAGATCATTTAGTTGCAACCCCTCTGCCCTGTAGGGATACCTTCCACTAGACCAGGTTAGATCACAGAATCTCAGATTCATCAAGGTCACAAGAGACCTTCAAGATTATCTAGTCCAACCATCAACCCAGAACCACCACAAAATCCATCTCCCCATCCCTCTCCCCTGCTCTGTCCAGCTGCTGCTTCTATGGGAGCACAACCCTGATTTTAGGAGCACAGCACCACAAATGATGCTTATAATTTGGAGCACCCTGCCTGCCCTCCTGTCTGCTTGGCCCACTCATTTCTTGATGTGAATAACAGTAAGAAGGGCTTAATTCCCAAGCAGGCTCCATGAAACAGCCACCTCCCGACCAGCCCGTGCAGCCACCGGCCAAAATGTGTCCCCTGAGCCACCAACCTGCTCATTTCGAAGAGGAACCGGTCAGCCTTGGCCATGCGGTCCAGCTCGTGCTTGTGCTCTTCCAGCAGGTCAATGTCACCCTTTTCAGGAACAAACTTCAGGAGCTAAACGGGGGAAAGCACAGCAGTGGACGTGAGGTCCGTGCACAATTTTTCAGGAGCCAAATAGTGATTTATTTCCTTGAGTCTAACACCTTCTCAGCACGTACAGACAGTGACCCCAAGGCACCTGTGATGTGTTACTGCTGTCCCTGTGACCTTCCTCACACTACTCCATCACGTCAGTGCCTCTGGTCTCTGCGCTGCCACCACTCTGCTTTTACAACAAATGAATTAAGTCTGCTCCAAGGAGGTTTCAACATCAGCTCTGCCAGAGGAGATGTCAGTCAGGGACTCCCATTTGCTGCAATTTTACTTATTAGCAGATGGAAATTTCGTGCAATGAAACCTCCCACGTCTCTGCTCAAAGTGCAATTACCAGCTCAGCTTTAAGGACAAGTGAATAATATGCTTCCAAAGGCATTCAGAGGGAGTGAAAAATGGGATTCCCCTTTTGAGGACTGCACAAACACTGTCTAAGCTTCCAAAAACAAACCACCACTGAGCACAAACTTCAAGCTGCAGCCACAAAAAGGAGAAATGGCCCTCCCTCAGGGTCCCAGGGTAGACCTGGGTACAAGAGTGGCACATGGGGGCCATGCTGCTCCCAGCCACAACCGAGCTGCTTTCCTGCTGCTCCAGCCCACCTGGGTGGTTTTTCAACATATGGTTGGTAAATAATTTGGGGCCTGACACACTCCAGGCTGCACTTTGGTCCCAGGCACTTTGCACAGCATCGTCCCAGCATGAGGCCACCACAAAGGAGCACGAGGCACGCTGCCCACCTGTTCCAGCATGTCTTTGGGGAGGTCCTCCTGCTCGTCCATCGTCAAAATCGCTCGTTTGATCTCCTCATTCGAGAGTTTCAGCCTGGGAGGCGGAGGGAAAGGAGTGAAGGAGGGTTATTCCCAGCCCAGCAGCTGGAGAAGGTTCAGGAGCATTTCCTCACACACCTGTGCAACACGAACAGCTTAACCCCCGGCCAGCAGCAGCACCACAAACAGCTCTATCCAGCATGTTGTGAAGAAGGACGTGTGAGAAATGTGGCAGGACCGTGCTCTGCCAAGGCTCAGCACAGCACAGAGCAGCCCTGGCCCTGCTGCCAACGGGGGCTCAAACCCCCCCAGCCAATTCCCTCCCCCCGCACCGCAGCTGCCATTCCCTATTTCCCTGCTTTATAGTACTTTACGTAAGGATTGTAAGCAGTACGTTAAATATCCGACTTTCAGACGTAACTCTTACCCACAGCAATGCTGCTGCTGCAGTTCCAGCACCCCCAAAGGCCACAGGGCCAGTGAGGTTATGCTCCCACTGGCAGCACAGCCCAGGCCAGGCTCAGGAGTGCAGCTCAGCACTGCCCCTGAACCCCCTGCCACGACCCTCAAGGAAAATCTGGCTGATTTCCACTGCTGTTCTTGGATTTAAACATGGCCTCTCCCACTTCTCCTGACCACCTTCAGCTGGAGTCTTCCTCTAGGAAAAAATGAGAAAGAAATCCAAAATTTGGACAAGCGGATGAACAGCATCCCAGGAAACGCATCAGTTTGGTTTTCTTTGGAGGGGTGGGGATTCAACACGCTTTGAAGTGTAAGAAGCTGGAAACCAGCCTCTCCTCCACCTTTCTCTTCCTCTGCTTCACCTAACAGGAACTGAAGCCGCAGCCTCAAATTGGAGATTTCCAAAACCACACACACCACTGTGTCACAGCGAGCACCACCAGGCTGGGCTTCCCTGGCAGGGATCTTCCTGCCAGCAACCCACACCAAGCTGAGGCAACAGAGAGATGGAAAGACGCCCTCGGCTCCTCCTGGGCTAGAGCAGCCATTAATTACAGTTTAATTCGACTGCAGCACTCCCTGGAACCGCTCCCTGCAAAGACTTTGATTGCAAAACCACATGTATTTTTCCTCTTCTTTGCATTGTGGTCTATAAAATAATCTAAATTAAATAGAGGGAAAGCCCAGAAACTCCTGCAACTCCATCTACCTACATCCTCTCCCTCGCCCAGTGTGCAGTCATGGTTAAAGCCATTGCAACAGATCCAGTTTGAAAAATGTAATTCCCTGTACTTGCATGCAGGGAAAAACCACAGAGTTGAAAAGACCTGTTTGAGGAACCCCACGGCCCCAGTATCGGTGATCAGTGCTGCCAAGGGATGCTGAAACACTGGATATGGCTCAAAGGAATGAGCTGAAAACAGAAACACGCCCTACACCAGGATGTGAGACCTTGGAAGTCAACCTGATCAGCAGATCAAAAAGCAGATTGGGAGATGACTTGATCACTCTGAGTAATTAAACAAGGAGGGTGTTTTTCACCCCCACGTCTCTTCAGGGCGCAGACTGAGACTGGAGCTGGCTTTTGGAAGCTGAAGCTACTACAGGAAGGGTGCTGGTCTCAAAGGCCAGGGTAGCAAGGGCTTGGTTTAGCCTGGAATATTTTGCTCAAGACTGGAAGTGAAGGATTAGTTTTATTGAGGCAGGTGGATCTTACAGACTTGGTACATAAATCGTCATTCCTTATGAGCCCATGTTTCTCACCCTGCACTAAGTCCTCTCTCACCTCCTCCTCAAGGGAGTACCCTAGAGAGGGTCTGTTAATTAAGGAGTGTGTTAAAATCTACCTCAGCCAGGGGAGGAAGCCCAAAGATTACGCTGAGCAGCCACCAGGACAATTGCTGGGGTCATCATACAAGGAATAAACCCAAAATCCTTGGAAAACATCCCATCTGCTGCTTGCAGTAACAGGCAGCCATGTCCTGGGTCACCCTACTTGTCCCTTACAATGGCAGTGGCCAGGATGGGACATGATCCGAGGTGAGACATGAAACTGCAGGAGAACTCCTTTTACACCCAAGCAGAAACAGGAATGCTCCGACCACCAACACCGGTCTCCACCCTGATGAAAAGCAGACACTGGCTAGATCTGGGCATCTGGGGATCCCTGGGAGGCCAAAATGCTCCTGGGAGAAGTGAGGGGGGCAGGCAGCCACTCCTCATCCACAGCGAACACCTAAAGCACATAAAAGTACCATGATCATCTCCAGCAGGGTGGTGGAAGATGAGGGTGACTTTTTTAAGCCCTTACTCATTGAAAGCAAAGTCAACAATAAAAATGCATTTAAAAAGAAAGAGCTTGGGAAGAAAAAAAACTTTTCTCAGGAATCATCACAAGCCAGTGCCAAGAACAAGAGCCTGCCCCTGCCTCAGCAGAGAGCAAGCGCGGGGCGCCAGAAGAAAACAGCTTCTCAGACAATTTGATGGGAAAGGGGCCAGTGAAAGCTAGAAGCTTATCTATAACCACAATAATTATCATTGTTGGCAGCAGCTGTCGAACGCGAGCCGTCTGAGAGGAACGGGGTCACAGGACTTGCTGTCACAGGGATTTAGAGGCAGCAGCCCGGCGATGCGAGGTGACAGCTCGCCAGCCCGACAAGCGCGGCGCTGCTCGGCGCGGCTTTTGTCGAACCCCGCGGAGGACGTGATAAGTGTGAAGGGGAAAAACAAATTCCGCCGGGAAAGGGACGCGCCCTCCCTGAAAAGCCACATTCATCTGAGGAAAAAAAAACGTGCCTCACGCTGCCTTGCCGGGAGAGAGGAATCAAACGAGCCTTTCACTGCCAGCACAGGCGGAAAACGACGGAGCGAGGGGTGGATTTGTATCTGGCAGAACACAGGACTAAAAATACACACCCATACACAGGGAGCAAAAGCGAGGACGTGGTGGGTTCACAGAGGGAGACACGGTAAGGCACTGACATCAGCAAAGCGTTCTCCAGAAAAACAGAAGAAAAGAGCAAGCGTTAAAAATATTCTTGTGCTGCATTACAAGCTGGAGGAAAATCCAGTGATCTCACTGCGCAGTAATTTCTCCCGAAGCAAGGGAAACAGGCAAAAAAATAAATCTACAGAGAGAGATAAAGTATCTCGCTGGCTGTAATCTTTCCACGCTGCGAGCCAGACAATGCCTGGTGAGCTCACAAACGTCTGGGCTAAGTCAGGGGCCAAGCCTGCAGGTCCCTTCGCATGTGAAAGTCTGCTCAGCCCCGTGGTGGCCACGCAAGCAAGGCAGGAGAGCAGCAGCCCAGCTGCCAGACCAGTGCCTTTGGAACACTGGGACCAGGGACCCACTGCTCTGCCCAGCTTTGGGATGGGCAGCTGGGGCGGGCAGAGGCCAAAGGGTCTGCCCAGTGATACCTGGAGTCTGCTGGAGATGCAGAAGCTGGACCTGAGACCACTAAAAGGATGCTCGGGCTTTATCCCTACACCACCCGTCCTCTGAGACACCTGGCATCAAATCACCCAATGGGATTTTGGGGACAGAAGCTCAGTTGTGGTCCTGGGAGTACCATGGGATGAAGGATGAACTCCAAAGCACTTCCAAAGCAGCATCTGGGGCAAGTCACTGCAACTTCAAAGCCACTCATCCCTGCATGAGGATGGGCCTGGGAAAAACCATATGAGAGGCCTGAGGACCACTTTGCAGGGCAAGTCTGATCCTGCTTCTCCCCCAGGAAATGACCCACAGGGAAAGACAAGCAGGCAGCAACCTCCGTCCTGCCCTTTTTGTGGGATTAGTTACTGGCAATGCATTTCCAGCCATTGCTTTCTTGGAAGAGAAAGGTTTGCTGGCGAGATGAAATTGAGACCTTTACTCAGTAAGACGTGCAGGATGCCTTTGAAGTTCAGTGCTTGGGTCTCTCCCCTTCCCACTGAAGGAGCTATTTGTGTGCTTAACTTCCAAATATACGCTTAAACCTCTGGCTGAATCACACCTAAACCCACTCGATGCTCAGCCTACGTATGCCGGGAGCAGCTCAGCCAGTGCCCCAAATCCCATCGTTTTACTTGCTAATAGCTGCCTGCCACAGACACACTCATTTGCCTGCTGCTTTAAACTCTGCTTTCATCACCATCCTTTTTTTTATTTGGACTGCTAGGAAGCACGAAAATCCCCAGAAGCAGCCCAGAGCAGAGCCAGCCACAAACAGGGCAGTTTTACCCCCCAGTGCTGCGGCACTCATCGCTCTCACTGCCCACAGGCTGCCAACCACCTCTGGGAAAAAAAGCACCAGGGGCTGAGTTACCCACCCAGAGGGGTTTTTTTTTGCAGACATCAGCCTCTCCAAGCTTTCTAGGGAAAGAAAGCAGCTGGGCTGCCCAGACAAGGCACCATCTACACTGGGAAGAACCAGACGGAACCCAGGGTCTGGGAAAACACCAAACTCAGGCGCTGTGGCTGCAAACCCAACCCGCCAGCAATGCTGCTCCTTCCTGGCCAGTCCTGGGTGGCACAGAAACTTCTGTGCCTCCAGACAGCAGAGTGAATATCTTTAAATTTTTCTGCTGTTGGAATTTTTTTTTTTTGCTGGGTGAGTCAGAAACAAGTGGCTTTTTCTGCTGCTCTTTGGGTGTTTTTTACCAAGTAACTACACTGATGGCCCATTCTTTCAGACCACCCAAACCTGGTTTCCCTTTTCTCAGGATTCAGTCTTATTGGTGTAGCTTATCTTGCCAAAAAAAAAAAAAGCCCTTTTCATCGTTTTGGCAGCAATCTGAAAATCAGATTAAATTGCTGGTAGCAGTGCTGAGCCTGCCTGGTGAGGGGTGTGAGGGAGGCTGTCAGAACAGCAGAGCAGCTGTAAGAGGGGGATATCCCCTTCCTGAAATTCAGATGTGGGCAGCAAGGTCCTGGCCGAATTACTACTGCTGCTGCCTGCACCCTGCTGACAGCCAGCACTCCCCCAGCCCAGAGAGACCCTCTTCAACCACCAGCAAAGAGCAAACAAAATCCAGGCTGAGAAAGGTAAGAGGTGAAATCAACCCCCTTCCACCTCCCGTGAAGGCTCACCAGGTATCCCAGCCCCCTGAGGGCTTTCCAGGGACACCAAATTGCCAGGCACCCAGTTAATGGCACTGCCCCCCCTTCGGGGTCACCCCACCATGAGGATGTAAGGCTATAGCTGGGTTCAGGTGTCATTGGCTCTCCTGCTGCACTGGCTCCTGTCATCAACCCCCTGCTCCAGCACACTCAGAACAGCCCAGGGCAGGGTATTAAGCATCACCCCACTCCCCAGAGGGCAACAAGGCATTAACCATACCTGGAGAGGAGGATGTTGCAATTCTGAGCCCTCCGGCCGTCTATGACCGAAAGCTCCTTGACTTTGTGCCGGGAACTCAAAGTGTCATCGATGGCATCTTCCTTCTACGAGAAAATAAGGAGAAGAAAAGCCTGGAGAAGAGCCATGGAGCAGCAAGGACTCTCAGCACACAGCAGCGTGATACACAGCGGGCCCCCATTAATCAGGAGTGTCACCACGGGTTACGGGTAAAACCCCTCGCCTGTAAGCGAAACACAGTAAGCCATTTCATGAACCAGAGCTGGCTTTGAAGCCACTGGTTAGAAATGTAAATATTTTCTCAGACAGGGAAGATTTAAAAATCTGCAAACACACGGGCGCTGCTGAATAAATAAAGGCGGGCTTTCTTAGCACACATACTTGTGATACTTCATTAAACCCTCGCATGGAATATTTCATGACGGGCTGCTGCACACACTCAGCATCGCTCTTGTTCCTCACCCCTGCTCCAAACATCTGTAATCACCCTTCATGCATCAGTCCTCCCGAGCCAGCTAACCAATACAGGCTATCAGCCTCGCAAAAGCAACCAGCAGCTTTTTCACTGAAATCTTCCCAAAATAAAGGGTTTGAAAGCAGAAATTGCATAAGCACCTATATCTCCTAAGTGGCTTAAACAAGTTACTTTCAGATGAGTAACAAGGAGCAAATGGGCAGATCTACATAAAAGCAGTTCTGCAGGGCTGCCCGAGGAGTTCATGTTGCCCCAGGTTTTAATTTACCATATTGCATATTTTAGTAAGGTTAATCAATTAAAAGCTGGCTATTCTATTCTTCTGGAAGGAACACAACCTGGAGCTGCAAGGTCCTGAACGTTATAGATCCACACTAAACGTCCACCAGCGAGGAAACCTGGCACATGGCCACTGCAAGGGCTGAGAGTGAGCATTGAAATTACCATTTTTTATTAATTTTCTTGTTTCAACGAAGAAAACCCACAGATATGGGAAGTGGGAAGAGAGGCAGGTGATGGAAGGTGAGCCCCAAGTCACCCAGCACCAGCTCTGCACCTCTCATGTGCCTTGCCTGCTCCAACCAAGCAGAGAGCTTCAACCTGTGAATTTATCCAACTCCTGGACTCAGACATTGGCTTTGACCTCAGGCCAGACAGCAGAGAGGGTGGGTACTGCTTTACCAGCCTCCCCAGCATCAACTTTCAAGCTGCTCCTTCTGGTGATCTCTGCACCTCTCTGATTCAACCCCGTTTGTCACACATTAACCCCCCTCAAAAACCACGTGCCCCCATGTCCCTGTCCCCAGCCCCACGCTCACCCTGCCCGTGCCACGCTCCTGCAGGTGCTCACTTACCTGTCTGGAGCTACCATTCACAAAGAAGTCCTACAGCCATAGCAGAAGCATGGAAAAAGGCAGTAAAAACACATGCAGTTCAGTGACCTCGGCAAAACCAGAGGGAGTCGAAGCACAGAGAAGGGAAACGTGCAGTATGGGGGGTTTGGCAGCAAGGGGAGGCACTCGGGGGTGCCAGTGCCAAAACAGGGGGGGTGCAGGTGAAAATGTGGGTTACAGGATGTGCAGAAGGGGAGAGCAGATGGAAGAGGCGGCTCCATGAATGGATCAGGCCAAGGTACATTGTGCACAGAGGTGAGGAGGGGACACGGGATGAGGTGGGAGGATGCTGGCCAAGCCCTGCTACTGGCCCAAAGGCACAGCACTGCTCAGCCTGCCGTGCCGGGAGGAAAATTGCTGGTTCTTGCACATCTGAGGGACTGAAATGCCAGTGCGACTGCCAGGAAAAACAGGGCTTTTAAGTGGAAATAACGAGAGGCTCATCCCGGAGCAAATCTGGCCGCAGCAAAACTTTACCATTTGCCACGGCAACACGCTTCCCCTCGAGCTCTCATCCTCCTCCTCCCTGCTTCCCCAGCGCTCGGCAGCCTGGCCAAATGCCACCCTGATGCCCCACCAGCACCACGCTCTTCCCAAGACCTGGCTGTCCTGCTGGGCTCCCCCCACCAGACTGCAAGCAGGTGCAGTAAAGCTGGCACCACACACGTGTGCATACACACACACACCTGGGGGTTTTCCTTCCTCAGTCCCTTGGCTGAGCTGTGCTGGTCAACAGCCTTGTGGCTAAAAGTTTCTAGTTCAGCTAAGGATCAGTGTTTCGTTAATCAATCTCTTCCCAGCAGTCTCCTTTGTGGGACAGGCACAAAGCATACCCACAAGCTGCAATGGGTATCTTTATCTTCATTTAACTGGTCCCTCATTAGGAGCTCTTCCTTCCATTTCAACCCTCAGACCTGCCCCACGATGCTGAGACTTGCCCCAGGCTGCTGGAAAGGGAGAAGGACATGGTGGCTTTCTTGGCAGTCCCCTACTCTAGGAGAGGGAGGGCCCCTCATGCATTAAGGTAGAGAAAAGATTCACCACAAAACCCCTCCCTCTCTCTCTGCCTCAAACCAGCCCCATCCCTGCCCCTTTCCCTCGCAGGAACCGTGATCCAGCCCCTGCTGCAGGACGGTGTAAGGAGGAGCAGCTTTAGATGTGCTGTCACCATCCCCACAGACAATTCCCAGCCCTGCTGTCCTTGGCCCCTGTGCAGGTCACTCTCCCTTGCACAGAGGAGCTGGAGGCTTTACTTCCTTCATCCTTTTTTGGGAGATGAATTCTTTCCCAGCTTACTGCTAAGCCCCTGGTTCAACAACACATATTTTTTCCACTTGGCCCTGACTCTTTCACATCACTCACCGCTGCAGGACCTGCCAGGACTGCCCTGGCTGTGTCACTGCTACTTATCAACATCACTCCCAGCCTCTACCCCCCTGAAGACTCTCAAGACATCCCTGAGAGAGGCACAAACCCCTGTGTAGTGTAAGCCCTGATGGCCCTGGACTCGCCTTTCTCCATCACTGCATGCACACCCTTACACAGCTCCCGCCAGTCCTCAAACCACAGCCAAAAACTCAGCAGCTCCTGTTGGCTCTTCTTGCTGGTATTCTCTACAGCTGGAGGGCTGAGACCTTCTCTGGGGACAGGGACATCTGCAGAGCCTCGGCAGGGAGGACACAGGCTCTCCTAACAGCTTCACCCACTGCGAGGCAGGGATGCTCCCAGGCTGAGCCCCAGGAAGCCCAGAGGGCTCCTGTCCTCCCCGCATGGAAAGGGCCATTCCCAAAAGCTGCAGAGCTCACTTAATAGCCTGCATTTACATCCCAGCCTGTGATGTGGGAAAAACATTTAAAGAGATGCTTAAAGTTAAGTACATCGTTAAGCCCCGGGTCTGTGCAGCACTCAGGGATTCCCAGGCGCTCCGGCAACAAAACCAGACAAATCCCAGCAAAGGCAGCCCCACAAGAGCCACCTGGGGGGAATCAGAGAGCTCTGTGCACTGCACACAGCCCTGCCTGCTGTCCCCAAGCCCTGCTGGGGCACTGGCCACAGGGATGCACCCCTTGACCATGCATTTTCAGAGCCCCGGTTTGTCTGAGGGCACGGGCAGACAGGCAGCCCCTGATGCCCCATGTCCTGTGGATACTGTGACTCAGGACAAGTGAGAGGCATGATCTCTGAGCAAGTGGCTCAAGACAGGGAACAGGGAGGAGAAAACCCTGCTCCTCCCTTGCTTCTTCGTGACAGAAACCCAGTTTTGCTAGAGCTTGAAAATGCTGTGAGTTATGAAACCATTATTAGTTCACTGTGCCTCGGGGACAGGCTGCTCACTCCCCCAGCCCCCCACCATGTACTCAGTGCCCCGTGGTTTGCATGTGTCACAGAACCACAGAAAGGCTTGGGCTGAAGGGACTTCAAAGACATCGAGTCCAACTCCCCTGCCATGGGCAGGGCCATTCCACTAGACCAGGCTGCTCGGAGCCCCATCCAGCCTGGAACACTTCCACTTCTCTTCATCTCATGGAGCACATCTAACCCCACACACTGGCGCTGGCTGCACCCCCTCTCTATCCCAGGACTAACGCTGGGAGCACCCTGGGGACTTCCAGCCAGACAGCCACATCCCTCAGGCCCAGGGAGATGCGTCCCACGGCTCCACTCACACAAAATGAACCACAAGGAACTTGTGCATCATGTCCCCAAGGGCAGCTCCAGCCCCAGCAGCACCTCACAGGTGGGACTTCGCCTTGTCTTTCCCATCTGCCTTCCAGATGCTCTCGCAGCATCTTCTGCCAGTCCCACCCCAGTCCTTGGCTCCTATGTTCAGCTCCTTTCTGGTCCTCATCCCACCTGGCATGTAAGCCCATGTCACAGCTCTCCTTGCACCATCTCCCTGTTCCCCCTGGCCCCAAACCTAACCAGCCACTTCACCCAGCAGGACCTCAGCCAAGCCAAATTATTTTTCAATTCCTGCCTGGCAATAATCCGAATCACACCAGGTGACTCATGGGCTCAGGCAGGCAAGCCCGAGGGCAAACCGTCCTGCTGACACTCAGGTTTCTATTCTTGCTCCTCTTCCATTTCCATTCCTTGTCCTCAGACGTGCCCTCCAGTAGGCATGAGTCAAACTCCAAAAATGCCGGGGGAGAGACATTGCTGTGGTCACCTATTCCCAAAACACTGGGGCAGGCAGCACGTACTGCTGGTGGGTTACTCTTGATATTTGCCCTGCTCTAATCCACCCTGATCTTTCCCTCAATTAGCCTCTGGAAGAGATTAAACTCTCACGCTGCCTAATGAGCTTATGGGTCTGGTCCACTGCTGGCTTCCCAGCACTGTCCCTCTGACTGAGCCTGGCATGAAGGAGACAAGCTGTTCTCTCCTCCCAGAACACAGCCAGGTGTTCACCAGGTCAACATCCTTCTTCAGCCTCTCTCCTTGCTTTTTCTCCTGCCTTCTCGAAAAACTCATTGCTTTTGCCCACTTTCATCCCGCCTGGGGTAAAATAAGTGTCTAATTTTCTTCATGTGCTTTGATGCCTTCCAAACTGGGGCTATGTTGCTAGAGCAGGAGATTAAAAAGCAGAGACTTTTGCCTGCAATGACATTATTTTGGTTTGGGATATTTGTTCAAAGCTCACATTTTGCTCCTGGGTCACAACAAAAATAAAAGAAGAGACCCACCCATGGTAGATGTGGGCAAAACTTAGTCCTTCTTGGCCAGAGAGGGATAGAAATTTTCCACCCAATACAGACACACGGAGCAGTTGCTGCTAAGAGCAATCCAAAAATATTACCCAACTGTGGCCACATCTGGGGGTTATTTTCATAACATTCCCTGTCTCTTTTTGGGTTTTTTTTTTGGTGTGTGTTTTTCTGGTGATCCATCTTCAGGGTGCCCGTGGTCAGGTGTGTGAGCAGGGGTGGAACCAGGCACAGCGAGCCGTGAACGGCTGCCTCAACGCAAAGGCTCTGGCACGTGGATGAGAGGAGAAAGCAGATGAAGTCGATCTGGCAAACACGGCTTTGGTATGAAATAGTGATGGGAGATGTGTTTTGGGACCACAGGTGAAACCACGTGATCCCATAACAGTGGCACCTTGCCCAGGTCCCCAGGTGTGCCCACCCCAGGCCAGCTGTTACCTGCTGTCTTTGGTAGGCAGAGAATGTCCTTTCCAAGTCTTCCAGGTCCAGGATTTTGAACACTTTTGTGTCATCTATGTTGGTCCACACAGTGCCTGCCAGCTTGTTCTGCAAGACAGTGGGAGCATTGCAGTTTGGGGGTCTCCTGCCCTCCTGCCCTTTCATCACCATCCAGCACCTCCAGTCTCACGGCCCAAATTATTGCCCAGCTTACCTCTGGAAGCTTGGACCAGTTGAAAGACTTGAGGGCATTCGTCGGCTGAGGGATGCTCTTCTTCTTGAAGGCCATGCCCAGAGGTGGTCCAAGGGGAGGCATCATCCCACCCAGGGGTGGGGGGCCGGGGGGAGGCGGGGGACCACCTGGAGGAGGTNCTCCTGGTGGCATGGGAGGTCCTCCGGGGCTGGCAGCACAGATCGCCCTCTGCGAGAGAAAGAGGAATGGGGACTGGTCATCTGGAGTTGGGGGACACTACCCAAGAAACACCCCCACACTGATTTTTAATTAATTTGGTTAAAATTTAGGAAACAAAGGAAGCATTCAAAGACTTCGACACTCGTGACTGAGGTTCAGTGCAAGTGGAGAGACAAAATCACCCCATCACCAGGGACAGACTTCTTGGTGGCTCTCCCAACAAGCTTCTTTCTCAGTCCCCCCATGCAGCTCAGCCTCCTGAAATCACCTCACAGCATTTGCAGGGGTTTTGGGACCGGGCCCACAACAGGGAGCAGGTTTGAGGTCTCACCCTGCTCATCTCGTGGAGCTGGGCTGTGAGATCTGCCACTTGCTGCTTGACCTGCTTGTGCTCGCTGGACTCCTTCTCCAGCTTCTCCTTCATCTTGTTCAGCGTCTGCATCATCTCTTCCTTCTCCTGGGCCTTGGCGTCACACTCCCGCTCCTTCTTCTCCAGCTTCTGCTGAAGCTCTGTGTGCTCTGAAACAGCCCCAGGAAACCACTTTTGGGTGACAAACACTCCTTTTTGCCAACGGCAGCCCACACGGGGCTAAACCCCACACTGCCCTGCAGAGAAGCTGTACAGTTGAGAAAAGGGAGCCTGTTCTGTGCCTAAACACCTCATTTGGAGCCTCTCCACGAAGAAAATACTATTTTCTTTGCCCATTTTTCTTGTCAGCCCCATGGCATGATACTATCTCAGCCCTTCAATAAAGCCTGCAGATACATGTATAGATAAACATAGAAATACATGTGTATGCTAACTGTTTAACCAAGGTTAAAGTTGACACTATATACTTCTCCATCACTCACCTTTTCTCATTTTCTCTGCTTGCTCTTTCCACTGTTTCACTTCATTTTCATTGACTAACCTAAAAGGAAAAGAGATGTAGCACGTGAGACAATCCTACTACAGCAAGTAAGAGACCATCACCAGCAAGGAACACGACTGAGGAAGTGGGACTTTAGGCCCCCAAACTGGTACATCTAACAGCTCTGCTGTGTCTCCTCCCAGCAGGGTTAGGTAAAATTTATCAGGGAACATGCAAAAACTCCTAAATCTCAAACACTGCTTGCAAGTGCTGTCTAACAAAAAGGATGGGCTTCATTTATAAGGTGGGGTGAGTGAGTCTGGGAAGACAACAGCTCCAGGGATGCTGGCTTGCGTCCAGCCGAGGAGCAGGAACATCACTGTGTGACAGCGACGAGCAAGGAACAGCGACACCTGAGCACTCACATTCGTACAACATTTTTAATGTTGAAGTTTTCCAGGGGAGTGGCGTCGGGGTCCTGCCCTTTGTCACTCTGGATGACGATCTGCTGCACGATCCTGTCGAGCAGCAGCCAGTACTGGACAGTGTTGCCACTTCTTTTGTCTGCAGGGAAGGAAGGGGACAGACTGACGTGAGCAAAGGGGAGGCCGTGACGCCGCCGGGCAGGAGAGCTGGGCTGCCAAGCCTCCAGCAAGCCATGGGCTTCTCCTGGGACTCACAAGGCATCTGGAGACAGTGGTGCAGGATGGACATAAAGTGCGGGTACGCCTCGCTGTGCGTCAGCCTCTTCCTCGTCAGCTCGAACATCTGAGTTGCACTTTTGGTGTCGATGTGGACCTGTGGACAGGAGCCAGGCAACGTCAGGCCACGGCACCCCCAACAGCATCGCCTGCTCCCCGGGTCTCAGCCCCAGACACCACGAGTCTCCCCCACCCCAAAACTGACAGACGAACCAGCCCCACTGCCCTGCGAGGGGCAAACAGAGCTGTTGGGCAGCCAGAGGACAAAAGGGCTAAAGCAGGCTCTAGGACAGATGTTGCAAAAGAGCAGGGCAACAGGAACGGCTTCCAACCTCCACATCTTGTCCAGAAGACCACTGTTTGTCCCAGGCCACACAGGTGTTTTTAAAACTAACTGTGACACTGAGTGCCAGTGTCTGCATCAGCAGCATTCGTACTCACCAGCTCAAACCTTTTGGCAAACTCCAGTTCATCTTCATTTCTAAGCATTTCAAAGAAATCTAAGTGCCTGAGGAAAGAAAGGAAAAAAAACCAAACTAGAACAACCTGTTAAAAGCAGATACAAATGTGACAATTAATAAATTACAGGCAGTTCGTCTGTCAGCAGCCCAGACACTGGGAGGGCTTGAAACACCAACTGGACCTTTAGCCTTGACTTCCTAGTCACTACAGCATGTCCAAGGAGCCTTCTGGGATGAGAAGAGATGGATGAGGGCTGACAGCATCCCCAGACCCCTGATGGCACATCCTCCCCAGCTCAACCCTACATCAGAATGCAGCAGAACCATGCTGGAATTTTTTGCTCCCTCTCGGGAGACAGCAGGGAATTTCAGTAAGAGGAGTGACTCTAGAGCCAAGTGCTTTCCCCAAAGGCCAGCACTGGAAGCAAGGGCACCAGACAAAAATCATGAGTGTGCTGGGTGTCACTACTCACCGGTCGAGGGTTGAATTCTCATGTTGTCTTAGTTTATCAATGACTGGCTGGATGCCGAGCATGAGGAATTCGTATCTCAGATGGAGTCTGAAATCCAGGCTTTCCTGCAAGGGACAGGTGTGGGCTCAGCACAGCAAGGTGCACATCCTCAGAAAGCTCACTGAAATAAAGCACCCCCGAGGCAGCCCAAGGCCTCCCTCCCCAGAGCCCTGGCGCTCACCACGCCTGCCCCCTGACTCAGGACGGCATTGATGAAGGACATGATGGCTGTCTTGAGGCTCACTTCGTCTCGGTACCGGCCCGTGCTCTTGTCCAAGTCGTTGATCAGCGTCTGCCAAACACGCAGAGTCAGTTAAATGCCCCATGACAGCCCCAGCGCTGCACAGACAGCCAGGGAACACAGGCAGGAACAGCTCCTCGTGATGCTCCCATAGCTGCTGGCCACCCCAGCACCCATCCGGGCCAACATCAGCCCACCCAGGTACGCTGCAGCCTTGCAGAGCTGTGATCCCAGTGACCCTGCGTAAGCAAGCCTTTTTTCTGGTGGGTGTCGCCTTTAATAACTGTTTCCCCCCTCTTCACTCAGCTGCAGACCTCATCAGACACGGTTCTGGGGCAATTCCGGACTTTTCAACTTGCAAACAGCCACAACAAAACACTTGCAAGCGGCCATTTAGATATTCAGGAGGAGAAAGGGACGGGAACGCTGAATTTCAGGGGCTGAGTGAGGGGTGAGTGGAGACCTGAAAACCTACCTGAAAGCGAGTCCTTTCGCTGGCGTATTTCTGGTAGTGCAGCATGGCCTCCAGTACCTTTTTGTGGCCCCCGGGAACCAGGCACACGGCGCCCATGATTTCCAGCACTGCCACCTTCGTCTTAATATTCTCCGTGCTCAGACTCTGAGCGATTACGTTAATGCTCTCCAGGTGGGCCAGGACGTGGGCCCGGCCCAGGGAGTTGTTCATTAGTGCTTTTATACATCCAATGAGCGAGGTATGTATTCGAGACTCTGCTGTCTCATAGTCCATGCTTTTGAGAAAGTTGAGGATACACGATAAGCCATCCAGGTCGATGAACCGGGTCACGAACCTGCCAGAAAAAGGGGTTTTAACTTTAAAACAAAATGCTAAAGAACCGTCTCACCCTCAAATACTGCTAACTTGTCTGTTGATTTAAACCTAGAACCTTCTTGTACACTTTTTCATGGGCAGCAGAAAGCCTGAAGGACTCCTGTGGCCCTGACACAGGGATGGTGTTGCAAAAATCAATTTAATTGGTGCCTGGTAGCATAGGCAACCAGGCATCATCTGCACAAGGTTGTCCAGAGTGAGGATATTTCAAAGAGAACCAGCTAACCCAGCCATCAACACAAGTCCCAGGATGGAGGTTGGAAGTTTGCAGTCACACTGCAAAAAATACCAACCTGAGTCTTGAGACCAGTTTTGGACTGCAAGAAGATCCCAAGCCCTGAAGTCACCCCCTCACCAGCTGCAGACACCTCAGTGTCAGTCCTTCTGCCTTCTGCTACCTCTCCTGCCTCACCACCCACACCCTTCTCCTCCTGTAGGCACAGCTCCCCAGTTTTAAGGGATTTCTGATTTTTATGATGACTTACAATGCCACTGAACAGAGAGCAGACAGCAAACACAGGGCAGTGCCCCGGGCAGATTCGCTAGAGCAGGCAGACACAACACTGCACACTGCTGAGGCATTTTAGGGCCCCCCTGCCCAGTGCCATCCAGGCTGGGTGTCCTCTGGTTTGGCAAAAGGCACGGGCTCAGAAAGCAAACGAGCCAAGAACATCCCAGCACTGGGACAATTTTAATTCGAAACAAGCCATGCTGATGCGCAGCAACAAAAGGGGTAATTGCAGGCTCGGGGAAAACTGCTTTCTCTGCTTCAAAGCCTGCTCTTCTTCTAGCCAAAGCCAATAGGAAAGTTGATGTTCACTTCCCTGGGTGCAAAAGTAGGTCCAACAGGTAAAACAGAGCCTGCTGCACCCCTCAAAAAACACTAAAAACCCACTTTTAAGGATTTTGGAAAGTTTCATGGCTGGCCACCAGCCCTGCTCACTGCAGGGGCCAGCACCCACCAGGTCCAGGTGTCACAGGAATCAGGTGCTCACCCTGGACCCTGGGAATTTCTTACCATCACCACAGGTGGAATGAGGAAATGTATTTGCAAGCAATAGTAAATTTGTTTCTTCCATAACCAAAACAGGTCAGGCATTTCCTAATGGAACATATTCCCATCACAAAATGTCATCCTGAGGCATCTTAAGTCTTGCAGATGTGTGCTTGCAGACTCAAGAGAAAACAAAATTAGGAAAAGCTACAGACATTCAGGAAGAGTCCCAGCTTTCATTCATCCTCCTCATCAAAAATTGTTTTTCATTTCATAGAAGCCTGAAGATTAATGTGACTATTCCCTAATAAAGTGCAAGAGGAGTTGAAGTTGAAACAAAGGGCCTGGCTGACCAATAAAAGTTGTTGTTTTCTTGAAAAAAAAAATCAATCTGTAAGGAATTTTTACCTCCTGTTCAGTACAAAAGAAAATTTGGAAAAAAAAAAGTTGCCTGATTTGCCTGAACAGACAGGAAAGTCCTGGTGGCTCTTGGTCACTAGAAGGACCAAGAAAAAGAAACAAAATGTGACACAAAAAATAGCAGTTAGTGAAACAAGAAAACAAAACGATTAGTGCCTCAGAGCCCTTGCCTCCCTCACCCTGTACAGCTCCCGTTTATATTCCTATTTAACCCCCTGCTCTGCCAGGGAACTCAAAACCAAAGCCACAACCGCGGCAATAAAGACAGGAAAGGGAAGGGAAGGGAATTGCCTCATTGGTTTCGTCCGCAGTGCAGTCTTCAAACTTTCGATCGTTTTATTTCTCTCCTCCTCGTCCTCTTTTTCCAAGGCGATCAGTGATTTTCTCTGTGAAAGGAGGAAGGCAGAAGTCAGAAGGAGGATCTCCCTGCAAAATGTGTGCCCGAGGAGTGGCAGTGCCCACGGCCCACCGTGCCAAGCCATGGGGATCCTAAACCCGCCCTGGGAGTCTGGAATCCTTATGGCAATCACGGGACTTGGGAAAAGGAGCAGTGAGGAAAACCCCTCCGTGGTCTGCAGGGAGACAGCCTGGACTGGGGACAGAGGGATGAAGGCACCTCCTCCAAGCCCCCAATGAGTCCTGCTCTGCTCTGCGCTGGCACAGCCTCACCTCGAGCCCCGGGGGCAGTTTTGGGCACCACAATATAAAAAAAGACATCCAAAAAAGACACTGAGCTACTAGAGATCATCCAGAGTAGGCCACGGGGATGGTGAACAGCCAACTCTGTCATTCCCAAGTCTCCCAGTGCAACCCACCAGTGTGCATCCGGGCTGGGGACAGTGGCTATGTGCACGGGATGCATCCCCCACACTGGATTTTGCTCTCCAGCTGGGGCTGGAGCTGGGGTTGGACTCCTGCACCAGGGCAGCAGGGCTGCCTGCTCCCTGGGCATGCATGGGGTACAGCTACAGCTCAAGCAGCCCCTGAGTAGCTCCTGCACCACCCGGCAGCGCTGGGCCCCCCGAGGTGTCAGGGTGAGCCCTGCCAGCACCAGCTGAGGCTAATCCAAAGCAGAGAGAAAGGGTCCCAGCAGATAGGAGGAGCTGTGCTGACCCCTCCATTTAACCCAGCTCCTCTTCAGCAGCACGTCAGGGAGATCAAAGCCACCCTCCAGGCATCTGGCAGGCTTTGATCACAAGCTCTGCTCAGGCTCAGGGCTCTGCCTGGCTGGCAGCCCATGGCCAGCTCTGGGTGTTCCTGCCTTCCCCTCGGCACGCTCCCTCCTGGCTCACAGCCCCTGCTCATCCTCTGCCCCATCCCTGGAAGTGTTCAAGGCCAGGCTGGATGGGGCTTGGAGCAACCTGGTCTGGTGGGAAGTGTCCCTGCCCATGGCAGGGGGCTGGACCTGGATGTTCTTTAAGGTCCCTTCCCACTCAAAACACATCCATGGCTCTGCGATTGTACGGAACGCCCCAGGTGCCGTAGGAACATCTCCGCTTTGCAGCTGTACCTGCTGCTCTAACAGATGACACTGGCTCTGTTAACACCTGCCACCCTCTCAGGCACAACGCTGACAGACTGTCCCCACTGTGCTGCTGCCCCACACGGGGGTCACAGGCACCAGAGCACCGGGGGAATACTCACAGCAGCCATCGAATTCAGCTGATCGATGTAGAACTCTGGCCAGCTGGTGGCTCCTTTATTTTCTTCCTGGTCCTGGTAGGGGATAAAAAAAAGTGAAACAAAGCCAGATTAGTAGAAATAGTATTAACATTCCCCGCCCTTCATGACCAGCCACTTCTGAAGCACCCCTGAGCTCTTGAATTACTTTATATTAATATAAGTGTGACTTTCTACATCCTGAGCTCACCCCTGACAGCCCCAGCAATAGGAACATTACCTGATTTATTGAACTGCCATACTTTAAATACAATTACATCATCTGCCTGTGACCAAACACTGCCCCACTGATACAGCGTCAGTCTTGTGATTATCAGCTTCAGGGAAACCACACTGAAGTTTTACATCCAAATCTCTCTTGTTTCAACCCTACAGTGCCCTTGAAGCTTTGGCTGCACAGCCTTGAATTTGCTTGGGTGGGGGGGGAAATGTTTACAAGCAATGAAGAGTGTTTAAATGTGACATGATCTAGGCTGCACTCCTGGAGCAGAACCATGACTTATCAACATATCAACGTCCTAAGAGAGACTCCAGGCACAACAGCTCCTCTGGGGGTTTCCTAAGTCACTAGGAGGGAACATGCATCTGGTAATGTCACCTCTTGAAGGATGTCACCCCTGGGCCCATGATCTATGACACTGAATGATGCAGACCCTCATCTGGCCATCCTGGTCCATGATGCCCTGTATCTGTTGGGGCTCATGAGGGGTTTTCAGGTTCTACTTTGTTCTTGTAGGACATGATTGAAGGACCTCTGAGTCCAGCTCAGATAACTAATGCTGCATATTCCCAGGGGCTGCACGAAGTAGGCAGAATTTGAAGGAATACTTCATAATTAGACTTTTCCCCCACTTTATTTTCTTAAAAACATATATATCAAAAGAAGAGGATTTCACAGCAGAAATGCCACACAGGTCTAGGCTAGAGTCAACAAATACCACACAAATCCCAGACATTTTCCATCAGTAACCATCTTCTGACCACAGCCTGACTTGCTGCGTGCCTCTGCCCCTTCCCTAACTCAAAGAGATGTTTGTAAACCTCATCTCATGCCACAAACACCTACGATGGAGGGAGCTGGACGATCTCCCCTCTGCCCCCACGTCTGTGCACGCAGACAACTGCGGCTGATTTCGGCGAGCTCGAGGAGCAGAGCCCCAGATATTTGGTGTGGCTCAAGAGGCACACGTGGGAAACACCTGTGCATCCAAACGTCCCGAGCTGCAGCATGCCAAGACGAGGACACGCAGAGCCAAGGACAGGTAATTTGGAGGAGATTCAGCTCGCCCCTGGGCAGCACAGCCTGTGCCTGCAGACCTGACCCTTCCTGTCACTGTGCCTGCCTCCAGGGCAGGGACAGAACAAGTCTGAGAGCAACAAGAGGCCTGGAAACCTCTGCCCTTTGCTTTAACACTCCTCCTGACCCCACAGTCTCTCAGAGGTGCCAAGAAGCTGGGCTGAGGCTCAGGCCACCTCTCTGCTCGGTGTCAGCTCTGTCTGACACGGCCGTCGGGGCTTTCAGCTCCTCAGCTGAGCCCTGTGCACTTGTGCCAACCCCGTCCCCCGAGCTGCCTCCTGCCCTGCCAGGGGAAGGCTCTGCACAAAGCTTGTGGGCGTTCTGATTTTCCCAGCTTTCCTGCCCTGCTTTAGGGGTCAGTGGAGCTGGGACACTCACGGGTGCCTTGAACGTGGTCCTGTCTCCTCCTGGAGGTGTCAGTGGAGGTCTTCCTCACTGCTTCTCTTACAAGGATCACCTCTTTCCCACCGGTGTTCCCAGCAGAGACACCAGCTGGGAAGGGTGGCAAGGTCCCCACCACGGCACAGCAGCAAGAGGCGGCCAGATGTGCCCAGCCAGGAGACCCGGGCAGGGAGTGAGATCCATGCTGAGGAATGGGGAGGGAAAGCAGCAGGGCTGGGTCATCCCACATCCCAGGAGCTTCCCACGGGCTGGGAACACCTGTGAGGCAGGCAGGGATGTGGACCTGCTGCTCGTTTAGGGTTGAAAAGAAGCGGTGGAGCAAATAAAGGTCTCCAGGGGGTGGAGGGGAGGCTGAACAACAAAATTGGCTAAACTGCTCATTTATAATTAACGTGCTGCATTATAAATATTTCCCTTTGCTCGGCTCCCTCGGGCTCTTGCATTTCCTCCCTGAAACCCCCAATTTAGAGAGCACTCTCAATTAAGTGCAGCAGAACCTCATTAATTCCGACGAGCAGCTGGGCAGGCTCGGTGGAAAGCAGCTTCCCAGGCAAAGGGGGACTGCACAATAAAGCAGGCAAAGATCAGGGCAGGGGCTTCCCTCCCCTCAGCTCACTGCAGGACGTTGCCCAGTGGTAATTACTGGGGCTAATGGTCTACAGCACACTGATAAGTGTCCTCTGGTGTATTCCTGGTGGTAAAGAAATCTCCTGACAAAGCGACAGCCCGGAGGGAAGTGAGTCACAAGGCTCTGCTCAGCGCCAGGAGGAGGGAGGAACCTCTCCGGCATCAGGGTTTGAAAGGTTGAGCGTGTAAAATGGTTTCCCAGCACGCAGGGTGGGTTTTGGGGATGTGGGTTTTGCAGCCTGCCTTCAGGGAGAGATGCCCAGACACAGAGCTGAGCACGTCCAACGTGAGCCCCTCCAGGATGCTCCATTGCACCACTGAACATCTCCCAGTTTCTTACTCTCTGGGCTGAGTCTTTGCTGGGTGTGCTCTCAAGCAGCACAGCAGTGAGGGCTGATCTGAGCCCCGCTGGAGGCCAGACCGAGCTGCTCTGTTAGAGACACACTGATGGCTTTAATTGCACATCAACGTCCCTCACTGTCCTCCAGGCCCCGACGTGCCACCACACATGTGCCCTGCTGCAAAAATTAGGACATGCCAAAGTTGCACAGCCAAGGGCAAACCTTGCTCCACCCCCTGCTTTGCTCCACCTGCTCCCCCCACCCACTTCTTCTTCCCAGGGACCTGGCAAAACCACAAATCCCATCAGCTGCGGCCCTGGTGTCACCATGTCACCCTCTCACGTCGCAGCCTCTGCTGTCCCTTCACCCTGGGTTCCGTGCGTGGGGCTGATGGATGCAGCCACGCCACTGTTCTGCTCCAAGGTGGCAGTGGCAGGGGTGCTGTGATGGGAACCTGATGAACAAGCTCCATCCATCCCCTCCTCAGCACCGCAGGAGAGCAGTGCCCAGCCAAGACGCCTCATTAGCAGGAGCTTTCCCAAGTGAAGGTCACCAGCCTGCCAGCTCCGGCCACCCCTCTGCTTTTCCCAGAAAGATTTCCCACTCCCCAGCCCTGTCATGTCCTGGCTACAAGCCTGACACTTCCACAGTGCCTCCCCCTCAGAGTGCCAGCAGCTCCTACAGCCAGATTTCCTTCTCTCCCCAGTGACCACTGGACAGAGGAGGTGGGGGCTCAGCCAGTGGTGGCTCAAAGCAATTTCAAGGCTGGTCTCAGCCCATTTGCACCTGGAAGGTGCATCCCCACAGGCTCCTGCCACCCTGACCTGCAGGAATGCAGCTGCTGGGAGCAGTGCAACCTCACAGCACGTCCCCGGGGTGGTGGGGAGAAAGGCACCCCTGATGCTCCTCTGTGCTTTGTCACACCTGCTTTGCTTCCTAAACAAGCTTCTGGCAACATCTTTTAGATCCTCAGTCTGCAGGTGATGTCACACCTGATCCAGCAGCCTGCTTCCGTACACCCACAGCCCACGGTGGTGGCGATGGATCTGGAGCTGTTTTGGGATAACTGATGGTGGCTGGCTGAGTTCCCCGCCCACCTGATGTCCAACACACCAAGCTACATCCTACAAGGTTGGAAGGAAAGGGCTGGCTCACAGCAGCCAGCTCCATGCAAGCCCCAGAGAGTCCTTCAGTGGCAACACCCGTGGCTTTTCTCCAAGGTAGTGATAGGACAAAAGGAGCTGGCCTCAGGTTGTGCCAGGGGAACTTGGATTGGGTGTCTGGAAAAATTTCTTCACTGAAAATGTGGTCAGGCACTAGAATAGGCTGCCCAGGGAGTGGTGGAGTCACCATCCCTGAAATAACATGTGGATGTGGCACTTGGGGCCATGGTTTATGGGTGAACATGACAACACTGGGTTAATGGCTGGAATCAGTGATCTCAGAGGTCTTTCCAGCCTTAACAATTCCATGATTTTGGTGGTTCACCTCCCTCTTGGCACCACCTGCAAGGCTGGTCTGCCCCAGGAGAACTCCCCAGGAAAGCCACAGGAAGTGATCTAAAAAACCCTCTTCAATACGCACCTGCTGCAAAAAATAGAAACGCCCCCTTCATTTTCACACATTGTCCTGACATAACTCTTATTTTGCAGTGTTCCCCACCCCTCTTTGCTGCTCCATAACAGCAGAGCAAGGGAAAGCTGGCAGCAGCTGGCAGCCCACTGCACTTGGGCAACCCCTCCCTCCCTGACTGCTCTGGATGACCCACCTGGATGCTGTCTGCAAGGTCAGAGAGGAAGCAGACTGTGGCGTGGATGGGTTCTAAAGCCAAGGGGTCTACAGCCTTTAAGAGATGTTTAAATCCAGCCCAGCTCCACCAACACAGCCCAGCCTTTGCCAGGCGTGTGCTGGTGGAGGTTTGGGCCTTCCAGAACTCCTCCATCCCTCCAGGTATCCCTGGAACAGCACCTAAATGATTCAATAAAGCTGCTTCCCCATGGAGCCATGCTGCAAAGGGCTGGAATTCCATCAGACTCTCCCCAAGCTGGGATCTCAGGGTGTGAGCCAGCCCAGCCCAGCCTGCTCTGGTTTTCCATATGCTAACACTTCCTATACCCTCTCCTGCACAAATACACACACGCCCTCGTACGCTTTTCCCAGGGTTTAAAAATTATGCTCCCCATAAGCAAATATAGCATGACCAGATGCCTTTCGTAGTCAGCTGGTTCATTGTTTGAAAAGCTTCGCTTTAAAATCCAAAAAGATTGCTAACAGATGCATTTTTTGGCCGGAGAGCGAGAAAAGCCTTGCTTAAACAAAAGTGTGTTGTGATTGGAACTAAAAGGGGAATTACCTTGAAAGATAAAAACTATAAACATTTCCCAGTGAAAAACACCCTGAGCCAAGCAAACAGCCAGTTTCTCTCGGTCAGCCTGAGCAAATGACACCTGAGATGGTATTTCAACCTGCTGCTGCAATAACAGCAGGTATATCTGGATGCTCAGAGGCTATGAAATCCTTCTCATCCATCCCAGGTGACCCTGGAGCATGGCAAAACGCCGAGCTATTTTATCCTCCCCTCCTCTTCCCCTCCCCTGCATGCCATCGTCGTCAGCTTTTGCTCTTAGTTCTGCTACTGCAGCAAAAATATGGGGAATTGATGTTTTTTAAATGAAGGAAATGGAAAGCAAGCCCCACGAAGGAGCTGCAGGACTGAGCAGGACAAGTGGAAGAACGAGCTGGAAGGCGAAGCTCTCTGGAGGGAGTGGGTGGAAGGCGCAGCTTGAGGGGAAAGAGGCTGTCTGGCTGGGAAATAGAGGATTATTGGAGAGACATCACTCATTTCCCTATTTATCACACATTTCCCCATCCTCCCCTGAAAAATCACCACTGCTGCCTCTTCCTAATGCGAAAGGATCCTGTTTTTTTTATCTGACCCCTGAGGAAATTCTAGACTCAAGCTTTGCTTCACACTGCTCAGAGCCATGCACCCAGGGTCAGGGATGCCACCGGGTTTTCAACACAAGCTGACAGAGCTCAGCATCACTTGGCATCCCCGTGGGCCATTTTTCCTCTACTCCAGCTTTAGAAATGCTCAGCTGGACCCAAAGGGAGAGGGGCAGAGCCAGAACCTGCATTCTCATGAGCTGGTTTTCACTACCCATCCCTCTCACCTGGTTATTTATTCTGAGCTTCTGCCCCAACACCCTGTGCCCACCCGTATTTTGAGGCTCATAAAAGCCACCCTTTGAGCTGCTTTAACAGCTCGACATGACACACACGGGCTGTCAGGAGACAAATCTCCTGTGGTTAAACAGGCCCTGCAGACCAAGCACGAAGGGTTAATCATTAACTCCCTCTGGAGCGTGGCCTCTGGAAAAAGGCCATCCTGAGTCACCCTCTTCCACTGAGGCAAACCCACAGCCAAAGAAACTGCAAATCTGGAAAGCCTCCTGCTTCCTCCCTGCACTTCCAAGCAATATCCTCTCCTGGAGAGCAGGGCCAGCAGGGAGTGAAATATTTTGGGATGAGGTATGAAACGAGTCATCGTCCAGAAATACCACTTCTAAAAGCAGATTTCATCCCGCTGCTAATGCATCTCTGCCTTTGCATTTCCCTGCTTCACCCCAGCCCTGGAGGGGCTGACGACTTCAAAGAAGGTCTCTCCAATAATTTTTAAATCTCTCTCCTGACCCCAGCACTGCACAGCTGCTGGATTTAGTGCAGACTTCAGTTCCTCCTTGGGTTGCTGCTGACAGAACTCACCAGCCCCATCACAGATGCTTTTTGTCTCTCTGTCCCCTGAGCGACACACGGTGATGCAGGAGGAGTGGGACCACGAGGAGTTCATGCAGTGCAATCCCCAAGGATGGGATCAAACCCTCTCTCTCCATGGATGGAGAATCAGGGAGGACAAAGCCTCCACCCTGCCAAGCCAGTCCTGTGGGCTGGGACAAAACCAGCTGCTAGCAGGGCAGAGAAACCAGGACACAGGGCTGCAGGCCAGGGGGAAATATTCCAGGGAAAGAAACATGCCTGGGGAATAGCTGGATTTCCCCTATTTCCTCTCAACAGGAGCTGCCAAGGCCAGGTGCTGTCAGGTCTCTTTCCAGGACAACCCAGCAAAAAACGTCTCATTTTCGGCTCCCTTTTACGAAATCTTGCCCGTCATGGGAATATATAAAACATGCAACATCCGGGATGTGCTCTGGAGAGCTGAGTGTGGTGGATCACACCGACAGCAAAGCAGAAGCACCAGCCAAAACTGGCAGCAGAGGAAAGAACAAACACTGCTCAGGGGACAATTCTGGATTGTTGTAAGTCAGGCAGCTGCCTGAGACTGATGTCCACCTTTGCCAGCCCCCTGGGACCCACCAGGTGAAACTGGGTGCTACAAGCATCTCAAGCAACAACCTGCTGTTAAACACAGGGTTTGGGCACATCCTGCACTTCCCAAATTGCTGCCACTCAGAGTGCAGCCAAGCCAGGGAAGTAGGACCACTGTCCTATCCCCAGCTCTGCTGCCCTGGCCAAAAAGCAGACACTGCTCCCAGCTGGAGAAGTCCAGCCCCTCTCCTTGATGCCAGGCTACCACGCAGGTGATCCGGCCCCATAAATACACAGGAGCACAAGTAAGATCTGCCACGAGCTGCCAGGATATCCACTGGTGTTTCTGTTGCCCACCAGTCACCATCACACAGGGCAGGACAGCCTAGAGACTGCTGTGCACAGAGACATGTTCTCCAGCCCATGTAATTCCTGATTTCCTCCATGGCTGGAGCCTTCGTTGATACGGTCTCGCTCATCTTTAATTAAAAAGCAGGAGAAAACCATTTGTCTCCACCAGCACATCTCTATCAGAGCAAGCAGTGGCACATATGCTCTGCAGCTCACTGTGATGGCATCACAAGTAGGGAAGGAGTGGCTGGGAACAGCCAGAGGAATGAGGACCAGAGGAGACCAGCAGCCAGGATCCAGCCCCAGATGGGTGCCTGCTCCCAGAACCTCTGAGAATGCCACAGGCACTTCTGTGGCTCCTTCCCCTTGCAAGCAAGGAGTTTCACAGCACAGCCTTTAAAAAACCGTGAGAGCAAGGAGGTTCTGGAAAGGGAAAGAGCCACCATCAGCTCCATCTAAACCCTTCCTCGGGAGATTAGATAGCACGTAATCTCCACTCACAATAATAATTACACGGCTTTGCTTGATTTAACTCTCCCATTATCCAGGCACACCAGGGCAAGGCTCTGCTTATCCACCAGGCAGTGACGAGCGAGCATCCCCTGCCCATTTTCTTGTTGATCCAGACCAGTGCCTGTAATTTGTTAACATCCCTTCTCCCCTCCGATTTAAATCTCGGGCATGGCAGGCCTCTGTCTAACAATAATACAGGGATTTCAGGGGTATTTATGAGAGGCTTAAAACTTAATCCTACATGAGCAAGGTAAGCCTGCTCTTGGCCTAAAATGCGGATGGAAAATCTGGTGCCATTGCTACAGCAGGAGAAAAGAGGCGTTTACAGCAACAAGCACCCTTTGAGTGGGGCCAGTGACTGCCAGCACTGCCCAGCCACTCCCTGCTGCCAGGTGAGGGGCACAGTGGCAAATTTGGGAACGGAATCACAGAACCCTACAAGGGTTTGGGTTGGCAGGAACCTTAAAGATCAGCTGGTTCCAATGCCCCCACTGTCAGCAGGGACACCGGCCACCAGACCAGGTTGCTCCAAACCCCATCCAACCTGACCTTGAACACTTCCAGGGATGGGGCAGCCACAGCTTCTCTGGGCAACCTGTGCCAATGTTTCAACACCCTCATTGTAAAAACCTTCTTCCTTTTATCTAACCTAAATAAACTTGCAGTTTAAAATCATTACCTCTTGTCCTACTGCAACAGCCCCTATTATAAAGTCTGTCCTCATCTGTTTCATAAGCTCCTTTTAGGTACTGGGAGGGGCTCTAAGGAGATGGTGAGCAGCCCCTTGCTCCTGCAACACCAGCATCAGATTCACGTGGCCCTGATGTGCTGGCAGAGATGAGCATGGGGCTGGGGACACTCATGTGGGTTGTGGGGACAAAGGGCTCTGCATTCTGGAGACCAAAGACCTCGTTTTCCCAGGGTCGCCCCAGGAACACACACATTTCTGTGACACCCCAAATACCACCTGGCACCCCAAGAGAGCTGTGTCCTTCCCCACATCTCCTCCCCATCCTGCATGAGAGGGAAGAGGCTCAGCACCCAACAAGTCTCTTACTTTTTTCTTGCTGCAGTAGATCTGCCACTTCTTCTCCGCCGGCAGCGCAAACATGGCCTCTCTGTGCTTGTCCGTGAGGTCAAGTTCATCCTGGAGAGGGGAAAAGAAACACAAAACATGCAACGTGAGTACACACACGGGTGATGGCACAGACACAACCCCCCAGACAAGCAGTGTAAATCAATGTGGGGCCACACCACAACGCAGCGGTGACCCCACAGCGCCGCCCCGTGACTCTCGATTTGTCAGGGCAATGATGTCAATTCTCATCCTGCTCTTGCTGGCCTCTCCTGACTCTGGGCTGCAAAATTCCCTGCCTTGTCCCTCCCAGACATCTTCTTCATTGCTTTTAAAGGCTGCAAGTGTTTTGGAAAGAGCACCCACAAAGCCATCACAGCTTCCCACAAGACTCACACTGACAGCTTCAGGTGAGCAACCTCATCTAAGACACACACAGCAAAGAAAAATTCAAACAGGACCTTTCTTTTTTATCATCATTGCTTCACTGGAGCACCTCACCCTGAGTGGTCCAGCCCATTTCCATTGCTGACACCCTCATATCATCAAAAACTGTAGGTGTTTTGGCTTTCACTTTGTTTTCCTACAGCTAAAAATAGAAAGCTCTTTTCCTAATACCTACAGTTCATAAAGAGGTACATCCTCTCCATCAAAACTGGATCACGTACTGCCTGGCAGAGATAAAGCTGTTTACCGACTGAAGCCTTTATTGGTTTATCTGATGTTTTAAAGTACACATCCATTTTCGACTTGGGAAGCTCGGTTAGCAGCGTGCCCTCCGCCGGGATGCCCGAGTATTATCAAAGCCTCATCGCTTCCTGGTGCTAGATGTAGGTCAAAGCTTTTATGAGGGAACTAAATAAAACATTCAGGCAGGGCTGGGAGGCTCGTTGCTAAAGCCAGCATTGATCTTAGAACCACGGGTGTCTCTTAAAATCACCACCACCGATGACAATCCTCGTGCTGGAGAGATTTGGGGGCAGCAGTGAGACACTGGAGAGGCTGCAGAAGGTCACAGGAAATCCCTGCCGTGGCCTCCAGCCAACTCATCCCACCCAGACAGTGGATTTAACTAAGACGATTCCCATTAAAAATTACATGCTTAATTCCAGCAACTAAAAAACCCCCACATGGAGACCTGTTAAAGCTTCCCTGCCTGAACAGTAACACTTATCAGCTAAAGCTGGCAGCTCCTGAACCCCAACCAAAGCCCCATTTGGGGAAGGCTGAGCAAGATGCCTCTGGCAAAAGATGGGTCCCTGCATCAGCAAGCCCACAGGCCACCAAGAAATTCAGCTGATCTAATTCAAGCTCATATTGCACCTAGTAGCCAAGGAAGGCAGCCTTCAGCTATCTCGTAACCCAAAGCTAGGGGCCCTCCAGCACAGCAACCAGTGACAGAGGGCTGCTCCTAGCCCCAAACATGTCAGAAAGGCTTATCTATCCACTGCAGGTATTGATTTCCCTCCTTGATGAAATTACTTCTCAAAAGGAAAGGTCACGGAGCTTTTTCTATTATATATTAATGGAGGAGGCTTTGCCTCTTCCCTGACCTTTTTACCCCAATTCTTCAAACCAACCATGCTGCACAGAGCTGACGCTGGTGGAGTTCTGGAATCAAACTTGGACACCTTACAACAGAAAAAACCATGCTGCTACAACAGAGACTGGGGAAAAAGAGAGGACTGAGAAAGCCTGAGCCCAGCGCGAGACACATCTCATCCTCCTGCACCCAGGGAGGAGAACCTGGGCTAGAGACTTCTCCAACGAGTGCCATTCTCAAACATTCCCATGTCCTCACAGTTTGGGAGGTCAGAGATTCATATCAAGCAATGAACCTCCACCCCAGCCTTGGGCAAGTCTCGTCACCTTTCCATGCCTCAAAATCAAAATTGCACTTCCCCGTTGTCTCCTCAGGCTATGAGCCAGCCAAACGTCCCAGCTCTGCTTCAGCTCCAGTTCATAGAACCCAGAGAATGGTTTGGGCTGGGAGAGACCTTAAAGGTCATCTAGTTCCAACATCCCCCACTCACTAGACCAGGTTGCTCAGGGTCCCATAAAACCTGGCCTTGAACACTTTTATGCACATCTAAAGGTGGCCCACAGGGTGACACCTACACAGGGACCCGGCTGAAATTCAGCTCACTGGAAAAGTAAATCTGGGAGTGTGGGGGAGGGCAAGGGTCTCTTGATTAATATTTACCTCCATGGTGAGGGTTTGAGAGAGCACAGGAAACTGCTTCCACTGTGACCCCACTTTCTGGCCATGTGAATCTGATAATTGGGCACAAAAGCACCAGCCATGCACATCTGCACTTAGGTCCTTAGAAAAATATTTACTGAAACTTCCAAAATACCTTACCCTAAAAAGACAACTTGTGCAAATGTGAAGATTTATTAACCAAGAAAAGAAAATTTAAACCGAGCTGAAGCCTAAGCGGGAGCAAGAAGGGACAAAGCAGAAGAACACATCAGGTGCTGGCACATGACAACGTGCAAACACATCCAAAAAAGGTGCAGAAATGCTTCTGAGTCTCACACAGCACATTTCATTGTGCCCCAGCTCTAACATGTTCAGTCATCGCAGCCCTGCATCACTCAGCAACACCTACCTAATGATATCTTGCAGGATGCTTGGGAGAGGTGTTTAAATAAATACTACGTGGCACCCAGTGAATATGAAAATCCTCACAATCAAAGAGTGACTAATGACTGTTATTCAGAACTTTAACAGTGACTCAACAGCGAAGCTCTTTGCTGGTTTTTACGTGTATGGGGATTCCTGCAGCCAGCTCCAGCCCTTTGCTTAGGCTCACTGATGTTGTCTCAGCACAGGCTGCTCAGAAACTGCCCTTTCCAACTCCAAAGGATCAAGAAAGGACAGGAACAACACCTGTTTCCTGGGGGCTCACAGCCCACTGCAGAAATGCAGCTCCCACAAAGCCTTTAACAATCGACCGGAGCCGCAGCGTGGCAGAGAAGCTGTGCAGAAACTCACACCCATGCGGGCCTTCAATTAATAATCATGAGCTTGATAATTAGGTGATTCTAACTGGCAATTCATTTTATGGGCCATTTGCAATCCACACACTCCCACTGCAGCGTGTGATGCTGGCAGCTGTTGAAGAGTGAGAAGACAACCAGTGGGTCGGTGTCCGTCACCCTCACAGCCCTCACCCCTCGCTTCAGCCTCACCTTTCACAGCTCTGCCCCTTCCACCTGGCTGCCTCCCCTGTCAGGATCTGCCAACTCCACCATTTTAAACACTTTTTTTGGAATCAGGTCAGTGGCACATAGAAGAACAGCCTCGTTTTACTACCTAAAGGAAGTCTCTGCCCAGAGTGTTTTTACTGGAAAGAGATACGCTACTCTTAAATATTTATCCCGTACAGCTAAACTATTCACCTTTACATCAGGAAACATGCTCCCACATTAAATCTTCATTTGAATATGGTTTTAAAAAAAAACCTCACAGGGAAGCTTTGATTCTCAGTGTGTATTTTGCTATTTCCAGGAGGTACAACACTTCCGTGCTGTTTGCTCTGCTGGCGGCTCTCCATTCCAGCCAAGCAAACCTTGCCCCCTCTCTCTGAGCGCAGCACGGGCTCCACTGAAGGTGAGATCTCACGCCATTCTCCTGAAGCCACCTAAGAAACGTGTGGCTCAGCTCAGCACACGGCGAGCACAAGCCCGTGGGCCAAACGAGTGGTCCATACCTTTCCCCTTGGAGGACACACAGCAGCACTCAGGGACAGATGTTCCCATGGCCTGCAGCTCCCCAAGCTGGCAACTCAGCGCTATGAGGAGCCCTCTGGGCAACCAACCCCCTGGTCAAGCAGGGCCATTGCCCAGGGCCAGGTACAGATGGCTTTTTGAGGGAGGAGGGAGGTGCCACCACCTCTGAGGTTTGTAGCCACCACCTCCCGAAGGCAGAGCCAGACCAAGCCAAAAAGCCACTGGGAGAAATGTTCGAGCCTCCCAGCAGGAAGAGCATCAAGCCCAGCCTCAGACTCACAGCACAGTCCTTCGAGACAAGCTCCTGTCCCTGCCACTCCACTCACGCCACGTTTTAATGAGCATCTTCCACGGACTGAGAGCCACGGGCTTTAATGGGAGCAGCAGCAGGGAGACAGCAGGATGCTGCCAATCTCCTGACTCCAGGAATGACCTCCAGGATGGGCTCCTGGAGCTGAGTGAGCCCGAGTGCTGCCCACCCATGCCACAAGACCCCAGCGTGACCAGCACAGGCTTTTCCCCTGCATCCCACAAGTTCTTCATGCCATCAAACATTCTGCAAGAAGCAGCTGGGGAACAGAGATTAAATAAGGGACAACTCCCTGCAGAAGGGTCTGCAACTCCAAATGTAGTACATGGAGCAGACTGGGGGTCACCCATTGCCATAACTGAAATTATGATTATTTAAAATTTGTTGGTTTGTGCTGGGTTTATGCATACATACATACAGATGTTTATAGAATCACAGAAAGGCTTGCTTTGGGCAGGACCATAAAGATCAGCTAGTTTCAACCCATTCACTGTGAGCAGGGATGCCACCCACTAGGCTAGGCTGCTCCAAGCCCCATCCAACCTGGCTTTGAACACTTCCAGGGATGGGGCATCCACAGCTTCTCCCTCTCTGGGTTTACTTATACATACGTGCGTGCATATATATATATGCGTATATATATATATACACACACACATGTACAGAAAGACATCACTGGATCAATAAATGACCAACATAATAAAGAGCAAGTGAATTTACTCCTTGTGGATGGATTCAGAGAGTTTAGAAACTTCTGTAAGCGAGGCTATAGCATGTAAAGATGAGATCTCTTGCATCATCAAATGAAGCAGGAGAGAGATCCAAGATTGTCCAAAAAAATTGAAAAAAAATAGAAGGAAAGAAACAAAGTGTGAACTTTTTGGCAACATTTGGCATTAAGGGGTCCAGCATGGGAATTAAAAAGTCAATAAATAATGGCCCGCTGACGCCTGCACCGCCTTCCTTTCTCAGGGGTCATATCGCTTTTTCACTCTCTTCCAGGCATTCTTCTCCAAGTTCATCAATTTGATTTATCCCAGAAGGCCGTGGTGTCAGGGGAAATGGCAATCAGCACTTTTCCCCCCGTTCCTCATCCCATGTTTTTCCGCTGCCGGCCGGTGCTGCCCACGCGGCCGGAGCAGCAGCTGCCGCTTCCACCGCCGGCCCCACGGCCTCCAGCAAACCCCTGCCTCAGAACACACCTTACTCAGCTCCTTATTTTCTTTTTAAGCTGTTTTCTTGGAAAAAAAAGGCATATTAATCCTTATTAATCAGTGGCTGTTACAAACAACCACCCGGCTCCACACGCACCCTGTGCCGCAGGAGGAGCTCCTCCGGCCACAGCTTTATTCAGGCAACTACAATTCTCAGTGTATGCAGATTTATCTCAGGGTTTTTTAAAAAGTCTTTTATTTTCATTATCACTAATAAAAATGCCTCCTCCCCAGCACACTTCTTTTCAGCTACAGTACCCTGAGAGCTTAAAAACAACTCCTCAGACAAGCCAACCGCTGCTAATATTATCACTGTGTATTTTTAATTTCTCCATGACAACTTGCAGCTGCAATTACAGAACACGAACAAAAATCAACTATTCATATTTCTTAATGAATAAGCATAACAGATAAAAGATTATTATTCATTTTGCCTTTATCATGTAATGAATTTCCTGAATAAATGAAATTGCTCACGGCAAGGGAATGAATAGAAGCAACAAGGAGTAACAGAAGCATTTCAAAGTGCTTATGCCTGGTTAACCTCCTCCCACAATGAATTTTTCGTCCTAGACTCAGAAAGACCCCAATCCACCCTGCTCAGTTATTGACCTGAACGCACTGGACAGACATAAATAAAATATATACTCCTTCTTCTTCAGCAGGAAAGATTATGGCCATCAGTAGCCCTGATTTAGCCCTTCAATAAACTCCAGCTGCAGTTGATTCATATTCCCATCAGTTCAAACACCTAAGGCAGACAGCATGTAATGCTTTAATATTTTAACTCAATTAACTATTTTAATAGGCTACAGGTTTCAAAGTTGCTCATGTTTCAACACTAGTGTATTTTAAGAGAGGTATCCACTTAGTTTTTCCTTTTTTATTGTCATATATATGTATCTATAACCTCATATACACCTTTTTTTTTACGTTATTTATTGAGCTTGGCCTCCTGTGACCTTTTCACCGACCTCATCTGGAAAACCTTTCTCCCATTTTAATTAACCCAGGGTACTTTTCCAGCCTGAGTTATTGATCTACACGGTTTCACCCTGCAGAGCACTCTCAGATCTAGAAGCCCTGCAGGTGCATCACCAGCACACTTTTTCCACACAATTGTACATACACCCTGAAAAAACAACAGAAACATGTCTCAGCCTATTATCTACCACTGTGACAGCTCAAATGGATCCAATCCAATCAACCAGAGCTGGGGATGGCTGTCCTTTGGTGGGTGCACCCCTGCCATAACAAAGCACAGAGCTGGCAAATAAGTACAATTTCAGATGTGGATCTCTCACCTCTTTACAGAGCCAAAGCAGCAGCTCCCTATTCAGTCAGTTTTTACACTGCTTCTGCTGCTGGCATCCCAGGGAGCTGCTCCAGCTGGAAATCAAGCCAACAGGTCAAGTGTGGCTCCAGATGTCCCCTGCCTGGCACGGATGCTCAGGTAGGAACACCGTGGATGGTTGGTCCGGGCCTAAACCGTGCCAAGGTTTCCCCAGATAATGCCCTGGGAAGGGTTTCAAAAAGGGGCTGGATGGAATTAAAGGCTGCGAAGCCCCACACCAACTTGATCCTGAAAGTTTCCCAAGAGGTACCACTCTGGGTGTGGGACTTAAAAAATGCAGCCACGGGAAGCAGAAGCCACGGGAAGCAGAAGCCACGGGAAGCAGAAGCCAGCTACAGCCTGATGCTGATGGAGCAACAGAGGATGGAAACGGACTCCTGGGTGGGACAAGCCCTCATCCTCCCCAGGCCCGGCTTTAGTCACACCTGGCATCCTAAAGGCATTTTTAAGAACTTACTCAGGTGCAAAGCAGGGTCACTCTGAGAGGAGCTTACTTCTGACCAAGGCTGGATGAGACTTGGAGCAACCAGATCTGGTGGAAGCTGTCCCTGCCCATGGCAGGGGGGCTGGAATGAGATGATCTTTAAGGTCTCTTCCAACCCAAACTACTCTGTGATTTCTATGATTTCAGAATCTGACACCCAGCAAGATGTCAAGTGCAAGCAGGCATCGGACTGGAATAGAGATGCTGGGTGTGGTTGGGAAAGGGAAGCTGATCCCTGTAAATAACGGTATTGATTTGAACACTGGAGTTCATGGGAATTAGGATCGCTGGGCACTCAGGCAGGATCCTCCCTGCAGGGCTGTGAAAGCCTCAGCTGCCAAAAGCTGACCTTGGTGATGTTCCCACGCCGAGGAACACCCAGACTCTGCCAACAACAGATACTCCAGCAGCACGGACAGCTTCCACTGGTATCTGCAAACGGATACAAGGCAGGCACAGGCTATTCCCGGCAGGAATGCTTCCAGCTGAGGATGATGATAGAGCACAACTCATCTGCTGCTCAATCCTGCTCATAACCCCTGCAGCAACACCACCCAACCACTGAGCAGTCAGGAAGACGACTGCTGCTGGAGCAGATTCCCCATCCAAAGAGGCTGGTACCCGCCATGGTGACCTGTGCCAGAAACACTTGGAGCAAGTGCAAGCCAAAAACCTAAATGCCCCAATTAAGGTCACCGATGCGTTACCGAACGAGCTGCCCAGGCATCTCCCAGGGATGTGGCCTCCTCTTTTACGAAGTGCAAAGTGGAAAGCATTTAGCAGGTAGACTATATTATTTTTCCACTTCAGTTGTGCTTCTCCTGGAAACAAAGGCGCTCCTTATGTGCTCTCTGCCTTCAGCTGAGATTCACATTGTGCTGTAACACGGCTCCTTCGTAAAATCAGGGGTGGGGAACAGCACGTTTTTTGGGCAAGCCCCCACGCTGGTTTGTAGCAGTAACAGATACTGCAATTACAGGACTGTTCCTGCTGAAACACAGCATTCCTCGGTGGATTGGTTCATTCAGGCCCAGGGAACACACGTAGGCAGAAAACCCTTCTTTTCTGACTGAGTAGGTGTGTGACTTCTCTATCAGATGCTTACCTATCAAAAGGTATATTTAGAGATTATCTGGGAAGGTGTCAACAACACAAGGTGATGAAAACAAGCACCGTGAGCGCTGGGCTGGGATGGGAGCCTGGCAGGTCCAGACTGTTCACATCCGAAAAACAGAACCTGGGCAGCCTGGTACAAGTGTCTGTATGGCACACGGATCCCTGCAGAGCGAATTTAAAAGCAGATATTACCAATCATTTGGTTTTCCCTCTTGAAAGTGCCTCATAAGCCAAGGGAGCTTGGTTTTGGGAGACAGCAGTGGGATGGGGTCAGGAGCTCCATGCTGAGCATCTGGCTCTGGACTGACTCTCCTGGCTTGCCCAGGACACAAGGGCTACTGCAATTGTAATTTTTTCCAGATACCAACCACATGCTTGTCTTTGCAGATATAGGGGAAATGGCTTTGGTCACCATTCAGTGGTTCTCAAAATCCTGTAGTCCTTAATGCTGGAAGGACCAGGCAGCAAAACACAACAGCTGACCTGCAAGCATGAAATGCAAAGCTTGGCTTTGCAGCTGATCCCTCAGCTGCTACTTAAAAGCCGTGTTGTTTTGCAAAGCCCAAAGCCTCATACTTTCTCCTTATTGGATTAGAAACCGGGGGAAAAGCACATTACTGGAGTTCCTAAGTACAACTGGATATTGCCAGCAATGAGTTCCCAACCCGGAGCTGTTATTGACACACAGCAGTGCTCACACTGATCACTCCACAATTCCTCCTCACATTTATATGCTCCCTGTTCAAGCAGCTTATATAAAACAGCCATCATCCCAGCATGCCAAGAGGAAGGGAAGGCACAGCTCCAAGGGACAGTTATGCATGGAGAATCCTACCCCAGCACTGCACATCCTGAGCCACAGACCCATCAACCACCAGGAAGCATTTCAAAGGCAGCAGATTTAATGTCTGTGACAGGGGATACTATCTCCTAACTATCTCCTGATACCATCCACAGAGCAGCTCGGATGAAACGCATTAGATGCCCCAAGTACAGCAAAAACAAATGCTGTGATAAATCTTGTAAGCTGCCAGAGACCTTTTTATTGTTCCTCAGGCTCACAAGTTTCCACTACTTCATAAAGCAGCAGGGAGGGGATACAGCTGCCTTCCATGTGAGGGGAAGGCATAAAGTCCAGGCAACATCAGTGGGCAAAGGCCTGCACCATCCTGAGTCTGGGGGGCTGGAGACACTGCACAGCCACTCACCTCCCCAAATCCCAAAAACTTGTCAGCTGCTGGAGGCTGGGCAGAGGGACCCAAGGAAGGTTACCTGCTCTGGTTTCACAGTCTAAAAACGGGCTGCTGCCCATCACAGGCAGGATGCAGGGCTGGATGGAGGTTGCTCTAATTTCTTCTGCATCACTAAGTCAGAAGTGAAAAGGCTGCGAAGCCCCACCGGGAGCAGTAAATGGAATTTCCTCAAAGCCTGGGGAAGACAAGCGTTGAGGAATGTCTGGGGCAGCATCTCCTCTGAACCCATCCCTCCACCAGCAGGGATGCAGGCTGGGAGAGGGGTGTGGGATCAGGGAGAGCAACATCTTGTGCTTCAGGGGCAAGCAAAGCCACACCACACTCAGCAGCTCCCCCGAGCATCTCAGCTATCTGAGGAGTCACCAGAGCATCGCTCTCATTCCGCAGGGATGGAGATGCCACCGTGACCCATCCCACTGTGAAGAGAGCCAGCGAGGGGTCCTGGGTCATGCTGGGGCTCCTGCCCCCCTCCCCAAACCAAGCCATCCCACCCCCCTGCCCGGTGCACACCACCACACACAGAGCATTTCATTACAAACCTCGGAGTGACAAGGAGTGTTAAGCAGATATAAAGGACATCAGTCATTCACCCATCTGGGGTAAAGTCTAGTTGCTGGCGGAAAATAGAGAGGATTGTTATGGCAAGATCTACCATATGGCACCATTATGTGGAGCTTTGCAAGTGCTCTCCCTGAGCGTGCAAGCAAGATTTCAGCCTTTGAAGAAATGCTGTATTGTTAGCCTGGATACGCAGGAGCCTCTTGAAAGAAGCTGTGGCAGATGGCACAGCTTTGTTCTCTTGGTTCGCAGGCAGTTCGTGCAACCCCAGATTTCCTCCTCGCTGGGGCACAGCGATCAGTGATCCTCCTGATGTGTCCTACGGGAGGGCTGATGGCTCCTGAAACTCCTTAAATCCGATGGATACTGCCTGGCAGGTACCACCCCTCTGCAGGAGCCTCAGGAAGCAAACACCGCCGACCCAAGCCGGCAGGACATAGCGCCGTCGACGCACGGAAAGCTGCACAAAATCATAAAGCACTGTCCCAGCCAAAGGAGCTGCAGATCAGTAAATCTTGCTGAAATACTCTGCTTTTGTCTGTGCCTCTCTGCCAGCACCTGCTCCTCCCTGGGTGGCTGAGCCTGGCCGGAGCCCCGGCAGGACAGCGGACAAAGAAAAGCCTTTCAGACGGGGCCGGTGCCTGTGTGAGCGACATCCCAACAATGCTCCAACAAAACCCATTCACACCAGGCTGGGGGAGAGCAGAGAAAAGGGAAAAGGTTCCTCCGGGAGGAAGCGGTGATCAGTCATTGACCACAGCAACAACATCTGCATCTGCCCTGAGCCAGAGAAAAGCCCCTGCCTGCTGCATAGGGCTGGCTGGGACAGGGAGCGTCGTCCCTGCAGCCTGGGATGAAGATCAGGCATTTCTTATTGCTGAAATTTGTGTCCAGGCAAAAAAAAAAAAAAAAAAAAATCCCATTTCCCTGTTGTTCCTAATGCAACTAAGTGAAAAACACTTGCACAGCCACCGAATAAACTCCTAACTATTTATATATTCTATTCACCTATCCTAATTAAAATCCGAAGTGTCCATCTAACACAAAACAGGCCAAAAACCAGATACTGGGAGAGCAGCCCAAGCCTTTATCTGACCTTGGAGTCACAGCTGCTCCATGTCCCTCTGCAGCTCAGGCCCTCATCCTCTGCTGCTGGCACGAGACAATCACCAATTTCTCACACTACGGATGTTTCCTGCCTCAGATCAACAAGGCACACTTAAAAACACACAAAGCTCAGGGAATATTTTGCAGGATGGCTCCAAATAGAAAGGGACTTTGCCCTTCGATGTAAGCAGCAGGTTGGGATCTGTGGAGCAGGGATCCCACTCTGTTGTTTGTGTCTGTGGCAGGATTGTCCATCCTGGTGACCAAACTCACTGCTGCAGTGTCTCCAAATACACCCTCCATTCCAGGCCTGAAATCCTCCATCCCTGCCACCCTGAGTCCCTGATGCAAACAAGTGGGGCAGAAAAGTCACGATTAAGCTGCAAGAGAAGAGTTGGCAAAGGACCAACTCCTGCTAGCAAAGCCTCCAGATCCCCTCCAACCCCTTTAAGTTCCCTCAACCCAACGGGCTGAGACAGCCAAGGGCTTTGGAGGGAGCCTCAGTCCCACAGAGCAGGCACAAGCCATCCCACCCCGGAGGGCCGAGCACGATGGCATCGGGCTCCCGCAGGCATGAAGATCAGCCCAGCACCTCTGAGTGCTTTCTCTGTCTGTCTTCCAAATGTTACACAGTGGGTTTGTACAGGAACAGCGGGATACCTTCCAAACCATTTAACTAATGCTGAAATTCAATACCCGACACCAACAGGTTACCGAGAGCAAGAAGGAGCCGTTGTAAGGACGGGGAGGGGATTTGCAACTTCACTCCCCTCAGTGGGAATCTGCCTTCTTGTGCCCACAGGGCAGAGCTTGGCTTCCCCCTCCCTCCACTCCAGTGCTGGCTTGGGTTGAGATCTGCCTGATGGGTTTTTTGGGGAGCCAGGGGGTTGCAGCTGCTTGCACAGGAGCACGGTGGGCACTCGCTGTCCCCCTCCCTACGTGATTTCAGTCCCCAGGGAGCCAGCGTGGCTCCTGCTGCCAGCATGCCCTGCAGCAGCAGCTGCCTCTGGGCCTTTTTCTCACCCTTGGCTGGGGAAAAATAACTAAAAATCTCAACAGCATGGAGAAGGACCGGGGAGCAGAAGGGCCACACCAGGGTGTGCCCCAGGCTGGACTGGCTCCTTCCTCGCTGCACACACAGAGGTTTCCTGGGGCACTGCCACTGCACGAAGCATGTGGATGAGTTTGGAAGAGATGTTTTGAAAATCCTGGGCTGAGATGAGGGGCACAGGCTTGGTGGGGCTCCAGCAAATGAGCCTCCAGAGATGCCTCCTTCAGCCCAACAAGGCTTTGGCTGGGGCATGGGGAAAGTGATCCACGGGAAAGAATTTCCCCAGGAAAACCTGATCTGGCCAAGTTATCAGTGGGGAATAAACTGGGGCAGAGGCAGACACTTCACCTGAATAAACCCAACCTGACCAGTGGAGTTTTGCAGGACTGCTGCAAGAAGAGTCCTGCTGCAGGGACGCTTCATCCCCACTGTGCTGTGTTGGTGTCCTGGTCTGCCACATCCTGCCCATGGAGAAGGATGTCTGGGCAAAACCAGCTTTTATAACACAACCTGGAGCTTTCCTCTACCAAGAGGCCCAGCTCAACAGGTCCATGCTGCCTGGCATCTAACGGGATGTGCTACACCTTGAGGTGTGACTGATCACTGTCACAATTCCCAGCTCCCTCTACGCATCCCAGCACTGTAGGAAAACCTCATTTCACTGCTGAATGAACTCAAAGTAGAGCACCATCCAAAATACCACACCAAAATGTTCTTGCATCGAGGAAATTAAAGCTTTTTTTGGCTGTCAATTTTTTTTCTCAATCCACGTTTTTCCAAGTTTCGGAACCAAGAGATAAAGAAACAATATCCGGACGTTCCAAATCTCAGTGTAGCCCACACCTGACAATTTCTGTGAAGCTGAGTGCCCAGCAAGTAAAGTCACCTTGCACCCATGGGGAACATCCTGCTTTGCCTGCTTGGACCCAAGACCCTGCTGTAAGAAATTAAGAGTTTCTAATGAGTGAGACCACCCCAAACTGGCAGGACTTCAGGGAGGAGCAGAGCTCAGGGTTCAGCAACAGCAGCCTCCCTTCACGCCAAAGTCTGCCTGAAAAACCAAAACCAAGCCTGGGGAGACTGCAAAGAGGGGGTTGAGGGGAAAGAGGGAGAAACCCCAAAACCAAAACTGAAGTTAAGAAGTATCCTACTTACCACCAGCTCGGTGAACATGGCATCCAGCTCCTCCACCGGTGGCATGGGCAGCGAGGGCTCCATGGTCTGCAGGGCGAAGCTGCTGTCATTGCGCAGCCGGTACGTGATCTCGGGGTGGTCGCTGCTGCGGAAGCAGCAGAAGATGAAGGAGATCCCCCGGCCGCTCCTCTTCCTCGGGGCCATGGCCACAGTCCTCAGGGCGTCCCTCCCTCCTGGGCACTAGATCCTGCGGGGAAGAGGAGAGTGGAGGCTGGAGCAGCCGCCCCGCAGCGCTGCGCTCCCGTCCCGCGGTGGGAGGAGGAATCGAGCCACCCACGCGCTCGGCACGGAGGGGAAGAGCAGAGACGGTTTTCATGCCAAATATTTCTGCTCAGATCTGACGTTTACAGTCCTGGCAACCTTGACGACCACGCAAATTAAAAAGATGCATTTGCTTTGCCTCGTGCCAGAGCTGGCAGCGGCAGGGGTCACGCCACTGTCCCCGTGGGACGAGGAGTCCTGGGCCCCACCACTGCTGCCAATCCCAGCAAATCTGCACCAACCTCCCTATGCCATGGCAGCCAGGCCAGCCCCCCTCACACCCACACCTCATACCCCCTCATGCCAGGGGTGTGGAAAACTCAGGAGACTGCTGCCAGAACAGCTGGATGTGCTTGGGGCCACCAGGTCCCCACCATGGGTGACTCAACCCTTGAAGACCTCATGTGGCTCAGCATGCCCCGAGCTACAAACAGCAGCAGAGCTGAAAAAATATCCTGCACGCTTCCCCCAACTCTTAAACGTGTCCCTAAACATCCACCAGCAACCCCTGGCAGGGCGGCTCTTTTTCATGGAAAGTTTTGCTTGGCTTTAATTAGATAAACCTTACTCGTAGCTCCAGTAAATATTTACAAGACGCGATTTCAGCTGATAAAAATCACACGGTGCCGGTAGCTCAGATTTTCCTAAGCAATGCTGACGTCGGGCATCGCTCGCCCCGGCAGCTGCTTGGGTTTTGCTGATTTCTGAAACTCTGGTTGGGAGCAAAGCTCAGGGCAGGAACCATGTGCCCTGCCTGCCTAATAACAGCGAGGACCAGGCAAATGCTGCCCCACATTTGGGACTGTCAAGTCAGCAACACAAGAGGAGGGTCACCTATGAGGAATGAGGAGTGTGGAGAAACACTCTAATGAGAAAAATCAACCAGCAAAGTAGGGAATTTTTGAAAGCCTAAACATTTGTCTTACAAAGTTACACACCCACATATTTTATCTCTGCGAAACAAGACACTGAGATGTTAAGAGACGGGACAAACAGCCAAGGTTGAAATATGGATGACTCAGATTTATTAACAAAGCTATGAAGAGACTCGGGGAAAAAAGGTCAGCATTTGGAGAGGAGTGTTCGATCTCCTCAGAGCCTGCCATTCCTTCCAACTATGGATTTATACAGCAGAATAAACAGCTGCTGTGCCCTGTGGAGAGCCAGGGCAGGGGTCAGACCCGAGGTCAGACCCTGCCCCACCACAGCATGGCAAACACTACCCTCTGAAAACAGGCACCTTGCAGAAAATTCAGGCTCTACCCACAGCTCTTTAACAGAGGGTCTGACCCTTGAAATGATCCCCATGGCACGTTTTCAGCACATGGTGTAATCATCTGCTGAACCACGAACGATGGGAAAACAGCTATTGGATCTTCACGCAGGATAATCCCAGGCTGTGCAATCGCTCTGTGCCCAGCCTGGAGAGTCCCCCGCCTCCCTGAAGGGCCCCAAATCTCATTTCACATTTTTACATCTCGGATGTAGAAATATGCAGCCGCTGGAGGAATTTCAGCTGCCATGAAAGCTCTCTCATCACGGCTCCCCGGCAGCCAGCACCGCAGCAAATCCATTAGCAGCCTGCTGGCATCCCCTCGGTGTCAGCAGGGTTTGGGGACCTGCTGTGGAGTTTCTCTCCTAAAGAAGGGAGGGAAACAAAAAGCCAGAGGCACACGGGTCTCTGTCCACTCCAACATGGAAGAAAACACTGCAGGTCTGCGTTTTAAAGAGCCACAAGGAGCAGGGTGCAAAGGGAGATGCTGGTGGCTGCCCAGCGCTTCGTGCCTGGCACAGGAGCTCTGTCCCAACCCACGTGTCCTCAAGCTGTGCAGAGTTTGGTCACTCAGTCATTCCAAGTCCATGGGTACAGCCACACCATTCCCAGAGCAGCGTCTGATCCTGATCCTGCTCCAGGAGCTGGTCTGGAGCAGACAGAACCATTCTCCTCTTCCACAGGGCATTTTCCATCTCCTTTTCAACACCATGTCAACCTCGTCCTTGGAACCTGCTGCTGCATACGAGCTCTGACTCGGGCTTACAAAAACGTGTGGAAAGCTTTTATCAGAACAACACCTGCTCTTCAGAGATACACGCTCCTGACAATGTTTTATGAGGAGTCTGAATGACAGACCAAAAGGCAAGGTTTTATTTTGGGGTTTAAAGCAGACAGCCATGTAGCAACCAAGACAAGGTACTTCTGAGCTGCTTCCAGCTCTGGAGCTATTGAGGTTCCTCATTTTCATCTATAAACAATTTAAAAAACCAAACCACCCTATAATGTAGACTGAGTGGGCTGTAGGTTATTACCAGCCAAGGCTGCAAAAAAAGGTTAGGGAGGGAATATGTTAGCTACCAGGCAAATAGCATTCAACCTTCAGAAGGCTGATGAATATTCATTGACATGATGGATCAAAATCAAAACACAGCTCCCTGGCAGGTCGTCGGGAGCTGCAGACAGCACAGCTTGCACCGTCAGAACAAAGTCCAGCTACACAGCCTCCTCCTCCCCTGCAAATCCTGCAGAAATTGGTTATTCAAGAAGAAAAAGCAGCAGCCCCTGGCAATCTGGAGGCTTGTGTTAAGGAGAACAGAAGGGACAAGTTCTGCGCCGCATCATATGTTAAGTGTCCTGCTCCCACCTCCTGCTTGTACCTTTGACCGCTAATTAGATCAATAAATTTAAGTCAGATTGTGATCTGATGGTGCCTTCTGGCCTCTACTATTGAGCGAGCCAGAATAAATTAAGCTTAATTGCCCCTGTATGAACAGAGCCAGGGAAGATAGGTTGGGAAGGGTCACTGAGGGAACCTGTAGCCAAGCCCAAATCTCAAGGCAGGACTGATGGGGCTGAATCATGCCCAAACAACTTTGTTTTCACAGAAACAAGGGTGGAAACGTGTGTGTGATGGGCTCAAACTGGAAACCCAGACTGAAGAGATGGAGGAGAAGGAGCTTAGCCCGCGTGTGCAACCAAGATGGACAGAGGCCATGGGCTCAGTGATATACAGACACACAAGTTTAGTTCTCCCCAGCCCTAAAAAGAAAAGCACCAAGCCTACATCGCCCTGAGCAGTGTTTAAATTAAATCAGTCATTAGGAGAAAATTGGACCCTGGTGTCGCTTCCGCCTTTGCTTTAAGGAAAGGAGAGCAGCAATTACCACTTGCATATTCAACAGCCTCCTCAGCAAGCTAAATTAAACTGCGTGGAGCAACGAGCTGCCAAAGCCTGTCTGTGACCGATGCCCCAACCAGCTGGTTGGGAGCCAGCACCGGTATTGCAGCATTGCGGTCTGCAGCCTAAAAATACCCAACAAGGGCACGAACACATGCAAAGGAGCGCGCACGCTCCCCTTCACACCCGCCTCCTCCAAACCCACCCAGGAGCCAGGAGCTAAATCCTCAAACATGAATATTAGCTTGTTGTTTTCCTGGCTCCTCTCCCAAAATGAGGATGCAAGATCCTGAGTGAGCTCTTTTGCTGAACGTGGAGCTTTATTCCAGCGCGTCGCACAAGGAGGGAGCGGTTTTGGTGCAAGTGTAACAGTGCTCACCAAACGTCTCTGCCATGTCCTCACCAATTTCAGCATCTTGGGCCATGTCCAGCTTGGCCTGCCCTTACTCTGTAAGAGCTTCAGCACAGCCTGGGATGCTCCCAAGCAATGGAAATATTCCAACTCTCATCCATCACTGCACAGGGACCTCCTTGGCTGGTGATGGCTGGGAGGCACTTGGCCTCAGCAAGGACTTTAGGAAGACACCATCACTGCCACCAAGTGTTAGAGCCAGGTGTCCTGGACCCCTTTCCACAGCACTTAGAAAGCAGGAATTTGGCATTCCATGTGTCCCACCCCACCACTGAGCAATGCTCATCCCCCCTCGGGGCTTCTCCCCATGAATTCAACACCCAGAACAGGGCACAGCACAAGATACCTTGCACCACTTTTTAAAATAAACAGCTCTAGATGATTTTTCCTCCCCTGTAAGTCACATCCAGACCTCCACAGCAATAAAAACTGGATGCTTCCATAGCATTTTTCAGATCAGCTCTACGTTTGCAGCATTCCCTGAGGAGCACCAAAGCCCTTCCCAGGCACGTTTTAATTTTTCACCTTACAGACCCAAGACAGTCAGCACCTTCCTTGGCTCCACTCAGCAACCCAACCTCTTCTTGGGTTTGGTTCTGACCTCTTCTTGGGTTTGGTTCTGACTGTGAGCCCTCCAAAGTGTGCTCATGGTGCTCTGCCCATCCAAGAGGCAGCAGCACAACCCTCTGAAGAGAGAGAAGTGCTGCTCCATTTCATGTCTGCACCAAAGCTGGTGCAAGGAAACACTTTTTACTGAGGAGGGGTCTAAGCATTATTCGATTTTAAAAATAAAATGTTTGACATTGAGCTCTTGCATGCATGAAATGCTCAGAAATAGGATTGTCTTCCCCTGAGCAAGAGTCACCTTCCCTCCAACACAGAAGCTTAAAGGATCTGAACCCATTACCAGCACCTCCACCGTGCTGAGCATGGCTCTGGTATCCCCAGCACAGCTGCTCCTCTTTAAAGCAACTAGAATGATTTTTTTTTGGCCACGAACTCCCACGCTGATTTTCAAAACCCCCCTTCTCCAGTGTAAAGCTGTTTTCAGGCACAGGCTGTACAGGGGAGCAATGTTTGTGTTCGGTGGAAATCAGTGCATATCATCAGAAGGGGGCAAAAAGCCCAAAACATTCAGCTAAAAGGCTTTAAACTATTGATTGCCTTTTCTCCATCCATCTACTCTCAAAACAGCAGCCCAAAAGGGGATGGGAACAGGACCCTTTCCATGATGCAGCTGCCAGGAGGAGCCTGACTCATCACTGGTGCATCACAAGAGAAGTGATTCTCAGCGTAAGCAAATCTCAAAGACTTGGGTTTCATAGATTTATAAATACACCTGCCAAATCCTGAATTACCCCCGATCCTCCTTCCTCTTCCCAGAAATCCTGTTAATACTCTGTGAACCCAACAAAAAGTGTTTTGTGCCTCCATACCTTGCTTGGGCTACCTGGCACCTGAAGGCCACCAGCACACTGGTCCTGATGCCATGAGGAGCGGGCTGCAGCCACAGGCTCTCTGCTCACTGCAGCAAAGCCCCATCTGCCAGCATCATCAAAAACCCAGTGCTTGCCTAAAATGTGTCACCTCCTCTTTCTATCCTCTCCTTTTATTGTGGCATTTGTCATATCCTGAAGCATGCATCTGGGCCTGCTGTCTCGCAAGAAAACACTGCACTCTGCTCAAGGGCAGATGAGCTTCGGGGGCTTGACGGCCACATCCAGGGTGCAGCATGAAAAATTAGACCAGTTCATTCACAGAGCCAGTGAGGGAAAGACATAGTTTCACAAATTTGTAACACGCCTAAAGAAAAAGAAAAAAGAAAAGCCCTCCTTTTTCCACTTTAAACTTACACCTATCAAAAGTGCTGGGAGAGACCCAGCAAAAAGTGTCTGCATGGGGCTCCCACCTGGAGGTGTTGATGCTATCCAGGGAAAAGAGCAACAACCTCCATCGTGCTGTGAGAGTGCCATGGCCTGGCTCGCCTGCCGCCTCTCCAGCACACGAGCGGGGTCCCTGCCAAGGGAAGCACACAGGCTGCTGACTCTGTAATCCACTTTTCAGGGGGAAGAGCGTGGTGCACAGCAGGGTGAGACGGGATCCGTCTTAACGCTCTCCAGCTGAAATCAATCCTCACTGCTCGCTTTGGCGAGCCAGCAAAAATCTGGAGCAGGGGATGGCTGATGGTGCGCTGCAGGATGTGCATCCCAGGGCATGGAGACGAGCTTGGATCCAAGGAGAAGGCTGAGGGCTTGCAGCATCTCCCAGGAGCTGATCCAGGGAGCCCCACGCAGCCCTTGATCCCCCGTGGTGCGCGGCGCAGCGCACATATTAATCCAACCAGGGAAGATGCTGCTGCAGCAAAACTTTGTTTGGCTTTCGAGGATTAAAAACCAAACCTTTCTGGAAGTTTCCCAGCCATTCTAGATGGTGAGCAGCACGGTAACATTGGAGGCCACGAGTTCTCCACTAAAAGGGTAAATTTGATCAGTGGCAAGCTGAGCACCGGCGCCAGATCCTCCAAACCACTACAGACCACTTCTTACAGGAGCTCCAGCAGATCAGCTCAGGCAAATACCACTTATTTCAGGAACAAGGACAACAACATGGAGCCACAGACAAGACCCAGTTTGCGAACCTATATAAATACATATATATATTTCTTGATATTCACTAGGGTGCTGAATGACCCAATTTTACAGACACACACATCCTGTTTTCCCAGAAGCCAGGCGGATTCGTGGTCCTTTTTTCGCAGAATCAAACCAAAAAAGTGGGGTGGGTTGGCAGTGGTGGGAGGAAGAAACAGTTTTCCAGCCACATATTGCTCCCTTAAATGCACTGCATGATTTGCATCCCGAAACCCAGGCGCAACACTTGTCCAAGCCCAAGAGACTTTCCAGGAAGGCGGAGGGAGGCAGAGCTGGCGGCGGGGGGCTCTCCAGGAAGGATGCTGGGGCATTCCCCTGACCTCCCTGTGTCCCAGCCCAGTTTTAAAAGGCAACACAGAAAATAAAAAAAAAACCAAAAAACCCAGCAAAAAGGAAAGGCAGCACGAGGGGCCGCCGGTCCCGGTGCTCCCCTCACCCCGCTCTTGTTTTGGGGCAGCAGCTGTCGGTGCTGCATTGTGCTGGGGCTCAAAGGGGCAGAGACGGCCCTTTCAGAGCCCAGCTTACGTGCAGGGAGGGATTAGCACCGACCCGGGGCTCTCCCGAAAGCCTGAAGCCTTGCAGGGAAGAGCCTCCCAGAATCTGTCCTGTGCTGTTTGAACCCGGTCTCTCGGGCAGCCTTTGGGAGTGTCCGGGCTGGGTGATGCTGAGCCTTGTCCAGGCAGCCCTCGAGGAAAAAACCAGTGAAGAGAGAAGGATGCAAGAGCTCCTGGGCAGCTCAGAGGGCTCCTACAGCCTGGCTGAGCATCCCAGGGAGAGCATCCTCTTCCATCCCGGCTCCATCCCTATCACCCAGCACAAGCACCAACCCAGCCCCACTCCATTTCCACCGCTGCTTTTGGCCCCAGCTGGAGGAAAACTGCTCTTTCAAAGCACAGCACACCTCCAGAAAGCGCTAATACCAGCTGTAAAGCCCAGCCCAGATATCACAAGTTCTGACTACTCCCCTTGGGGATGCAAATGCTGTTAATACAAACTCAGCAGCCTGGCAAGCAGAGAGAGAGGAGCTGTATTTCCCACTGGAGGAGGATATTTGTTTGCCAATTAGCCTTTTCCTGGAGAACAATAGTTCAATCAACAACCTTCCTCTATTTTAATTCCTCCCTTTTTTCCATCCCTGCTCCTCCAATGAATATTTGGGCTGTGACTGTGTTTTATCGTATGCAAACCCTCACTGCTGAGCTTTCCATTTCACTGCTCCCCATTTCAGCAGTAATCGCCAGGGTGAGACAGGCTGAAGGCAGGCAGGTTTTTTCCCTCTTTTAAAGCCTCTTAATTTGGCTTCACGAAGTGGAGTTTCCAAGTTGCTCAGCAGCAGATGCTTCCAGTCCATCAGCACAGCAACATCTGCCATGGGGCCACCACCACGACAAGGCAACAAGGAGCTACTGGCTGAGCCCCAGAGGGCTTTTTTTGGGTGATTTTTGGAGATTTTTAGCACTATCCGTGCTTAGGGTGAGGCTACTGGAACCACAGGTGCTCAGGCATTTTGTGGTGTGGAGCAAGCTGGTTTCTTTCTCTCTCAAAATGGAAACTGGATGGAGGCTGCTGTAAATAGGAGTCCTTCCCAGCAGGGACCCTGATGGCTAAATAGCATTAAACTTCAAGATATCATTAAACTCCTAGCACAGAAGGTGCCCAGAGCAAACAAAACACACTTGTCAGATCTCTCAGCTGGCCTACCCATCTGCAATGCTGATTTCCTTTCAAAGGTTTTTAAATTCTGATGTTAATCCAGAGCGATTTTCCCCCCTAAAGTACAAACCTGGGGTTGAGAACTCCTTGATAAATATGTCTAATGGCAGAAAAGGCCCGCTGGCCACCTTTCCTTCCAGTGTGACACTAATACCTCCCTGTGCTGCAGCAGATGAACACCAAAAAACAATATATGAGAGCTCGCATCAGGCACAACACGATCCCAACAGCTCCAACGTGACGCCTGCTCCCACCCAGCCTGGGAAAAAACAGCAACTTTCATCACATTTCACTGAAATACTGCTTGCATTTAAACAAAAGAAAAAAAAAATCAGGCAAGGACAGCAAGTGAGATTAATTGGAAGGCTTGGTCATATGTATTTGATGTGGCCACAACACAATGTAGCCCATGGCAAAAGCCCTGCTTCGACTGGGATGGATCTGCACCATCCCGAGCCACGGGGCAGCAGGACTCGATTTTCCAGGACAGCTGCTCAAATCCACCACCTGCAACTCAGAGGACCCGTCTTAATGGGGGCACGTGGTTTTAATTGACTAATTATCTGGCCTTCCACACATGGCTGCCAGGGAGGGACCAAAGGAAGGCTCCTCTTCCCCAGCTGGAGCATCCAGAGGGGAGTGTCAGTCCAGTGGAGGTCCCAAGGGGATGCATTTAAAAATCAATAGAGGCTATTTTAATGCTTAATTCAGGAAAGTATCAGCATCAGCAGCGTCAATACAAACCGAGTTTAAGCCCACTGAGTACATGCACTGGATTGTTAGTTTTTCCTCTGCGCATTGATTTAACCAAATCCGGTTTTCCCCAGAGAGTTTGGAGTCCAAACAGGGCATGCACAGCATCTCTAGTGCTTCAGGCATCCTGCCTGCCTTCACCTCTATACACTGCTCAAAAAATGAGCCTCTCCTCCCCACCTGAGCAAACATTTCAGTGAGGAAACCCCCTGGAATGGGCAATATCACAGCAACAGCAGTCACAGCCCCACCAGGGCTACATATGGAAGTGGATTTCTCTTCTTTGCAGGTTTTCACACTTCACCTGGCACAAATTGCAACACAAGCTACCCACCCCTGTAGATATTTATACAATCATCTCCATTTTCATTTAAAAAAAAATTTTAAAAGCCTAGCAATTGCAAATAACCACTTTGAAAAAGTGACCCAAGGGGATCCTGAGAGGCTCAGACACCCCGAGAAAACACAACTGCGTTTGACTTTTTAAAATTTAATCTCATCTGCAGCACGAGGGCAGACTGGGTGTTGGTATATCTGGGGCTCACCACACTTCAGACGTGCCCACGAGCACAGATGCACCTTCCCCGAGGCCAGGGCACGGGCTCAGAGAGCCACAGGGTCACCCACTCCTGCTGGGGTGCAGCACCAAGCTCCGACACCCACCCGCTCCCCACACTGCTCTCCGCAGAGATGCTCCCACACCACCACTTCACTCCACTCCACCCGCCTTCCCCAAACCACTCCTCAAGCTGGTTTTGTCTGGAATTCTTAGTTTTTGGGGGGGTTTGTGCTGGAAACGGTGTTCTAATTCAGAGATGTTTTAGTTACTGCTTGCAGCACTCGCACAATCAAGGTCTTTTCTGCTCCTCACCCCATCCCACCCCACCAGCGAGGAGGCTGGGGGTGCACAAGGAGCTGGGAGGGGACACAGCCAGGACAGCTGACCCCAGCTGACCAGAGGGGTATTCCAGAGCACCCGGAGTCGTGCTCAGCACATAAAGCTGGGGCACACGTTTGGAGTGATGGCAATTTTACTTCTCCCCGTCAACACCAGTCCAGTTTACCCACAATCCAAACCAACGGAGAACTTCACACTTAGGGGTGAGTCCTGGGGGTGGCTGGGTCTTGCAGAGCTCCTCACACCTGGGCAAGGGCTTCAGGTGCACTGGGGATCAGTGACTTGTGGCATTCCTTCAAAGCTCCCCTCCTTTCATGGCTTCAGGTCAATGCATTGGACTGACACCAGGTCCACCCAGCTCTGCAGTGAGGAAATACACCCCCAACACCCAGGAACACTTTCCTGTTCCTCCAGCAGCTTTTGAAACACCTCTGTCAGCAGAAGTGGCAACGGAGCTGGCTGATAGAGGCCACTCAGGGGTGCAGCTTTGCATTCCTCAGATTGTCAGGTCTTCCAACCCAGCCCAGACAACACCACGGATAACAAACTGGGGCCCAGAAAGTCTAACCAAGCTTGAAACCCATGACTCCACCTCAAACCCTTTCCTAGAACAGACAGCCTATAGGTTTGCTGCCCAGACACTGCCCTAAACCTTGAAAAACATTTTCCCCCCTCATCTGACTTCTGCATCCCATTGCCCCAAATTAACACTGTGGTCTGGATGGCCTAAACACCTGGTAAGGACATAATGCAAAGAGAGACTGACCCTCAGATCATGCACAATCTCATGACTGTCCACAGGGAAGGAAATTAAATGGCTTTTGGATAATGAATCTTTGCAGCATTTTCCAGCACAAGACCTGTAACACTGAAGTGAAAGCTCGAAGAAGCTGCAAATTGGATTTAGGTACCTGAAAGTTCCAGATTCACTCCACTACTGCCAGAGTTGTCACAGGAAGAGAAAGCGCCCTGAAATAATTGCCTCTACAGGCCAAAACTTTCAAAACGCCATTAATGGAGATTTTTAGAGCTGGCAAGAGCTACCCATCCCCATGGACTGCAACATGAGCTGTGAGAGCAGGCAGAGAGGAGAAAAAGCATCTTCCAGGCAATCACAGGCATTTTTTTCCCAGCTGAGTGCCTAGTGGGAAGAGCAACCCATGCATCAACAGGAGCACTTGACGCATGCCAGCGCTCTCTAAATTCACTTTCAGTAGATTTACCAACACGTCCTATGGAAAAGGAATGCGTGCTATGCAAATCCAGCCTCAGACTGCTCCCTGCCTAATCTAGCTTTAGATTCAAATGCTTATTACCATGGCGTCTAATCGGGTCATGTGTAATAGACAGGTTTAGTTTGGGCTCCCAGGACTTCAGCTGTGTTCTTACTAAGGCATTGAATGGAGAAAGAAAGAAAAAAAGAAACAAAGAGGAAAAAAAAAAAACCAACAACACTGCAAAGAATTCAGGTTGTGGTGGAAACCAGGCCTGGAAAGAAGCTTTGACACCTACCAGTAAAAGCCAGGCTGATATGCAAACATTTGGCAGCTCACCAAGAACACGCTGAATGTCAAGTCCTGTTTGCACCCCATCACATCCCTGCAGGGAAGCTGGTGGCTGGTCTTTCAGGGTCTCTCCCTTCCCCCCTCCCCGAGACAAGGTGATGAAATGATCTCACACCCATCCACCAGCAGCATCAAGCCCAGCTGGCCACACCATAACCTCCAGACTACCTTACAGACGCTCTGAGCACCCACACCAGCGCCTCCAGAGCCTGGGGAACATGTGCCAGCCAGGAGCTGCTGCTGGTTTAGGGAGGAATGCACATCACTGCACTAGGATCTGCAGCAGGACACGGGGACCATGGGAATGTCATTCCCAAAGGCAACCACCTCCCTGTTTGCTGGCACCAGCCACGCAGCTCTGGCCAAGGTAACCTCCATCCTAATCTGCACCAGGCAAAATGATTCATTTAGCTTCTGAGGCTGTGAAATTTGTTCTGCTCAAACCAACCCTGGTACCTCCAGGACACAACCCACAACCTCTTAGCTTCACCATGCAGCTGCAGCTCAGCCACTGGGCACCAGAAATAACCCAGGGGCAGGGACACAGGACCCCCCAGTCAGGCTTCTCCTCTCCACCTGCTGCTCGCCTGCCAAGCTGTGCTTTCCTGTGAGAGAGCATGGTGAGGTTTCCAACATCATTGTCCAGCTCCCACCTTCAGGATGCTGAATCCCAGCAGCTTGACCTGCTCTGCCTCCACAGTGCCAAACGGCACATGGACTGGCAACCAGCAAAATTACATCCAAACTTTGCTAGCAGCTTCTGAAGACCTTACAAGACGGTGCTGACCCTGTTATGCTACCAAAACTACATTTGGTGGGGTAAGCAGCACTAGGAATACCAACATGAATGAAAAGATTTCCTTCTGTGACTCTCAGCAACACAAGCCACTCTTACAGTGAGGCTGCAGGAGGAACTTACATTTATTAGACATCAGAGAATTCACTGAGGTGAACATCCCCCTGGCAATACCTACATGTCTGCACAGAGACCTGCAGCGTGGGCTCTCTGGTGTCTCATAATGTGGCAAATCCAACTAAAGCACTCTTTATGGCTTGGATGTTCATAACATTTATGTGTATTCCCTGGTGCCTAGTACAGGCTGAGGTTTCATTGCATCCCCTAATAAAAAACCTCCGTGACACCCTTCTAACTTGATGGCTGTTTTGACAAAAATTGCAGCAGCTCCGCAGATTTGAGATGAAAAACCAATCTGAAAGAAAGGACAAAACCAGGCAACGGACTTAATGAATTGTCAGTGATGGGAGGAGGAGCAGATGGACGGACTGACTTTAAAGCTTCCCTTCATTAGGAAACTAAACTCAAATCACGGGTTAACTTTCAACAATGCACGTTATTACTGAGGAGAGAGAGGCAGCTGATATTCTGCCACTCAGGCACATGTGCTCTATGCTTCATCATTTACTGAATTAATAATCAAATGCTTTGAAAGGAGAAGGAAAAAAAAGCCCAGAGAAACCGGAGGCTGAAGCTCACAGTGTTCTCATCAGCCTGTTCAAAGACCAAGCCAGATTTACCAGTGCCTGCATCGCTGCCCGGCTGTGCTGGTGCCTGGCCAGGCCCTCCCTCCAGCACCTTCCCAGCTCACAGCTGCACCTGGAACTGGTCTGGGGGACTTTTTTCCTTGCTCCTGTAGCCGAAACAACCAGCAGGAATGGTTAAACCAGGTGGAAAGACCCCTGTTTCCATGCGGCCCAGCCTGCGGCACAGAAGGAAGAAACTCTGCAAGACTCCCTGCCCGAGGACACGGATGGAGAAGCTTCGGGAGGAGCCATGCAAATACTATTTACCAGGTCACAGGTACTAAATACCCCAGCAAAGTCATGCTCACTTGCGAGCCAAAAAGGAAAAGCTCACATTCCTGTACTTACAGCCACTACCACTTCTACAGCAGTCTCCAGGACAGGCTCATTCCCAGTGAGGACTGGGAGGAAGTCCTGCTGAAGAGATCCATGGCACAGAGACTCATGGATAGCTCACACACGAGTGAAAAAATATTTCCAAGCCTCAGAAGCCACATTGCTGGAGCTGTGGATAACACACAGGCAGAGAGCATGGTTTGCTTATGATAAGCCAGGATGACAACCCAGTGGAAATGTAAAAATAATTTAATGAATAAGTATATTTAGATTTATAATCCCACAGCAGCTTTATTTATAGGGATGCCAATCACTTTTACACGGATATAAAACTGGCTGGCAGAATGCCTTAGACTATATCCAGAAACCCATCTGTAACAAATCTAAGCCGTGATATCTCTGCATACGTTTGGCCAAACAATAACGCTGATGCCAGTCATCTTCACTTCAAACGTGCAGATGGGCCGAGGGGGGCTCGCCAAGCCTTCCCCACAGCCAAAGATGGGTGAATTCCCCTATCACCTACTGTAAACTGGCTGGGAAAAGGACCAGATGAAGGAAAACCAGTCACCATCTGGGCTGTGTGGATTCCAACACCAACGCAACGCTGGCTGGAGAGCAAGCCTGCATCCAGCTGGCTACAGGTGAACCTCTTTCAGAACCCCTCATCACTGAAATGGGGAGCTGTAAGCAAGGAAAAAAACCTCATGGAGCTCTGAAGCACCTTTAAAAGGTGGGGGCATTAAACTAGGGCTCTTGAGTGTTTTGGTTTTTTTTTTGAGTCATCGCTCAATGCACAAAGCTGGGACAGAGGAAGATGCAGGAGAAATTAACTGAAAGTCATCATTTGGCTCAGTCTCAAAGCAGATGAGGATTTCTAGTGATCCTTGCCCAGGATCTCACAACTTTATCTAAGTCTGCAGATGTCAAGGGGAGAGGCTGCTGTGGATTCCCACAGGGATGGTGACCACCTGGAAAACTGAAAATTCACAACTAATTCACAAGAAACAAAGAAAAACCTGCTCTTCATCCCAGTGGGACTTCTGGGGACTGGTTGTCTCAGAAATCGGGCAAAGCAGGGATGGCTCCATGTCAAATACAGACTGTGGATAACTGCAATTAATCCATAAAGCTTTCAGTATATTGGCAAATGCCAAGGTGGGAAAGGTTACTCTGGAATATTACTTTGAATAGCTCTGGGAACAAACCCAGCATTAATTTTCAACACTTATTCAGCAAATGATTTGAATAAACTGAGGAAGGCTCGTGCACACATACTGACAACATTGTTTGTTAGGTTTTTGCCTCTGCTCCTGAGATAATTTATGACGAAACAACTTCCAGCAAAGACAATCACTTTCCAGACCAGTGAGTGTTTTCAACTACCCTTGGGGACAAGGTAACCTCTCAAGATCCCTTCCAGCACAATTTTAGTGCCATTTTACACCACAAACTACTTTCACACTGGCATTTGCTGTGATTTATCCCTGGAAATAAGTTTGTCTGAAAGAATAACTGATGGAAAGAAAAAACAAAAACCCGACAACAGTTTTCTCACTCAAGGACAAAGCAAAGTAAAACAACCAAGCGCAGAGCTACGGCATCCTCAATCCAAATGTTTTCCAAAACATTTCCAAATGTTTCTCAAAGCTTCCAGATGAAGCTTTCATAACTAGGCTGCAACCCCTCCAAAGCCTCAGGCGTTGAGCGTGGCATCATGGTGTGGTGCAGCAGAGACCCAAGGAGATGGCTGGTGGTGACACTGCCAATGACACACCTGCCAAAACACACCCGAGGGCCCTGTGCAGAAAACGCAGTGTTTCGAAGAAAAACTGCCTCTGCTTCCTCCACAGGGCATATTCCAGTGGGATGGAGCTCGATTGCTCTGTGGGCTTTCAGGAAAAGTCAGTCTCTCTGTGCTGGGCACTGGTGAGGCCACAAATCAAGTGCTGTGTCCAGCTCTGGGCCCCTCACAACAAGAAGGACTTTGAGGTGCTGGAGCGTGTCCAGAGAAGGGAAGGGAGCTGGAGAAGGGTCTGGAGAACAAGTCTGATGAGGAGCAGCTGGGAGGGCTCAGCCTGGAGAAAAGGAGCCTCAGGGGGGACCTTCTCTACAACTCCCTGACAGGAGAGTGCAGGCAGGTGGGGGTGAGCCTCTGCTCCAGGGAACAAAGGACAGGACAAAGGGAAATGGCCTCAAGCTGTGTCAGGAGAGGTTCAGGTTGGACATCAGGAAGAATTTCTTCACTGAAATGGTTGTTAAGCATTGGGACAGAGTGCCTAGGGCGGTGGCAGAGTCACCATCTCTGGAAGTGTTCAAGAAATAACTGGGTGTGGCACTCAGTGCTGTGGTTTAGTTGACAAGGTGGTGTTTGATCACAGATTGGACTCAATGATCTTGGAGGTCTTTTCCAACTTCAATGATTCCATAAATACATCTGGCCAGATGTCCTCACTTTCATGGCAGGCTTTTGAGTTTATTCCAAGCAACTTAGCAAGATCCCTCCCTTCTCTTCCCTGCCTCTCTTTTGGAATTACAAAAAATAATTAAATAATAAAAAAATTCAGTAAAATAATTTTTAAAAAAGTTTAAAACCCGCTTATGGAACGGTAAGGAGAGAAAACCGTACATTTTCTACGCTTAAGCTAAAAACGCTGAAGTTCTGTCCACACACCATCAAACGCATATGTTTACGGTTACCGCACAGAGAAAACCGAGGCAGTTGTGGGAGATGCTGGTCTGAGCAGCTGACCACAAGCACAGTGGCCAAAGGATGAGTGCTGAGGTCTCAGCAGCACCCAGCTGCAGGAACTGACCGCTCTGGGGAGGGGGGACTGGCACACAGCTGGTCCCCATCCTCAGCCCCCTCGCCCCACTGCTGACACACCTTCCATCCGCGCCGACGGCCTCGTCGGAAACCGCGGCGCCTGTAAAGCAGGGTCCGAGTCCTTCAAAGCCCAAAGCTCACCTCCACCTCTTTCAACATGCTCCTGGACACAATCAAAGCCCCTCCTATCAACTGTACACGGGCTTTGGATCAGACCTTTTGTAGAGCAGGAAAAGAAAAAAGAGCCTTTCTTGAGGATGATAAAGTCTAGACACTACAATATATTTTCCAGCTGATGCAGCAAACCTAAAAAGCCCTCCCTTGATCTCGGACTGTCACGATCAAAGCCATTATCCCATTCGGAGCCCTTCTGAAACTTTAGCTTCCAAATGTGCAAGTTATTTTTAAAATCTAAACCAGGCCAAGCCTCTTGTTTGGAGTTTTATGAGGAAAACGGGGTGTGCTCCTCCCAAACCTTCCCCCACCACGTCTGGAAGTGGCTGGTGGGCACATGGTGGAGGACAAGAGCAGGGAGGGAGCCCCATGTCTGGGGACTCCTCAGTGTCCTGGTGGCCATGATCTGCTTGCATGGGGGACACAGCTGAAGCCCCCAAGGTGGCTATGGTGTGGGGAATTTTCCCCATCCTTGACTGAGACAGAGTTTTCTGGAGAGCAAACATTGTTTGCATCCCCATCCTCAGGAGTTGTGCCTGCTTTTGGCACCCTCTGTCACAGAGTGTGTTACTCTGGAGACAAAGGAAACAGCTTGAGATACTTTCATTTTCTATGGAAATTAAATAAAACTAAGCACTATGAATTTCCTTTACAGGTAGCAGGATGATCAAGTGTACAAGTAACATCCAGCTCTGCACCAAGGGACAACCAGGGAAATAAGGTACTCAGAATCATTCTCCAGTCTCCTGGAGCAGTGTTTCAGCTGGCTGAAAGGAAAGAAGAAATCCACAGCCCTACAAAAGAACAGGGAAGCCAAAGGGGCATCACCCCTGCCTTAAATGAGGTGCTTGAGGAGAGGTGGTGGAAGACCAGCCAGCTCATCCCAGACCAGCTGGTGCTGTGTGATGGACACCAGAGCTCCTGGCACGCCGTGGCCTCTGCGGGAAAGGGAACCTGTAGTCAGTCCCCATCACCAAAGCTCACAGTGTCCAGACTGGAAAAACCAAAGGATGGATGGTCTGGAATGACGAGGAGCTTGGGGAGAACTAGAAGGGCTTTTTGAAAGCAGGTGACCACCAAGCTTCCCTGCCCACGTCCCAAGGTGGACTTTTAAGGGGGATATTCTTTAAAGAGAGATGGGGACAGGAGGTGGCTCTCACTGCAGAAAGAAGAGAGCAACACAGCATTCACATGCTTCAAAGCTATTTAAAAGCCAAATGAGGCTCCCTAGTGAACACTCAATTTAACTAAGCAACTTCTAAAGCACCAGGCAAATGAGCCACGTCATCTCCTTTTCCTCCCAGCATCCGTCTCCACCACTCTGCCATCTCCCTTCCCCTCTGTGCTTTCACCCTCCTCACCTCCCAGCAGCCCTGCTCCTCCTCCCCACCTCTCCCTCTGCCCAAACCAAGCAGAGCTGTGAAAAGCTGAGTGAAGCAGGCAGGCACACACCAGCAGGATGGGGATTAGAGACCTGCCACCCCCTCCAGCATCCCTCACTGTGGCTGGAGGGACCATGCTGGGCAGGAGCAATGGCTGTGCTGCACATCACACATTCCCAGTGCTTCGGGAGGTGTTGCACCAGCTTTCCAGCTGGGCAGACATCCAGGAAAAAATCAGGTTGACAGGCTTTCTTAAGAATATTTCCATCAAATCGGGCTTTTCCCACCTCCACACACACCGGAGCAGAATGAGTGAAGGCCACCGGCAACGCGGTGCTGGTTGGGACAGCCACCACATCGGTCCCAGAGGGGACAGAGGATTTGCCAGCATCTCTCCAAATTGTTACTCTGGAGCTGGGACAGGACCATGCCCAGCTTCAGCTCTGCCACAGCAGAGTCCAACACACGCCCCATCACTGCTGCTCGTCTTCACTCTTCCCAACAAACGCAGAGAGAAGATGGACTTCAACCTCAGCCTTCACACAAGCAATTTTCCCTGAGTCTACTGAAGCCACCAAAGTCCTGCAGATACCTTTGGTCCCACCTTGTCCTCCTCCAGGCCCCTTCCCTCAGATGAGCTTCTCCCAAGGAAGGAGAGCAAAGCCCAGCTGTGCACCCATATCCCTGAAAAGGGCTAACACAAAGCTACCAACCTCAAAAATTTATGGTCCCTCTCACACAGGAAAGCAGAGAAACTGATGGCAAAGTCTGCTTCTGGATTTAAAAGGATCTAAACCCATCAGGGAAGCAGCCTGCACCCTGAACCCTCACTCCCAGGGTTTGCACACTGGGTATGATAAATGAGGCAGCAAAGGCAGCTGACGAGCCAGCACCTCAGAACCCAACCCCAACCACCCCACCTCAGGAAGAGAGAGAAACCAAGGGGAAAAAAGCACATTGTCCAGCCCCACACTGCCATCAGAACAGGGCCACTCATCTGCTCTCAGTGACAACCACTGAAGGGAGAGCATCACGCGATTCCCTCAGGCGCCAGGCACGAGCCAGGGCTGGGTTCAGCACCTCACTGCTCTCCCTGCAGGCTTCCCAGCCATCCCACCCTCCTCTGCAGGGACTTCCTGCGTCTTTCTCATCCCCCATGCTAGAGATGGGAAATGTGTGCATTAACAGTTCCCCTTCCCAAAACAAACATGCAAATACAGGCTGAAAACCAGCTAATTCCCAATCCTGCCAAACTTACAGTGGTAACTTGTTTCCAGACAGAGCTGTGATTTTTATAAGGGATACCACTGGGTTAAGGAGTCAAAGCCGTAACTGTAGGAGTGAAAGTAAAAGCCTTTCATTCCTGCAAGGCCACTTTTTCCCCCCTGCTCCTGAAATGACAGGGAGCACCACAGCTCTTGCCAGTTTAGCGGGGTGAAGGCTTGGCTGAGAGCAGCCTCATTAAACTGGCTGGGTCGTTCAGCGCCAATCCAAACACTCGGTCCTCTGATCACCGCATGACGGGCTGGGAACCACAGGCAACTCACAATTAAACCTGTGACAATCAGGAAAAATCCCTACAAACCCCCACCCCAAGCAGAATCCACCAACACCATCCCCACCCTCCCTGCTTTCACTTATTTATTTATTTGTTTACTTACATGAGCCGCATGACAGATAACTTGGAGGAAGTCAGATGCTTTAATGATTAAGCGACACTTAGGCAGCCCTCTGGAAGACAAATATGCCCTTTGGTAACCCTGCAACAGAAACAGAAAGTACAAACAGACAGTAACTAATTATTCTGATTACATCTTGGAAGACCTGAAATACCCGACTGCAGCAGAACAAAGCCAGCGCGCGCAGGGGCTGCTCGTAAAAAAAAATAAGTCACACCCTCTTTTTTTGAAAGAATTCACCCAAATAAACCGTGAGTGCTTCTGCGTTGTTTTTGTTTGTGTTCGTGTTCCTTAAGGTCTAGGCAGCTGATAGGAAATCTCTGCCATACCCTGGAGGGATCCCGTTGCCTTCAGCTAAAATTAGACTTCAAGGGAAGCGGGCGAAGGCGGCGTCTCCAACCCACCACGCGCTCGAGGAGCGGCGCGCGGGGGTTTTTCCTCCCTTCCCATCGAAACCAAACGCAGAGGGGTTTTCGGATTTAAAGAAATTAAGGAAAGTAAATAAATAAATAAATAAGTAAATAAATAAATAGGGCGTGCTCCTAAGGAGAAAGGCGGGGACAGCAGGTCTACCCCGCTGCTGGGCTGGGAGGGATCTGAGCCAGCCGGGAAGGAGATGCGGGCTCGTGGGGAGGCAGCTGAGCCACGGGAACTGGGCAAGGTGCTCCGAGATGCTCAACGCAGCAGTGAGAGGGACTTGCAAAGTCCCGGCTCATCCACCATCGTGGATATGGGGTAAGGCACCTGCTTTATTGGGGCCCAAGACACCAGTGCCAGGAGCCTCTGTTACAGCCAGTGTTGCAGACCAAGACAAGAGGATGTGCTCAGCAGACATTCCCCTACTCTCCTTGCCTTGGAGGAAAACCATAATTTCCCTCCGCCCCTTCCCTCTGCCCTCCCCCCACCACACTAAATGCCAGCGGAGCTCAGGGGAATATTTAATCTCAAACCTCAGTAATCAATCAGTTCACCCTCACGCATGAGAAAGAGTCACAGCGGTAAGCACCAAATCCCATTTCCATCCAGCAATACGACGGTTTAATTACGTGCATAACATTTCCCTTTAAACATAAATCCCAAAGAGATCCAGGCAGCCCCCAGGTTGTGGGTGGGGAAGGACACAGTGACGGGGAAGAACATGCAGAAGGGGTGGAAGAAAGGGAGGAGGAACCATTATGGCAATTATTTAAAATGACAACTTTATATGGCTGCTCCGCTTTGCCATTGGCACAGCCATTGTTTGACCTTGCTGTCCCAGAGGATGGGCAACAAGCCCAACAGCCAGCCCTGCCACCAGAAGCTGCATCTGTTTCATTCCAACACACCAGCAAGCACGTGGGAAAGAGGGCATGGAAAATGCAAGATGGGCACGCTTGGAAAGGCCTGCCCAGGCTGTGATACAAATAACAGCAACAGAGCCTCTCCACTCGTGCTGCCAGACTTACTCCAAAGCCTGCTCACATCAAAGGCAGCCTTCCTAGCTGGCTCTGAGCAGGTTTGGGATCAGTCCCTGCCAACACCTGTTATTTCCAAGCGCAAGAATGGCTGGACCAGCAGGACCATCACACAGCTGCCAGTGCAACAGGTAGGCAGCTGTGAGCTACATCCCTCCTTTGTCCAACCAGATCAGTCCCGAGGGGCACAGCTCACAAACGGCCATGCTGAAATATATACACGTTGTTTTTAAACATAAACACATGCGCAGACTTTTCCAATATGCAGGAACAAAAGCGGGGGCACCCCGCTGAAACCCCATGTGCAGCTCCACTGCTCTCCCAGCGACGAAGGAAATGAGAAGCAGAGACCAGGCACACACCCGCCTGCCACGGCGTGTTTTGGCTCTGGGAACACTTCTGGATGCTCCAGCTTGAGCTCTGACCTCCAAGAGATGCAAAATGGTCTCAGGGCTGCTCTGGAGGAGAAGTGGAGGGGTCTCTGGGGGCTCAGCCAGGCAGGTGGAATGGGATGGAGAGGTGGGCTGCAGGTGCTCATGGGGTGGCTGACTCAGTCCGTGCCCCACCAGTTCAGAGGCCTTCAAAACACCTGCCGTGCACAAGATCAAGTGAGGAACAACCCCAAACCCCCAGTGCACAGCAGAAAGCAAGGCCTCCTCATCCATCCATGACCACAGCTCCAGCCTCACCAGACCACAGCGCTTAGACAAAGCAAGGGAAACAAGCTCAGGACTGGGGTTACATTTGACTTCTCAATGTGTCGTAGAGCTGTGCTTCTGAACCCTCTTTTTCCAGGCAGATCCAGTGGCAGGCTGTGTAAACACATGTGCATTGCTTCCCAAGGGCTCATAAAAGCAGCTTTTGGAAGGGGAGGTGGCACAGAGCAACAGGAATTTTTCAGCTCCTCTTGAGAGGAAGCATCACTCAGAGACGTGGAAGGAAAACCTACCTGTGACCCAGATTTCTGCACTGTGGTCTCCTTCAAAGGCCAATGCTCCCACCCCTCCCCTTTTTTTTTGGCTTCCATTTCCCCAAGATCTGTAACATCAGGAAATGCTTGGCACAGTGGACTAAGCCCTCAAATGCCGCACACAGGGAAACTACTGCTCTTACACCCTCCCTGAACTCTTTAGCCCACACCAGGAGGTGCACAATTAACAGGAATCAGGCACCATCAGATGCTGGCAGCATGTTCCCAGAGGATCCAGCTGTATCCTCATCCTCTCCCAAAGAGCAGAACTTCGCAGTGCAACTCAGGACAGAGATACTCCGTGCAGTATCTAGAGCAAATTAAACCTCCCAGGCACAGAGGCAAGCATGGATTTATTGATTCATGGAAAACGTCCTCATAAATTACTTCATTCAGATCAACGGGACAAGACAAAACGAGGACTCTCTCGGCAGTGAGAGGTTGCACTGCTATCATTTCAGTCCCACATTCCAGAAGAAATCACTTTTTCAGAGCAGACATTTCTTGCAGGGCTTCGGGGGGCTGGCAGAGGGCATCACAGAGGCCAGTGCAGATCTGTGTCACATCCCACCTGCTCCCCACCTCTCTGCCCCACAGCAGGCAGAGCCAATGGATGATTTTTGCAAGCAAATAGGAGAAAACACTGCTTGACATCAGTTTCACACCCACAGAAACTCCACCCACACCTGCTTGCTGACTCAGGCAGGGCTGCAGCCGCCAGGTGGGATGGGACACAGGGGCTGCTGCCCCCCACAGCTCCCCAAATACTGCCCCAGCCACCCCTCCAGGGTCTCCTCGCTGTGGAACAGGGAGGTGGGACTGTCTCCCTGGTGAGATGTGGCACAGATCCATTAGGATCTCTTCTACATTGTCCTCCTCCTACAGCCCTGTGAAGCTACACTAAAAGTGTTTGCTCTGAAAGCAATTTCTCCTGGAGTATGGGGCTCCCAAACACTGCAGCTTGTTAATCTTATCTGCTTCTCTTGCTACTGATGGCTTGATGTGCTTTCATCAAGCTCAAACTCCCTTCAGGGCTACCTGTGGTCTGCATGCAGGATGCTGAGCCAAGGCTAAGGCCACTTTCTGCAAGTGTTTTTTCCAGTGGCTAAATGCAGCTCAAATACAAATAAATATCCAGATGTCCCCGTGCCTTGTTCAGGATAGCATGCACCTGGCTTTGGCTTCCAGGCATGGGCTGTTTGCTGGGCTGAAGAGCTGCTGGGTGCCATTTTATAGTTTCTTGATGAAAAGGCAAGAGGAGCATTCCCAGCACAAAACATTTCCCCAGCTTTTATGCACGTGCAGCACTTCCCTGCAAGCCCATCAGTCGAACCAGGGTCAGGCACTGCCCTTCCACCACGGGTTCAGCAGCAGCTCTGCTCCCAAACTGCCTCTTTCACCAATCACAGCTCGAAATGCTATTTATTCCACAGCTCCAAATCGCTGCCTGTGCTCCCCTCTTCAAATCACCTCCTAGCTTTGAAAATCAGCACCAGCCCACCTTAAAACACCACCAGCCACGACACTGAGTCACGTTGCTGGATGCCTCCAGGATGGTACCCACCGAGGGCTTCTAGGAATGCCTCCGCCTCCCCGAACTCCCCCGCTGGAAACATTAAAACTACAATTATCTCAGCAGATTAATAACGAGTACAGCATCCCTGTCAGCAGTCTGAGGCAGGGACTCCCGGCAGCGATGAGTTCAAGTTACCAGGGCACACAGGCACACACACAGCTGTGTTTGTGGTCCCTGCTGATCGCAGTCACCTCCGCCCCGCCACGCTGCCTCGCCCCTTCCCCGAAACACACCCCATTTCCCTCGGCACTGATCACTATTTCGATAAATAAACGTGTCTCGTCACATCTATTCACTTAACCCACCACTGAGGGGTTCTGGCTCTGCAGAATAAAATGCTAATGGCACTCCCAATCCCCGGTGTGATGTGGTCCCTCTCCTCCTCCCAGCCCCAGGGCACAGCTCCTGGCTCCCCAGCATCCTGCTGGCTTATGCACCACGCAAGGGCAGGGAGATGAGAGCTCACATTTCTGAGCTGAAAGCTGGCCCCACAGCGGAGTGCTGCTCTGCTCCAGAGACACCAGGAAAGGAAGGACAAACTGCCCTGCCCCTGGAGAGCAATTCTCTGCTTCCCTGAACTAACAAACCCAGGCATTGCCACAGAAGACGAGGAGCTGATCTTTCAAGTGTAAAGCTGAATTCCCCTACTCTGAAATTTGGGGCAGGCACCAATCTCTTCTCTCTGGTGACCTGTGACAGAACCTGAGAGGACGGTATGAAGTTGTGTCAGGGGAGGTTTAGGCTGAACATTAAAAAAAAGGTTCTTCCCCCAGAGGGTGTTTGGCACTGGAACAGGCTCCCCAGGGCAGTGATCACAGCACCAAACCTGACAGAGTTCAAGGAATATTTGGACAACACTCTCAGGCACATGGTGTGATTCTTGGGATGTCCTGGACAGGGCTGGAGATGGACTCAGTGATCCTTAAGGGTCCCTTCCAGCTCAGGACATTCTATGCTTCTATGATAATTTACCTTCCCTCCCCATGTGTAAGCCAAATCAGGGATAAAGCAGGTCAGCGGCTCATTATTTTAGGAACCATGATGAGACATATATATTTTTTTTTTAATTAAAGGGAAACTCATTCACTTAAACACTTCAATAGGCTTAATTATCCCAATCCGGGAGTTTGCTGGTGCATTTTTTGTTTTGTTTCTTTTTAAGTACCAGAAGTAATCATCCCAGGGAGGGCAAACACCCATTTCCCATGAAAGTCATCCAGGCTTTTCCCGGCATCCTGGGACAGAGGAGCAGGAGAGTGTGAAGGGCTGGCACAGAGGTGGATAAGAGGGTTAAATCCAGCTGCTCAGAGATAAGCTGGTTACACACCAAAGGGCAGGAGATGGGGAACAGAGGTTTGCCAGCCTCCAGCAAATACCTGCACAAGGCACTTGCATGGCTGACACTGGGTATTTAACTCCTGGCTGACGCTGGGTATTTAACTCACAAGTTGCTAATATTAGAGACCCTGAAGCCACATTTCACTAACGCTCTCCTGATGAACTGCTTTCCTGGCTCCTCTGAAGCCTGCAGCAGTGAGGGCTGAAAAGATAAAGTGGCTACTGGCTTTGAGGCCAGCACAGCAGGGAAGATGCAGCAGCACATTTTACCTGTTGTTGTGATTTTCTGGCCTTTCAAGGACCCTTGTGAGGCCAAACACAGAAGACTCTGAGATGCTGTCACACAAGACAAACCTCAGGAGAAAAAGCAACCCAAGACCCACCCAGGAGCCCTGGCAGAGCACCCACACAGAACAGCACAGGGTGCAAACAGGCATCCCCCAACACACAACCTCCTGATCTTAATCCCAGGCACATAATTCCCACGTGGCACCTTTGGACTAACGCATTAAATTTCACCACTGGCATTTAATCTCCCTTTTGCCTTCCAAGACTAAAACTTCTTCCAGTTGCTGCTCAAGCTGACCAGCAGCTTTTTATTTTCCTTTGCATCCAGAAATACTGAACTGCTGCTTCTGGGAATTCTGCAAAGATGGGGAGGGACCTTTTCTCTGTCCTGAAGCCACTACCCATGCCCAGGTAGGTGCAGTGCAGCCACTAAACTTTAAAACCCGTCAGACAGTGGAAGGCTTATGGCTATGCTGGAATTCCTCGTGCTTCCAAAACCTGCATCACACAAAACCCTGGAGCTGGAGACCTCCACACAGCTGCACATCGAGCATCCCACGCCTTGGCCCTGGTCCAGATACAGGTAAGCAGGAGAGAATCTCAGCCATTGGATGCCCAAATCCTGCTCTTCTCCCAGCTCCATCTGGAGGCAGCCAGCTGCACCCCGCGTTAATGTGTTTTCCATCATCAAAAAGGGAGTTAGCCTCCATAACCACAACCCAAAGGGTATATTTAGCTCAGCTGGAAGACAAAGGAGATGATGTCCACCGCAGATTAAATTAGCTGAGCCTGCTTACGCCAGGAGTGCCTGTCTGCCATCCATCACAGCTCCCACGGATTTATTCCCAGCTCCAGACTTTAGTGGTCCCCCAAAGAGGAAAAGACCTGCTCCATAAAAGCTCTGAAAAGCAAACAGGTGGAAGAATGGGTCCAACAGGTTTCCAAAGCCTTGGGCAGGACACAGTCTCTCGCAAGGGTTTGTGTCACCTGTCTAGATCCTGGAGCCACGGCATGGGATGAGGTGCAGGAGCCCATATGGAGCTGCATCTCCTTCAGCACACAGTGAGGAAGAGGATGACAGGGGACCATGGGGGACCCTCTGAAACCAGCCCAGAGCCCAGCTCCAGTGTGTCCCCTGCATCCCAGCACACTACAGGAGGAGGGCGAGGACATTTCCCTCATGATTTATCTTCAGGACCTTTCCTTCAGATCTGCCCCCCCAGGAAAAGGCTCGTTTCTCCTGCCTAATTTCCACTGATATAATTTCATCCCCCACCTCCTTTGCTGCGGTCTCACGCAACTCAAAGACGCAGCCAAAGACGTGGTTATTTTTACATTTTCCTCCCAGGAGATGGTATCTCCACAGGGCACGGCTGCCATGCCACATCAGATCACTGCACCGAACCGCCTCAGCCCCACGACAGCAGGATGAAGTCCCGGGGACACCCTGCCACCAGGTATTTTTATGTCTCACTGGCATCAAAACTCCCTAGCTTTTCAGTAAAGGCGTCCCAAAAAAACAGAACAGCACCAGCCCTGGAGGTTGTTCCAGACCCTTTCTCCGTAACTCCCACCCAAGCACGGAAACCATGTTCCAGTCATCCCAGTTTTAGATTTTTCTGAGGCTTTTGCAATTGTCATGGAATCCTGGAAGGCACTTGCCTCATCTGGATCCACGTCTTCATGGATTCAGGATTCCCAAGTTGACCCAAATTTCCCCAGCAGAGAAAGTGACTGGGTTTGGCCATGTCATGATGTCAAAGCCCACAAGACCTTGACCTCCTTGATGTGGCACATCAGCTTCAACACCACATTCCATGTCTTTAGACCCACATCTCTTGTTGGGCAGCTTTACACTGGGAGAAGAAAAAAAGCGGCACTTCCACAAATAACTCTTCCATAAGAGCTTTTGGAATTTATGGAGTGGGGAGATGGAGAGCAAAATGCTGGGCATGCAGGGAAAAGCTGGTTTGTGCACCCCTAGGAGAGGACCAAGCGGGGCAGAAGGGTGGTCTGCTGCATGTTACAGCACATCTGCAGCAGCTACACCCTGCAAGTTCACCCAGTGCTTTCCTTTCCCCCTTCCCCTGAGATCACTCTCACCATCCCTTGTCCATAACAGCGAGGCCAGGCACACAGGGAAGAAGGCATCACCCGTGCACGGCTTATCTGTAGCTACTTCACAAATAAAAGTGATCATAATTATTGTTCGCACCCTAGAAGAAATCCTAGTGCGCTTCCCCCTCCTACACCTCCCGAAGCAGAGCACGAATCCAGCTGCTCTGCAACCTTATCTTGATGCAGAAACAGTCTGGGACAGAGATAGAAGGGTTCCCCGAAGGCACAGCTTATTAAAGGCATCTTTCCTTCGTCGGTTCTCTTCAAAAACGCCGCACTGAAGTGCTGTTCCCGGACTGGTTTTCATCACAGCGGCGGCAAACACCCCCAGCCTGGCGATGTCGTGTGTCCCCCTGGAAAGCCACAGGGTTTTGCCAGGCTAAAAAGCAACCAAAGACCAGACAGATATGCCCAGGTCGAGGCACTCTGGGGGCCCCGCAGCTGAGAGTCACAAGGAGCTCCCAAACACACCCCAGGGACGTCACAGGAACGGGGACCAGCACAGTAATGAAATCCATGGGATGTTCCCTCTTTACGTGGCAGCTTTTCCCTCCGACCCCACGCCTGCTACCGCAGGGGATTGCACACTTGCAGCCAAACGCTCCTAATCCCAGGTTTCAAGAACCAGAGCTACAAAACAACCACACAAAGAGGCAGCAGTTCGCACGCATCCCGGGAACCTCCCCGCAGCCAACGCCTCTCTGTTTATCCAACACGCGATCTTCACTCGTTCAGCTATTTTCATCCCACCCTGCTATTAATGGATGCAGAAGGCGGTTGGGTGAGGCGTTCGACAAAAATCTCATTTAGAGATCAAGACAAGCTTAATTGGTTTCCAGCCAGACCTGCACAAAGATGGGTTACTCCACAAATACAGTTGCTAATCTGCCCATTATACTCCCTAAGCTCCCACCCACAAAGAAAAAGAAAATAAAGCAAAGATGCACAAAGGAATGCAGGATTTTGAGCATGTTACTTCCAGCAAGGAACACATCACGAGTGGTGAATTCTGCAAGAACAAGGGCTTTGCTTTTCTTTGAAGGAAAAGGATAACCAAGCGGTAAACAAAATAACGACAAAAAGACCTAACATAGATTAAATCTGCATTTTCCACAGGCAACCCCCAGCCATTTCGGGTTCCTGAAGAGCATTTCCAGCAGCTATTGTTTCTGTGGGCAGGCAGAAGCAGGGGAAAAGCTTACACCGCCAAGGAGACGTGATGTCACAAGTGACAGAGTAGAAAGGATGGGGAACCTCGTGATTAAAGAGCACAGGACTGAAACCCTGGAGAGCTGAATTCACTTCCGAACTTGGCTGTAAAAAAAAAAAAAAATTAAATTTGCGAATTTCCTGTGTGATCACATCCTAGATGATTTATTCAAAACCTGGTGTTGAAAAGCCAAAGGAGGGGGAAGGAAGCAGGAGGAGGAAGGGGAAGACACGGTCCTGTGGGCTTTTAATAAGCTTGGGGTTAGACCAGCACTGGCAAGCTGTGAACATCCATCTGTATCGGGCACTGCATGACCTGCAGCTGGTGCTGAGAAAGCACCAAACATCCCACAAGCCCAGGGAAGAGACTGCCCTGCTGCTCTGCCCAGGTGTGTGCCACGGGCTCACCAACACCACAGCCCCACCAGCAGCATCCCGCAGGCTTCCCTAATGCGGGGCTCCCAACAGAAACACAGCCACGGGCAAAATGGAAAGCTTAGGGATGGGTTCCCCTCCTGGAGCTACACGAGCGTTTAGAAACAAGAACATAAAGCTGTCCTCCGAATGCAGCGTGCTATAAACGAGACACAGCCCAGCTCCAGCGCTGCAGAGCGGCTGCAGCAGCAGCACAGGTAGAGGCAGGCGATGAAAGAAAGGGTCCTTTGGTTACAAACTTCTCCCCTCGTGCAGCAGCCCGGGACTCCCAGCTCCAGTGGAGAAGGCCTGTTTATTTTCCTGAAAGCCAGCCAGTTCTGCTGGGCGGGAAGCGCTGCGCCCAAGGGAGAGCTGAGCTGTGGATCCTCCAGCAGGACAGAGCCAAAAACAAAGCCAGAGCCAGAAAGGACAGCAGTCCTGTGCTTGGGACCTTTACAGCAACATCCCTTGAGCTCCAGAGCACCTCTGCAGGGCCTTTTGCAGCAGGTGAGTCCGGAATAGTGCAGAGAGACAGAGAGGTGTTTTTCCACGACCTTCAGCCACGATGGGTGCTTACAAATCCAAGGCTTGGTGCAAACAGCAGCCTGGTCTCTGGCCTTGGACAAGAGCTTCCAGGCATGGAGAGACAGGGTTAGGGCTGTCCCAAAATGCTGCTGTGGGAAACCCAGGGTGAACAGATTCAAACTTTTCCTTTCAGCAGTGAGACAAGCTGTAATTAGCAGCACTGAGTCCAACCCAGGGGCTGGATAAGGACATTCCCGTGACATATCTGACAAGGCGACTGTTGGATATGTTTTCTTTGGCTTTTTCCCCCCCTTGGAAAAATGAGCAGCCATTTTTCACAGGTCTTTTTGCCCCCACTCCGTGTTGCCTGGAGTCAGTTTCCCATAGTAAGGGCATACATTTCAGAAAACACTGTAACAGCCCATTACCACAGCTGGAGCTCAGGTCTTGCCATCCCCAGGGATGGGTCCCTCCTTAATTATCCCACACCCCATGACATACTGAGGATGCCAGACCCCAAAGACACAGTCTCGATTTGACTTCCACCAAAATGAAAAACACAGTCCAAACCACAAGGCAAAGGTAAAAGAAAAACATGGACATGAGGCAACCGAGCTACAGCTGCGAGACACATCATCACCACTCTCTCACACGTCTCTCACCTAGTTCAGCCTCATCCCCAGAGCAAAACCAACAAAGCTTCCTGTGATGCAACTACAAGCAATCCTTTGGAAATCAATTCAGAGAATTTTGAGGCTAAAGTCCCTCTTCACTCTCTTTTTCTCAGGATGAAAACTGTCGCGCTATAGAATGGCTTGAAAAGCCTGGATGTAAGGTAAGCCCTGGTGTGCCAGCTAAGGGAACGGCACAATTTCATGACTAGGTCACCCAAATCACAGCCTGCCACACATCACTGCACTTTGAACATAACTATGACCACCACTGCATCAATTAAGAACTGACAAATTTTGCTGAGTCCAGTAAGTGGAAGAGCAGCATTTAATACAAAAGTAAATGGGGAAAAAAACGATGAGCATAAAGGCTCAATTCCAGCCCCAGCCCCAAAAGCAGACTGACTGCAGGGATTACAATATTTAGCATGCTTCAAAAATTTTCCTCAACATCTTTTTGCTCCATGTGATGGGCAGGGATTTCTCGTGGCTCCAGAGCCACCAGCTATTTCACATGCAATTTGCCAGCAGCACTCTCCATGGAAAAACAGATGAAGCTCATAAATGGATCCGAGTGGTCGCCAAAAAGCTTCCAGTCTCTTTGCAGGGTGTCTCCAAAACGCTGGGACAAGGAGATGGCACGCTGAGGTCTGAAAACCAATCTCCCAGACCCGGAGAGCTTTGGTAAGCAAATGGCTTGCGTAAAGTTTCTGTCAGAACACCCATTTGAAGCGCTGGCACTGTAAACAAGGTTGCTCCAGAGGCACCTGGGATTAGCACTGTTCAAACAGTCCTTGGCATGACTTACCGGAGCACCCAGGAACAGATTTGCAAGTTCAGCTTTTCTCCTGCCTGACGCTCGCCCGGCACCATGGAACAACACCCGAGCTCCGACAGCCTTAACCCTGCCGTCTCCTACACGGAGTTTGAGACTCAGGGATGGGCACGGCAGGAGCCCTGCGCTTGCTCACAGGACTTGATGGAAGAAGAACACTCAAGGAGGCAGCACCGTGGGGCTGCTTTTTTCCCGTGTTGCTGGATGAGATCCAGCACCGGGCTGTCCATGAGCAAGCTGGGCGAGTGTCCCTCTGCGGAGGCACGGCAGCCGAAAGCGATGCATGGGATGTGCAAGGAGAACGGTGCCGAGCCAAACAGGGCAGCTGAAAAACACCAGGCTCACCCTGATATCGAGGCACAGAGCAGCCTCTCTTCCCTGTGCTGGGCACAAAAGCCAAGACACTCCTCATGCCTCGGGGGCAGAGGGAAGGAAACCTCAGTGAAGCGTCCTTTGCATGCGATTCCTGTGGAAGCCAGGCACGGCAAGGGTATCCACCTTCCCTGACACATCTCCCCCACCCTCAACTCTGGCAAGAAGGTGCTGCGGTTTCCAGGAGCAGCAGCAGCAGCATGAAACAACAGGAACATGAAGGATGACCAGAGTCACGGCAGGGAAAGCTTTACACAAACAGATTTACAGCCGCTTCCATCCACACAAGCATCCTTGGAAGGAAACAGCTGCACCAGACCACAGCTGACACAGACTCTCCAGGATGGGACATGAGTTCACAGCTCCTCTAAGCACTATTCATTAAGTAGATGCTGAGGCCAAGCAAAGAACAAGCACTCAAAGGAAAAAACAAACCCACACCTCATGGCTAGGTAAAAGTCAGATGGATGTGCAGCTCCAGAGAGCCGCCTCAGAAAGGTCTGGACAGAAGAAACACTCTGGAGCAGCAGCAGGGCAGACCCACCACGGTCTGAACTCTATGTCACACAACCATCTGAGCCAGAAAACATCCCCCTGCGCTGCCTCCATGGCCGTGCCACAGCAAACAATTCACCTTGCTTGTTTGGGGTGGGGGAAATGGTCTCTGGACTGTTCCTTAATCCTCCTCCTCCTCCTCCATGCTGGAGCTGGGAGGAAAGCCTGCCAACAGAGTTTGCCTGTAACAGGCACCAAGCTGCTAGAGAATCACCTGAACAACATAAAACATCTTTCCACACCCCCCTGTAACACATTGTACTCTCCTTCTCACACCTCAGACCTGAGTGCCTGCAGATCCCAGCCCTGAACGATGCCCCTCTGCGTCTCCCATTTTCATACTCCAGTTTTCTTCCTGATTTTAATGACAAGTGCAGTCCTGTCCTCCCAGCCCAAGTGGTGCAAAGCTGGCTCCCAGGTGCAGAGCACAGCCCCAGCTCCCCTGCCCTGCAGCCTCGGCATAGGGACAGTTGTGTTCCTGCCCAAAAACAGTGTGAGCACTTTCCTGCTTGGTGACAGTCTACCCTCGAATGCTCGACCCTATAAGGGTGAGGATGCCCCGCTCGCTAGAAGGGGAGGCAAGCTGATCCTCACTCCTGCAAAGCACTGGAGGAAACAACACCCTGCAGAGCCTTCCCCAAAAGCTGCCAAGCTCCATAGCTCCGTTTTGCATATTGGTACAGAGCCCAGCTGCTGGTGTTTCACACACCACCCCCCAGAGTCTGCCTCTGAATGGCACAATTTTGAATTGCTTCCTCCTGCCATACTGCCCCAAGGCAGGATCTGCCAGCAGCCCAGCCCATCTCCACGGGAAACAGGACGAAAGCCCCATGAGAAAGACAAGCAGCAGGGAGCAAGGCACACCAGGAGACCCCACTGTGCTCTCCTCTGCTCTCCTAGGGATGGGCACAGGTCAGGTGGATTAACTGAGTCCTTCCCCTCTGTTTATCTCACTGACCTCCGGCTGTTGCCAAGCTGTTTTGGGCTTTGGCATGGCTGCCTTCCACCCAGGGCCTGCGCAGAAGGGGATGAGGAGCCTCAACGCAGAATTCCTGGCAGCAGTCCAGACCCAGAGGTCGGTAACTGGGTCACTGGGTTCAGCTTCCGAAAACCGTCCCTTCGGGAGGTGTGGTAAAAGCAGGCACAGCCGCCCTCACCATGGCAGAGCCGGACACTCCTGCGGCTCCTCCACCACGCCCTCCACACCTTATTTCATTACCCCCTCATAAAAGCACTCGGTGGCACAGGGACAGAGCAGCCTGGACGGGGAGAGTCCCGACTTCCACGCAAGCTGCGTGCATGGAGGAGGCAGGATTCAGGTAAGCAGCACGTAGCTGAAAGCACATCGGAGCTCTGTGCTCGGCCCCAGGAATGCAGAAGGGAAACATGAAGCCACTTGTCTGGCACGGCAAACAACCCTTCAATCATCCGCCGGGCCCTGCCGGGGAGCTCTCAGCACTCCGGGTTGGGAAAGAGGAGGATGTCTCCAGCCAGCAACGCATCAGCTCTTACCAACTGCACGACAACGCGCTGCTGCGCTTCCTCCCCGTCCGTAAGTGAGCTCCAAATACAAAAAATAAAAGTCCAAGCAGCAGCGAAGCAGGTGGCACGTATTCCAGGAAGAGGTGAGGTTTGAAGAGCAAACAACATTAGCACTGGCCTGATGAGCAGCTGGTGGGTAAGAACAGGCCTGTCCAACACCCTTCCAGTGGGTGAAGGCAATGTTTTGAACACAGTTTCTCAAGGCAACTCAGCCATTAAGAGTAGAACATCGAGAAATTTACCGAGTCATGGTCACACTGACTCACCAGTGAGTGTCTCTAGGCTGGGCCACCCCATCCAGTTTGGCTGACTCAGGAAGGGATCACGAGTAACCTCCTCATCCAGGTGCTCCAGGCAGCACAAACCTCCTCCATTTAACGCACTTACAATAAAATCCCCCCGAAAAGCTGGGGGCAAATGCAGGAGGGAGCACGAGCAGGACAGGGAGACTCACGTGAGGGCACAGAGGTTGCTCCAGAGCTGGGCACAGCACGGGACAGACGCCCTTGGGAATGACCTCACCCAACCCCACCACGAGGAAAACACAGGCCAGATGTTCAGACAACTCCAGGCGTTAATTTGGTTAATTTGCTATAATTCAGGTGGCTGGCGTTCAGGCCACACCAATCACCAAACAAAGCGCTGTCAGCTCAGATCCTGAAGCTCTTCAGTCAACTAACAACGTCCTCATGGTGTGCCAGGCCGCTTCTCTCATTCCCATCTCCTCTGGTTTTCTTCTCAGTGGCCACAAAGATCTGAAAGCTTTATGACTCACTGAGCTGAGATTTTCTGTGCCACCCCAGAACTCCTGGTTTCTCAGGGTATTCCAGAACGTTATGACATGCCACAAGGACAGAAGATACCAAGTGCAAGTGGTCTCCTGTGAGGACAGGAGGCTAAGTAAGCACCAGCACAGATTTTCTCCCAGTTGAGGAAGAAAGGAGAGAAGAATCAAAGGCAAACAGCAAATCACAATATGTATCTGGCAAGGGGCTGTGGAGCCTCTAATTTCTGCATTAAATAGAAAGCTGGAAATCATAGAATCACAGAGTGGTTTGGGTTGAAACGGACCTTAAAGACCATCTAGTTCCAACCCCCTTCCTCTAGTTTAGGTTGCTCAAAGAATATGTCATGAAGGGTGAGGGAACTAATGCAATACTCAGAAGAGCTTCTGCTGGAATATCTAACAGCCTTCCAACCCTTTACGAGTTGTTTCTCTCATCCCCTAGTATGGTAAACACATAGGAATGAGTAAATCTGTGTGACTTATCATCTAAATTAACCAACACACAAGTCAGGATCAGGCACTCAGTATTTCTGCCCCAATTTACGGCCCTTTGCTCAGATCAGCTCCTTTTTTTTCAGCATGGTACTGGCATCTGTTGTGTTGCACGAGTGAAAAGTACATACATGATTATCTTAAAAGAGAGAGGGGGGAAAAAATCAATATGGACATGATTTGAATTTTACGGCATTCGGCTGCCACGACTTGCAGATAAACAGCTGTCCCAGCAGGTCCATGCAAGCTTAACAGCACAGCAGTAAAACACAAGGTTTTTCTTCCCCTTTTAAAAGGGTTTTACCTATATAATAAAAGTATATTTTTATAAGAAAATAAATTGCAGGTTGAAGAATCGTAGTTAGGTCACACTCAATTCCAGCAGAACAAGCACATCCTGCTTCACATGGCCTCGCCAGCCACTCCACGGCAGTGGCAGCTTTCTGAAGCCAAGTTAAGATATTTAATTACCAGCATCAAGTCAGAAACCAAAGCGTCCAACAAAATCCTCATTTGTGAGCGAAGCCTGCAGAAATGTCGTTGAGCAGGCTTTGGCAATCTCCAAAGCTGACAGCTGGATGCCCTGGCTTATCGACTGCTAGAGCACACACGGAAAAAAGCTCTGAATAGTTGCAGTGCCGAGCAAGCCTTCAAGGCAGCCCCGCCAGCCTCTTAAAAAGGCTCACAGAAATAGGCAAGCTTCATTTACTAATACTTGAGAGATAAAAGTGGCCGTGTAGGAGCAGCTCAGTGGGTGTCTGTGCAGGAGGAGGATGGGCAGAAGACCACCCGCCCTGGGTGGTGCATGTCGGGATCCCCATGCAACCAGCTGAGGTTATAAATGCACCAGGTACGTTTGCAACCTGGGCACGTGGTGGGCTGCTCCAAATGCACCAGCCAAAGACCTTCAGGGATGGACCCAGCAGGGATGGTCAGTGCATGGAAACGCCAAAGCAGGAGGATGCAGCGAGAGGAGCCACGCTCCTGGCTGGCTGACACACAGAAATTGTGGGAAGCCCAGGTGCCCAACAGCTCCGTGTCCCCACTGCCTTGGGTTCCTCAGCTGTGACATGACAGCGCGGGAAAAAGAGGAGGAAGGAACCAAAACAAAGCACAGAAGCAAAGGGAGATAAACACGATCCAGTTAGACCGGCTGTCCCCAGGTCTTACCTGTCCTCACCGGAGGAGCTGGCCCGCCATGGCTGTCCCTTTCCTGCTCCCCCCTGCACCCCTGCCACAAACAAAGGGTCAGATAAGGAGCCAGCTCAGGTCAAGACCGGTTTGACTCCGTTTCCAGCCCAGGGGAGCGGATTCAGCGCTGATTTTACACCTCACCCATCCTGTTTGCCTCCCCGGGGCAGAGGCCAGGACACGGAGCAGGGTGCACGCCTGGCTGGCTGGACCCAGAAATCCTGGGGCTGTGTCAGGGCACCACCGGCAGAGTCACAGACCAGCTGAGCGCCGGCCAGAGCCAGGAAGCGTCACTGCTTCCTCCTGTCCCGGTGTCACACAACGTTGGGCGGTCGGAGATCGTGGACTTTGGCTTCTGCTTCCTGCTCCTGACAGAGCAAGGGCAGGTCCCGGCATATGGCCATGGGGAGAGCAGGGCGAGTCACTCATTAATCCAGGAACAGCAAGGTGGATATCTGACCCGCGGGGTTTGGGGGGAAATGCACGCCAAAACAAACTCCACTGCTCATGGAAAAAGGTCCAGATGCTGCAGGACCCATTTACTCCTAATGGGACGCAAAGAGGGGCAGGCAGGGAACGCCGACAGCTTTGGAATACATTATTTTTGGCAAGAGAGGATAACGAGGTTGCACCACGGTTCACCACTGAGGCATTAATACACACTAGCACCTGATTCTGTACGCAGTATCAGAATCAACCTCTAGAGAGGGAAAAAAAGGAAAACGCTGGCTTCTCCCTCTCCATGCTGCTGGGAGAAGCTGGCTGGCTGTACAATGCCGGGCATTTGCAGTGCTCAGGCCTGGTCCAAACCACCAGGGCTGCTGTGCCATGGGCTCCCCTCTCCCCAGCACCTGGAAAAGAGGACTTGGCTGCAGCCCGTGATCTTCCACCTGCCCCCCCTTTCCACAGGGAGCCCCTCGCCCCCAGTTTGGCAGCACAGCCCTGTTGGTTCTCGTGGCTTTTGTCAGGAGGCACGCTATCATCCGTCTTTCCCTTAAATTAACCTTGATCACTTAAAGATGCAGAAAGACTGTTTCACACCAGCACCGATGCAAGAGGCAGCGCGGTGTGAAAGATGTGAGCGCTGCAGACCCCAGGGACGAAACCCCACTGTTCACACCGAAGACTTTGTGCCAAGAAAAAGACCAGGATCCGACCACAGCCATTGCACGGCAATGGCAGTGGGTGCCAACCCCCGAGGCTCCATGCAGCAAGGGCATTGTCCCTTCTCAAGGCAGACCCCTGACCGGCATCTCCCCGAATTTTTGGGCAGGTGCAGCCAGCTGCAGACCCGACCCGCCCACCTGGTGCCTGAGCCACACACCTGCTCGTAGCCAAGCCACAGCCCAACACGGGCACATGCCAAAATCCTACTCCCGTCCCAATTCCCACATCAAAGCATCGGCTGGACCAGAGCACGCCTGCAGCAAAATGTGTGACACCGGCACCAGCGGCTTGGCACAAACAGAGGATGAGGCAGCCCCAAACTGCTGTGCCTGTGGGGAGGCACTCAGGAGGCTGAGACCCCCATAAGCCCGCGGGAGCCCCATCAGGGGGGTCACATCGGCGGTGTGGGAGTCGCCGCAGGGGTGGGAGCCGCCGTGCCAGCCGGCGCCGGGGCTGCAGCAGCCACCGGAGGCGTTGCCATGGAGAAGGCAGCGCAGCAGCAGCATCCCGCATCCCACGCCCCCGCGTGGGCGCCCCCTGCCCGGCGCCCCCGGGGCCGGGCACCGCCCGGGACACGCC
>VZTG01003805.1:242012-263320 GCA_013397845.1 Melanocharis versteri
CGCGCCCGCCCCGCCCGGCGCGCTGGCGTCACTGCCCGCCCGCCCGTCCGCCGCCGGGACTCGGAGTGACGCGCGGGGCGGGGGCTCCGCCACCGGGGTGCCGTGCCGGGGGTACCGCACCGGGGGCACCGCCGGGGGTACCGCACCCAGGGTACCGCACCGGGAGGACCGTGCTAGGGATGCTGCGAAGGGTGCACGGCAGCGGGGGTACCGCGCTGGGGGTGCCGCAGCAAGGGTACCCCGCCGGGGCGTGCGGCACCCGGGACGCCGCGCTGCGGGTACCGCAGCCGGGACAGCGCACCGGGACGAGCGCTGCGGGCCCCGGCGCTGCCCGTGCCGCAGAGGAGGCGGAGGGCAGGAGGGAGGGTCCCGCTCCCGCCGAGCGGCGAAGATAAAGTTTCACCCGGCTGGCGACGCGGGTGACGCGGACACGCGGGATCTGTGTCGCAGCTGCCTGGCAGAGGCCTCCCAGGATGCGGCGTTCTCCGCTTGGATTTGAGAAATCAATTTTCCAGGGTGTTCCCATTTCACGTGAATCAGAGCAGCGATTGGATACACGGTTGGATTCCCACATGCATGGGAATAACCTCGCTGCGTGAGATGGCAGAAGGAGCAGTTGGTGCTCTTGGTGCAAATCAAAACTCAGATCAAATTAATAGCGTGGAACGTTTTACCTTAAGTAAACTTTTTTTTTCTGGATAAGAGGTCAAGCTATTTACATCTTGTATAATTATTTTTTTTCTTGGCAACAACTATATGGGAAAGTCTGAAAGACAGGAAGGGATTTACTGTGATTGTGTTTCATATGGAGTCTGCACATAAATTGATACAGAGACAAAGGAAAAGCCAGTGTTGGGAAAGTAAAGAAAGAGCATCATTAGAGGAGGCGATACCAAACCATGGAGTAAAATTACAGAGTCACAGAAGGGCTTGGGTTGGAAGGGACCTTCAGGATCATTTTGTTCCAACCCTCCTGTCATGGGCAGGGACACCTTTCACTAGACCATGTTCTCTTTGGCCTTTTCCATCTGTGCCTTAGCTTTCCTGACCCTATCCCTGAACATCAAAATTGTATCCCTGTACTCCTCCTAGGTCACCTGTCCCTGCTTCCACTGGCTGTGCATTTCCCTCTCATTCCTCAGTTTGAGGAGCAGGTCTTTCCTCAGCCATGCTGGTCTCCAGCCTGCCTTGCTTGATTTCTTTCCCGTCGGGTGTTGAAGCAATGGGAGGCAACAATGACAGAGGCAGTTTTGGGATGAAAGGTGTCAAGGGCAGGGTATCTGGAGCAGCAAACCCAGTGATGGTGTTGTGAAACTGGTGAGACAAGAGGATAAACATCTGTACCGGGGCACAGGTTTTGGCAAGAGAATTTATAACGCACAAAATCTACCACAGTCCTTGATGGAGCCAAATATGTGGTGGAAAATGGAGATCTAATGGATATAAGAGATATTGATTTCCTAAAGGCTCTGACAAAATCCTTCATCAAAACATATTGAGGGGAGTAAAGAGCCATGGAAAAAACCTCGGTGGTTTATAGATAGAAACCACAAAGGCCAGGCTGGGGTGGTCAGTCTGCCCTGAAGCTATGAGATGGGGAGTTTCACGGAGATCCGAGCAGGGGTCTGTGCTCAGCATCTTCATCAGTGATGTAGGGCTGGGGGTGGGTGAGGATGTAGTGATGTTTTCTGGTGACACTGAGCTGCTTGGAAAGGCCGATGGCACCAAACTGCAGCAGCACCTCGGGACACTCAGTGACAGAATGACAGATGAAATTCAGTGGAGACAAATGTCAGTGATGAGCCTCAGGGGGAGCACTCCTAACACCATGCACATGGCAATGGGCTCTGAACTGACTGCAACCTCTCAGGAAAAGGATCCCGGGTGGTAACAAGGTATTTGATGAAAGCATCAACTCATTGCTGAGCAGCAGTCAAGAAAGCAAATAGACGGATAGGAGCTAATGAGGTAAGAGGAAAAACTGCTGTACAGATTCCTGGTTTGCTCTCCTCTTGAATACTGTGAGCAGCTCCGGCCTCTGTTCTCACCAAAGAACTAGTGATCAAAGATATGGAGCATTTTTCACTGAGGTAAATGGTTAGGCCAGGACTATTCAATCCAGTATTTCTATACAAGCCTCAGGCTCAGGAAGTCCTGGAGCTGCATGCAGGCTGCTGTGGGCTTGGAGAGTTTATGGGAAAATACCCCTGAACACTTCTCATACCCTTGGCTTATCATACACCATTGGCTATGAGAGGATGCCGGGCAGGATGGTCCCTGCCTCTGACCCAGCACAGCTTTTCTTTCGCTCTTCCATTCACCTCTTTTTTCTCCATGAAATCCCTTCCCCAGACCCCCCTTCCCACTCTTCTCCTCCTCAAGGACTTCAGTTAACCGTGTAGTGATGGTTTGATCTGGAAGCTCCCAGCCTGGGCAAGTATCTGCATAATGGTTGGCATCTGGAATTGCATCTTCCTCATCGAAACCGCTCAGCCATTTTCTTGTAATTGCCTCCTCGGAGCTTGTTTGGACGCTGCTTATCAAGCCCCATTGTGTCGCTTTCCTGCTTGTTTTTCCAACAGCCGCCTATTAAATTAAGCTCCTGTATTCAGACAGGAAAACCCAATAACCAGCTGCCCAGAGCCCCTCTGGATAAGTAGGACACATGCAATAGTTGTCGTGTAAGACTGATGAGCATCCGGCCCCGAGAAGGGGAGAGCATGGGTACCAAGCCTGCCTGGAAAATAATCCCTGTAATGCCTTGTAACAGGAGGGGGTTGGCAGGGTTTGCTCATTGGATGAAAAACTAAACCAGGACTTTCTCGGAGCTGAGGGAAAGAAAATGGGTTTCTTGTTCTAAATCTGTAAGAATATACTTGGTGGTGTTCATCATTAGCTGCTCACTAGACCCTAATAAATGTTCTCTGAGACCAATCCATGTCAGATCAATATTGTCTTATCCCTGGGGGAGAGTTTTTACGTGTCTGTTCCATTGAAACTTAAAAGGACACTCTTGATTCAGCTGACAGTAATGGAGTATGGAACCCATCCCCTTACAAAAATTAAATAAAATTGATTTTGGAGGAAAAAAGCCCTCTCTTCTTGAGGTTATAGTCTTTCACGCTGCACAGATGAGCTGCTCAGCAGAAAAACAGGCCACAGCTTTTATTTAATTGTTGTTCCGGTCTAAACCGAAGACTTGCACCAAAAGAACAAAACCACCATCTGAGCCCCTGCCACCATCCCAATCCATTGGAGCTTATGGGAGGATTTCCATCACAGCAGTCAAGGCTGGTTTTGGCTCCAAGGTAGGAGACAGCATTATGCTTTTTGCTCTTTGATATGAGGTTTTTAGAGTACGTAGAGGACCTTTAGCTGTTCTGTATCTGGGCTGGGATGTTCTGTGTGAAAACAAACCACACCCTAAGCCAGTGTTATCTCCAACAGCGCCGAGCCCAGTCTCACCCCAGGATTCACATCAGCTCCCTGCAGCTGGCAGGGGCAGGCACAGCTTCGGCGTAACACTTCATAGCCTCAAAAGGGAAAAGAAATGCATTCCCAAGGCAGGACTCAGCCGGCTGGGAGCGTTAGCAAAGACTCAGTGGATTTAGGCCCTGATTCTGCAAAGTCCTTAAGCTTGTAAGGAATTTGTAATTTGCTTGTAAGCAAATTCCCATCCGCTTCAGTGGCGTTTAATCACATGCACATAAGTGCTTTACGGCGTACCAGGGAGTTGTACCTTGGTGGAGGTGGGGATATCGAGCCCAAGCAACCAAATTCTTTTCCAGTGTGTTCAGGGAAGGGTAAAATCATGCAATCATATTACAGGATCATAGAGTGGTTGGGGTTGGAAGGGATCTTAAAGATAATCTAGTTCCAACCCTCCTGTCATGGACAAGGACACCTTCCACTAGACCAGGTTGCTCAGGGCCCCACCTAGACAGTCTTCCTAAGAAATAAAAAATGTAAGAAATAATTGGAGAGCAGATTGTGGGACTTACTGCAAACAGCTATAGCAAGGTCTTGCACCAGCCCTGCCCTGTCTAAACCCACTCTGCTGGGAGATGCTGGGAGAGCACAGCCTCTCCTGGCTGCTTCACCTGAAAGAACACCATGCCCTGTGGGAAACAGATGACTCAGATGAGTGGCAGAGAGATATAAAGTACTTGTAAGTGTGCTGGGGGTGTAGGGAGCCCTAAATCATCTCAGTGCCTTGGCCAGGGCCCTCCACCCCACCCCTCTCTGCTCCTGTCATTGCCTTCCTCCCCTCTCCACTGCTCCCTGCAGCTGCCAGAAGCCCCTCGTGCTTTCCTCGCCATCCATCCTCCCAGCTGTCTCCCGTGAGATGCTGCACGTGTGGCCATGCCCTGGTTTGGATCATCTTGCTGGCACCTGGTGTGTCTTGGGCAGGCTCCTGACACGCAGCTCCCGATTGCTCCCGAAGCTAAGGCTGCTTCCCGGAGCCTCCTGCCAGCTCCAGGCTTCACCCACAGCCTTGTGCCAGCCTCAGATGCTGGATCTGGGGGAAAATGTATTGCTCAGGGTGTCTGGAGGGCTTTATCTCTTCCCCCCCTAGACTCCCTAACATGGTTAGAAAACAAGCCATTCCTGATTAGGGATCTGTTACTTTGCCCAGGTCTTTTTTCTCCTCCTTATTCCTAGAGATGACTTGCCCTGAACTGCTATAGAAGGTACCAAACAAACAACAACAACAAAAAAACATTTTAAGGTAGACAGAGCAAATTCTCAATGGATGAAAGTTCAGTGCCCTGTTTTCTTCCTCGCATCCATGGTTATTTATCTCCTGAGAGGAGGGAAGGAGGTGATATGAGGGGTTGCATCCAGGGAAGAGTCGAGGCAGGAGGAAGAGGAGTGAAGGGGTAGGAGAGGGGTGTAAATCAGTGCCCCTCTCTCAAGGCCAGAGACTGCTGCAGATTTCCACCAGCTGTTGCTGGGGCTGTCAGAGAAGGGTTTAACAGGGATGTGTGCACACATAGCCTACAGGGAGAGCTGCTTTTATTTGTTCACATCTAGCAGGGGTTGAATTTATTGCCTTTGCAGAGGGGCCAGCAAAAAGCCAGAACATCACTTAAATCCCATTTAAAACCTCAGATTAAGGCTTTGCAGGAAGGGAAAACAGGGAGGTGGAAATGGCCTGGCCAGATCTGGCTCCATGGCTTGGAGGAGTGGGCTACAAACCCACATGGCTACAACAGCCAGGGACACAAGGGAGGCTGTTGTTTTCTCAGTGGAGCATCCTTTGCTCCAGACCTGTAGCAGACACAGAGTGAGGAAGTGCCAAGTCACCTTATGCTTGTGATGACCCTCCAGCATCTTACTGGAGCATAAAACAGTTAACCCCCAGGTCACCAGGTGGGTCCCAGCCCAATTCTGCCATCCATTAAGGAAAGAAGCTTATCCAAAGGAATTAGGAGCCCTCATCAAAAGCCTACCTGCATCTGGAATATCTCAATCCTCCTGATTTTTGACATGATTCAGTATTCTTACTTTTGCAAGATGACTATGCCAATTCTTGGCAGAATTTGTCCAAAATGATTCAGCCAAGGTCATTCTTGGAATCTGTGGTCGACCTGGGAATGGCTCACAGATACCCCAAGTCCTGGCTGAGCACAATAAATCAAAAAACCATCTCCATCTTGCTCGCTATTTTGGTCACCCTGATTTGTCCTGCATCATTAAATTTTTACAGCGCCTGACTCCAGATGACTTAAAGTTTGTGCCTCCTGTCTCCAGTAACTGCAGAGCTAAGAGGTTTTGTTCCTCCCAGCACAAGGGCTGGAATGTGAAGACTCAGCGACCAGCACAGGCAGGAAAATTTCTCCCATCCCTGACAGCTGTGTAACTGGACATACATGCTCCTGGTATCTTTCAGAGCATCAGTGTGGCTTTTACAGGTCCTGGTGCTGCATTTCTTTCTAATCAGCAGAATTCAGGACAGATCTGTTACAGGGCTTGAACAACCATGTTACAGTCAGCAGAGCAGCAGAGTCCTGTTGCATCCCTGCCGAGAGGTCACATCCTGCATGGATGGAGCGAGCACGGTGCTGCTCCAGCCTCCCCGCTCCATCCCTGGGCACTCCTGGGGTCACATCAGCACCATGAGATCATCTCTCTTGACTGGCTGTATTTTCTTACAGGTTCTCCCTGGAGGGCTTCTGGTTACTCTCCGGTTGCAGTTTCTCTGCTGCGAGGACTTCCGCAGGCTCGTGTTCCCTTTTCCATGGTGCCCAGATGTTGCTCCACCCCGGGGTCTCCGTGCAGCTGCGGCTCCATCAGCTGTCAGAGCTGCTATGCTGGGGGTGTTTGTGATGGGGAGCTATTGCAGCCACCTCTGGCTGATCCAGGCTGTACTCACAACAACAGACCTACTGGGAAGTTTTCCTGGCTGGGCATGGGGTTGGACACTGCAGGACAGGTCTTCTCTTTCCTCTGCTCAGCCTCTTCTCTGCCCAAGCACCTCTCCTCCTCCATCTGCCTTGCAGTAATTCTAGGTCCATGCACAAGACTCTGGCTGATATCCTGGCAGGATGTCCTCAGTAACTAAAAGCTGCCCATGGCTGGTGCTGCTCAGAGGTCTCAGACTCCGGCTGCAGCCTCGGGAGAGCCCAGGAGGAGCCCCTGGGAATGCAGGGATGAGCAGCTGGGGGCATCAGGAGATGTGGCAGCAGCAGCAGCCTCCCTGTATCACTGCCCCCGTGGTGGATGGACCCTGAACACGCCCTCACTGCCCAGGATTGCTGGTGACAAAAGGGTGTTGCCAGACTGACAGGGAAATCACGGTCATAACAACAGCAACAGGGACCTCCCCAGTTGCAACCTCCTTAGTCACAGCTGGATTACCAACCCCATTCTTATATTTTCCATGGGGGCGGCATGAGTAAGAGCTGACTCCTAGGGATGTCTGTTGCCTCCAGAAACCCTTGAGGAGAGAAACGCTGGTGGGACTATCAGGCTGTTTAAGTTTCGGGACACATCGGGCTAGTGGAGCGGTTGTGCAAGGAGTGGGATGGTGACTCAGGGTACAGGACAGAGCCAGCCCGGGGGGCCAGGATGTTGAGGACTGCCCCAAGCATCCCCCAAGGCAGTGTCACTGGGAGGGGATGGGCATGCACAGCTCAGCCTTTTCCACAATATCTGCAACACCTCAGTCCCTCCAGAGATTACATTTGGGACCAGGACTTGACTTGGAGAAGAGCCCCCAGCCCCTGCAGCAGACCTGCTCTGTTCATGGCTCTCCCTGTTTTGACTGATGGCGAGTTGGGAGTGAGATCAGATCTTGGGAGCGTCTCAGCATCTCCCAGATGCTGGTTTATGTATAAGGGACAGCGCAAATGATGAGCATAGGGCTCAAACACACGCCAAGTCTCACAGGTCTCCTGCAGCTCCCAGCCATGGGTATCCCAGGAGCCCCAAGACCCTGACTTCAGCCTCCCTACAGCTGGCTGGGCTGTTGGGGTGCAGGAGAGGGGGATGGCAGCCCCCCAGCTCCCTCCAGGGCAGATATCAGGGTCTGCACCCAGACCCCAGGGCGATCCCACTCTCTGTGGAGACCTGGAAAAGGGAGGAATGGGGAAGAAGAGCTTTTCCACTTGGGCTAAGCCGATGGGAACAAAACCTTGCTCCCTCAGCCCTGACTGCTGAGGCGGTGGGAATCTGAGCTCAGCCCCTAGGCAACTTAATGGGCTTTTAAAAAACCCCTTTGTATTGGATCCATTCTTCTTCCCAAAGCTTGCTGGCCCCGCTCCAAGGGGAAACCTTTGATTCTACAAATACACCACAATTATCATCCCGAGGAGTCTCAGCTATCAGGCTCCCCACCTCCAAAAGATCAGCAGGATGCCGGAGAGGTGCTTAAATCATTTCATCCTAAGAAAGCCTTGGGCTGTAACAGCTTCCCTGTTGCTCAGAAAACGCCACCCCTCTCCCAAAAGCTTGGCTCCATTTTTCTCCCAGTGACACCGTCGCTAGTGGAGGCAGGGCGGGCAGCGCTGCGGAAACCAGGCCACTGGGCTTCCCGGTGATTTCATCAGTCCTGGGACCCAGCTCGCGGAGATTTATGAGCTCACAAGAATCTCGCCTTGGAGTTATCTCCCCCTCCCCGCTTTTTATGGCTGTGCAGAAAGGGATTCGGCGATAGAGCCCTGCTGGGCACCGTAACAAGCTCGCTCTGTTTGACAGTTGCAAATATTTTCCTCCAACATTGCACAGGTCCATGAGCACGGACTGCTCTCGCCAGTGTTGCCACCGCCCAGCACCGGGAAGCTCAACTTGGCGTCCGGGAGACGCAACCCAAAAACTTGCCAAGCTCTGCATCCACTCCCTGACTCCTATCCCTTGCTCACGACTCCCCAAAGCTCGCCTCCAGGTAGGTTTTTGTTCTTTTTAAATTGTTGTGTTGTTTTATTTTTGATTTCCAGAAGTATTTTTATTTTCTTCAGGTAATACGAATCCTGCCCTTCTGCACTTCTCTCTAGTGTAATGCTGGGATTTTTGAAGGAGCTAGGTGCTCCACTTCCAGCAGGTGTCCAGCACTTCTCTCCTTGCAGAAATCCCCCTTTAAAGCACGTCATCAGTACACTTCTGCAGCTGTTTTTCTTAGTAGTCTAAATAAAGCTTTCAAGTTACGACTCCTTGATGTGAAGCCAGATTCAGGGGCTGTCAGTTCCTTTGTGTATCCTCAACTTGTCCGGGGGTGTTTTGTTTTATTTTGGGATGGCTGCTTGCTGCAAAGCTGTGCGTTTAGCAGCCCATTCCTGCCCCGTTCTGCTCCTTGCCAGTGACATCCTAAGCTCCACAGCACCACTGGGCCTGGCCCCTGCAAACCCTTTGCACTGTGCCTGCCCTTCTGCGAGGGTAAAGGATTTTGCAAGCAGGACTTTGCTCAGGCCACCGGTACCATCAGTCCCTGTACCATCACGGGAACCCCAGGGAAAGGTGTTTCACTGTGGCTGAACAGCCAAGGCCAGGGTCCTTCCCAAGCTGCAGTTGCAGCCCACGTGGCCGTGGGATGCAGACAGAGTTCCTTCCTCATGGGAATCAGTTTTATGGGGAAGGCTGATCCCCTTGGGGGACACACAGCCACCACGCGGGTCTAGCAGAGGCTGCAGCGACAGGGCATTGTCTTTGGGGATGGCATTGTCTTTGGGATGGCATCCCCATCCTGCTCCAGGGCCATGTGTCACTTGCTTGGTCACACTGCTGTGGCCAAGCCAGCCAGTTCCCTGGGCCAGCCCAGGATGAAGGCAATGGGAGGCTGAGCCAGCTCTGCCACCAGCAAGAATGTGGACCCATAGCCAGCTTAGGGACCCACACGGATCACTCCAGAAATCCATAGGCAAGCAACAGCCTGAGACCAAAAATCCGCTCCTGTGCTTTATCAAAACCACTGCCGCTTACTTAGGATGCTCCAGGCATGATTCAACACTCATTATCTTCATTGAGCTGGAGATTAGGCTGCAGTATTCCCAGATAATAGCTTTATTAGCTCTGTATTATTCTTTCTACATTATTTATTTACACTCAGTCAAGAACACTCAAAGCTTTCACTGAAACAGTAACACCAGTTCATCAGACAACATTTTACACAGTGCTTTTTACAGAAGCAAAGATCCTGCATATGAGGAGCTATCCCAGGCCAAAAACGCCCTTGCCAATGAGGTCTTTTGGGCTCAAGGAAGCTGTAGGTGTTATGGGTGCCCCAGCAGATGCTGATAGTGTGGAAAGGTCGTTTTCTAGCATTTCAGCACAGGCAATGGACTGTTGTGTCTTGTTACCTGCTGTGCAGGCTCTGCCAGGGCTGCTCCTGGCCAAGGGACAACTGACACTCATGGCACAGCTCACCAGGGGCTTTTTCTTGAGTTCCCATGACCTGTCTGCCTCCAGCCATCCATCCTGTCCCAGCACAGGCTGGCACCAACCCTCCTTTGGCTGGAACAAGATTGCATTCTCCCTCCCTCTCTCCTGAAAAAGGAATTAGACTGATTTAACGAGAAATGCGTGGGCTCTTGGCTTTGGCCTTGCTCACCAGCCAAGACAGCACATGGGCCACTGCAAAGCTGTGGTAGCCCAGAGAACCAGTCCTGGGTACAAGGAGTTGGCCCCAGGAAGGGCTGCCCGGCAGGTCCTGCACTATGTGCTGGCGATGTTACCAAGTCCAGATTTCCCTCTGACTTGGTGTTGCTGCAGAGGATGACTGTGGGGGATGACAGCAGCTGAGTATCCATTCACCTTTGCCCTGTCCTTAATGAGCCTGTCACGGAAAACAGGAGCTGAGAACCTGACCCTCCAGACAACCAGCTCCTCCCTGGGATGCAAGGGACCTTTTCTGGCACAGGGTACTCAACTTTCTCCATTTCTTTCTAAGTGACTCTCTTTCCAGTCAGAGCTGCTGACCATCCTATTAGCACACCTCCCAGTCCGGATTAAAGGGACCCACATGGTGCTGGGGTTTTTTTGGCTCACATTCTCCCTGTCAGCTCTTGGTACCCATTGGTTCCAGAGCTGAGCACAGCCCCACATGACACCTGCCACACTCCCTAGGGAGGGTGCTCCAGGAATGTCCTGCCGCCCACCTGAGTTCAGCAGGTGCAAAAGCAGAGCTGAACATGCACATTCTTGAAAGCCCCAAATGGCCCTGCTCTCCCAGCTCACTCCTGGGAGAAGGATTCCCACTCAAGGAGCGACTGCTTGTGACGTACCCACCACACAGATGCTGTGGCTCCCCAACAAACCTGGCAGATGCTGGGGGCCAGCTTTGATGTGTATTTCTTTGCTATTTGAAACAGTCTCTCCTGGAAGGCTGTATATAAAAGCTGCTGTTGTTTTTATTGGGCTACCATCCATCTGTTTATAACACAGATGCCCCGAGTGATTCTGCTGGCGGGAAGCGGAGGTGAAGGAGCTCCTTTGGATGTGCTCAGAAATCATCTCCACATCCAGGACTCCTTTTAGAGATGTTTAACATCATCCATCTTTCAAGCCTCTCACAGCACAGCCACATCTCTGGGGTTTGGTATAAACACTCGAGTTCAGAGCCAGTGAGAGAGAGCGGGGCAGGCGGTGCAGTTACGAGATGTCCTGCGTCAGAAGTGGTGCAATTTGTAGCTGCTTGGAAACGCCCTGGCAGAGAAGCAGGGGATCTGGGAGACGCACCTCTCCATTCCCGGCCCAGCCCAGAGGCAGCCTGCCAGCCCCAGAGCACAGGCACGAAGCACTAATGGAGCTACCACGCAAACTGCTCGTTTGTTTGCTGTTTGTACTCCACACCGACCAGAGCTGTCTGGAGGAAGCTCTGGATAATATTTGCTTGTGTGCTCCTCTTCAAAATCCCAGCTCCAGCTTTCTGGAGCTGCTAGCAGTGTACTGCCCTTGCACTGCCTCTAACTGAAGCTCCAGTCAGCCAAGAAGGGATGAATTTGTCCCTTCTTTTGAACCACAGAAGGGGAGTCTCCATCCCTCTCCCCACCTGTGGTACACCCTACATCCCACCTTGGGCTCTTCTACCCAACAGCCACTGCCACCACCCAGCCCAGCTCCATCTGCTCCACCTTTCTCCCATACCCATCCCCATTCCCTTTTGGGACATACCTTCCCTGGGTGCAGATGTCCAGGAAGGCTGTGCCGTAGCACAAAGTCCTGCTTCCCTTTATGCCTCCTGCAGCTGCAGCTCCTGGGACTTGGACTGCAGCTAGAGGACTTGCCCAAGCCCAAAGAGTGGATCTGTGTCAGAGGAGGGATGTGGACATCCCTCCCTGTGCTGCGCCTCCAGCCCAGCCTCGCTGTGTGTGAAAAGCGCACAAACCGGACATTCAACTTACCACGTCTTTGCACAAGGCCGGCCACGGCTGGGGCTGCCAGGGAATTATCAGATGCTCTTGTGGCTCTGCAGAGAAGCCAGGATTCTAAGGGAAGGGTTACTGATTGCATTTTGGCCCTGGGGAGCTGTGTTGGACAAACTGCTGTATAATCACTGCACAGTCCAGCCTGCAGAACAGCACTGTAATATTTTTCTCTTATCATCGTGCAGCTTTGGAAGCTCTTATTTGATCTCCTTTATCCATGTGAATGTGTTCAAGAATGCAGCAGCCTCTGCCTGCAGAATAGTTCCTATTGTTCCCTTTGTTCATGTGTCTGGGCTGTTCCTCAGCCTCCTCTCTCCCTTCCTGCAAAGAGACACACTCTGCATGGTCAAAAAGTATCTTTACAACTTGATCTTAGATATGAACTCAGCCATGGGAAAGGCAGAGGGCATATTTTCCTGAATATTACAGCTTTTTGTGATGCAGAGGGGAGCATGGTGAAAGGTACCCTGAGCTCACATGGTGAATTAGCTGCTTTTAACTTCAACCAGGATCTATTCACCCCATGCCCAACCTGCAAGCTGCTCAGAATTAATGCTAAAAATGGATGGCATTGGACTGGGCATTTTGGGCTTATCTGTCTGTTCCTCCTGAAGCGCTGACCCTTTTAGTTTGAATAAATCCACAGTAACACAGCAAATCAGCCTGGAAGAGAAACAAAGAATCTGAAGGCCATGAGAAATACAGATCCGCATTTCAATTTCTTATCCTGCTTTTTTTCTGACACAAAAGCTTATACATGCCTTCATGCTGAAAACAGGCTGGAATTGACTTAGATATTAAAAGTATTTAACTTGAAGACTTCTTTCAGTGAGTGTGGAACTGAATTCAGTGTTTTTCGAAAGCAGGCCTCCAGCTTTGCAAAAATGTCTCTCCGATTTCTAGATCAGCCCTTTCCACTTCTCCTTCCAGACAGGTCTGCAGCAGGTTATCCTAACATGATCTGCACAATCTTTACACCCCATCGAGTGCACAGTTTCAAAACAAACCTCAAATAAACCTCAGCTCCATCTGAAAACCCATCTCCTCTCGATCCTCCTTGTGGAGAACCTGTAGGAAAATGTCAAATTATACAAATGAGAACTTCGGCACAGCTGAGTTAGATCAGGCCGAATTAGTCATCAAAGTTACAGCTGGAGGTTGTTAATCTGCTAGTGATTTCCAAGCAAATTATTTTTTATACTCTGTTTACAAAGTAAGAGGATTGAGATTATTGGTTGAGCCTGGAGGCTGATGCCTCACCGGCCGTAGGAAAGCAAAGATGACACTGAGGAAGGTGTGCTCCTTCATTAGGCCTGAGTCATCATTTCCATTCGGAGCAGGATGGAAGGATGGCACCAGAGCCACTGGCTGCCACGGGGCAGGGGCCAGAACCTGCTGAGAGCCTGATCCTGCACTGCCTGTGGCACACACAACTGGTGAGACAGGTTGGAAATCACTGGCTCAAGGCTGGATGTGTGCTTTGGCTTTCCTGCCTGCCTCACTGGGAATTCCTTTAGAAATCATCGCTGGGAATTCCTCCTTAGACTGAACTTACGTGAGCAGGAGGCCAAATAGTTATTTAATTTTTTTTTTTAGGTCTTGTTACTTTTTTTGGTACTGAATTAAGCCAGGGAAATCACTTGCTGCTGTTCAAGTCTCATGGATGTGCCGTGCTGCTAATCTCAGGCTTCATAAATTGTAAACTAAGCTTCCCAAAATCATGAGATTTGTATTTGTTTATTTTTAAGCAAGAGAAGTTGTCTCTTTTTATTGGGGTTTTGTGCTTTCAGAAGATGACATGGCTTTTTTCCTCCCACGTGTAGCAGCAGAAACAACCCCTTCTGCAAAAATTAAAACCTCTATTGCAATTGCCTGACCCCAGAAACAGGAATTTAGAAAAACATTCCCTTCCTACAGACTCAGCTGAGACCTCTGGACATGGGCAGTGCAGGTAGGAGCAGACATTTCGCTTCACAGGGACCAAGTTCTTTCTACCCTGATCTCTGAGCAGTGGACTCTGAAACTGCCCTTGCTGAGCACCCATTATTTGATCTACAGGCTGAGGTGGAAAAAAGCCCAAAGAGCAGCTGATTTTCAATGTGGCCTCTCCTCTGCCTTGTGGCAAACCTGCTTCCCAGAGTGCAGAAAGCAGTAAAACCCTCCGGCCCAGCACTTCTCTTTTCAAGCAGTGTCAAGGTGAAAAGTCCCCCAAGTGAACCCCGAGTGTCTCTTTCCTCTGCTCAGCTCACAAAAGCAGGAGCAAAGAACAAACCTCCTTTCCTGTCCCTCCTACCTCCCTGAATCCCTTCTCATTAAGGAAAGAAAAGGTCAATATTGGTGGTGTTGAAATGAAGCACAAGGACCGAACTGCCTCCTGCGCCTGGTGCAGGGCGCTGAAAGAGCCAAGCGTGAAACAACATTTTCCAGAGCCTCCATCAGCTCGGGGGGCTGTTTTGGCCTGCCAGTGTGCAAGGAAGGAGCCTGATTTCAGGAAGCAATTTGCAACCAGCCCCTTAGGAGACTAAGGGGAAAAAAAATCACCTGTGAGTGGGTCGTAGGTTGGCCTCTCCTGACAGAAGTTTGAAAATTGCCTGGCAACTTGGGAAATTCAAGAGGTGGTGGGCAAGTCCCACCAGGAGGATGCTGAGGAAACCTGAGGCTCGCCACACCAGAGAGCTCTTGGTGAGGCTTCCCATCTTGGCCCAAGCCACTGTCTCCCCTCTTCTTAGCATCTATTTTCCAACCCATCCATGCAGCAAAGCCACCATCTGAGCCTGTGTCGTCCTCATCAGGAGCAAAAATTCTCAAGTGGCATGGAGAGATGATGTTTCCCACCCCACCACTTTACCCACCCGCCTTATCTCTCTGCAGCTGTCTTCTGCCTCTCCACAGCTTCCTCCCCATGGCCTGGTAGATGCTGTCCTGGCCAAGCATGGATTTGGTCAATGGTAACCATCTTGCTCCACTTTCAATCCCACCACCTTCGTGTTTCTTCCTGTGCTGCCTTTTACTCTTCCCATTCATACCTCAGCACCCTCTTTGAGTCCTGCCTGGTGATGGTTGCAGAGATCAAACCTGGGGCTGGCACCCAAGGCTTTGAGGCTGTACCCTCATGGGGAGTAGACTCTCTGTGTTCTTGTGGCTTTCTCTCTGTTCATCTCCACCCACTATTACCTCTCCTCTTAAATCCCCAGGCACTCTGAGTGCAGAGAGATGCACCTTTGGTCTGCATTTATCTACCATCACTTATGATGCTGTCCTGGGTGCATTATGAGAGATGCTGCCTAAGCCTGGGTGAAAAACAGAGGCCAAAGCTCCTTGGGACAATTGTGGCAGTGATCAGCCTGTACGCTGCAAACTGAGCAGGGGTGGAAGGCTGAAATGTCCCAGAACTTTGCAACAAGTACTGTCCTGTGAAAAATAGGAATATTTTCCCTTTTTTCGCCCTGATTCAGTATCAAACTAAGTGTTTAAAAAGCCTGACTTTTCTCCAGGAATGGAAAGTTTGATTTTCAACCAACCTATCTCCTGCAATCTTAAATCTGTTTTAGAAGGAACCTTTTATTAACCTCTTTTTTTTTTCTTTTTCAGTGCAAACGGACATAATTTCTACACCACCCAAATACTCGTTTCTTGTGTACCAACAACACAAGGCATTTACCTTGGCAGACCAGGTAAAACAGTGCCCTGAGGGAAGCTGAATAGGCCCTGGTGATGAGTTACAGTGTCTAACACTTCCCAAGTACAATCACAATGATTTAGGACCGCTGACATGACAAAGATTTTGTCTGGTAGTGAGGAGTGATGGCTGATGTCCCTCTAAATGCTTATCATTTCTGGCAGCTTAATTGAATCCCGTTAACAGATGCAACAAAACTGAGAAACATTTCTCCTCCTAGGAGTCCTCATTGGAGTGAAGCAAAGAAGATGTTGGCATTATTTCCCTGTTTTCAGGAATTCTTCCTTGAAGTCAGAGGGCGCAGAAATTATCTTCCTAAAAAGAAAATGCCACCAAAGTAGTATATTATCTTCATGTTTGGTTTTAGGACACCTTGGCGGGAGAACAACCGCCCATGATGGGTGGTAAGAAGGGACCCTTGGAGAGTTGCTGCAGTTTTCCCCCCGTGGAGTGAGGCATCCCTGATTCAGCATGCAGAGGACTTGGGCTTACGTCCAGCTTGGAGCCTTGCCCTCCTCTGGGGGGTTTTGAAGCTTCTCAGACCAGTTGAGCAAAACCTCAGATAACTGTGGCAGCAAGGGCATCCAGCCCTGGCCTGTGAGATGTTCTGGGAGCAGCTCTGCAACACAAGAGCCCCAGCAGATGCAGGGGAGGAATCCAGGCATTTCTGACAGACCTGCAGGCAGCTGGGAGCTGCAGGAGATCCCACCTTGCCTGGGTGGCTGCAGTGCTGCAAAGGGGCAGTGTTTGCTCCACACCCAGGAGAGCAGCAAACCCAAAGCCACTGGAGGCAGGTGGAGGGAGAAAGCTGAATATTTCAAAGCTGCTGTGTGCAGGAGGAGGCTTAAAATGTGGGAGATGGTTTTCGATAAGGTTCATCCATAGCAGCAACAGACACCTGTGGCCTGGAAGGACTTTTAGGAAAGATAAAGCTGTGCATACAGCATGTCCTCCTGCAGCAGCTGAGCCGTGCTAGGCTCTCATCCGATTTCATGCACCAGGATGTTATCTTTTTCTCGGGAAAGCCATGGAACTGGGTAGAATTTAAATTATACCCCAGAGAAGCTGGCTCGCTTCTCTGACAGAGGTCATAATGAGGGAGTTGAGATTCCAGTTATAGCTCAGCACAGCAGATGTAGCTGGTTTTGCAGATGATAAAAATACAGCCTTGTCTCAGGAATGCTGCAGAAGTGAGGCACGCGTGTGGCTGGCTTTTTTTTTTTTTTTCAGAGCTGTTGTTTAACTCTGGCTGTACTGTACAACAGTTGTTCCCGTTGGGAAATCAATATTTAGAGAGTAAACAGCGATGAGATGTGGGCTGGGTGCCATCCAAGCATGCAGCAGGACCTGCTCCAGTGAATGCCCGCACCTCAAATGGTAAAAAATATTATTCCTCTCTCTTTTGGGGTAGGAGTACTTTTCATTGCCAGTGATGAATACTACTTTATTTTTACTCTGCTCAGTATGCTTTCCAAGGCCAGCTTGCAAGGAAGGAGGCAGCCACTGAAACATGGAAAGCTACATTATATACTCTCCCATATCCCACACAGCTCACCTCTTCTGATCAGAATTCAGGGTTTGGTGCACGGAATTAGCCACCCACCCCAAAAGGAAAGCAACTTATCTGAGGAAGCAATCACAACTAACACTTCAAAAACTGAACTTCCAACCTGAGCTCCTGCTTGATCTCATCTGTATGTCATAGAATTGCTTGGGTTGGAAGGGACCAAAGGGACCCTCAAGACCATTTTGTTCAAACCTCCCTGCCATGAGCAGGGACACCTTCCATTAGACGTGGGGGCTCAGAGCTCCATCCAGCCTGGCCTGGAACACTGCCAGGGATAGAAGTGTTACGGGGACCTCCTCAGGGGTCCTGCAACTCCACTGCCTACAGAGACCTTCCCCTGGAGGACTAACACCACTGACCTCCCTTCAAGGAGCAGGTCACTGAAGCTCAGCTGGGACTAACACCAACCTGGCAACATGGATTCAGTGCTTTGCTGTTCCCCAAGGCACTGCCAATGGAGGAATGCACTACAGGCAGAGTGGCACTGCCATTCTCTCTTCACCTGGATGAGTCCATGTCCTCTTGGGTCTGCAACAACACACTTGAAGCTGGCTCTGTAATGCTGCCTGGCCCTGTATTCCCTCCTGTTTGCAGAAGCACAGCTGTAAGGAAAATGTTCTGTCTCTAATCTCTATTTACACAGGATGGTGATAAAGAAATTCCTCCACAATCATTTAATCTCTCTTTGGGCTGACACCACCATCTTTGCTCAGCCCAGCTCCAGAGCAGCAACACATGCAAACACGACACAGTGATTTGTGTGCTAGGGAAGGACAGTCACATGCAAACAATCTCTGTACCAAAGTACCCCTCAAGTCTTGTGCTCAGTTTTGAACCTCTCACAGCAAGAAAGACATTGAGGGGCTGGAGCGTGTCCAGGGAAGGGCAATGGAGCTGGGGAAGGGTCTGGAGAACAAGTCTGATGAGGAGCAGCTGAGGGAGCTGGGGGGATTCAGCCTGAAGAAAAGGAGCTCAAGGGGGACCTTCTCACTCTCCACAACTCCCTGGCAGGAGGGTGGAGCCAGGTGGGGTGATCATCTTCTCCCAGTAACAAGTAACAGAGGAAATGGCCTCAAGTTGTATAACACGAGGTTTAGATTGGGTATTAGGCGAAATTTCTTCCTGAAAGGATAGTCAGGCATTGAATCAGGCTGTCCAGGGCAGTGATCGAGTCACAGTCCCTGGAGGTGTTCAAAATGTGTGGGGGCGTGGCATTTTGGGACATGGTATAGCGGTGGGCTTAATGGTGCTGGGGAAACAGTTGTACTCAATGATCTCAGACGTCTTTTCCAACCTAAACAATAATGTGATTCTAAGTTTTTTGCTGAGCACAATGAGTGCGAACGCGTGAGATGAGTATCCCACCAGGCAGGATGATACTGAGAGGAAAGACAGCCCCATCTTCTGGAAGCTGAGGTGGTTGAAGCTCTTGCCCAGTTTTGGCTAGAGATTCAAAGCAGGAAGCCTGTTTCGGGGTGGGTTTCTGCTGTAATTTCAGCTGGTTGTCTGCAGCAGCGAGGTGCCGCTGGCATACGCGCTGTCCCCACCGCGAGCTGGCCTGCTCGTGCCAGTAAGCTCCGAGCAAGCTCTGCATGAACTCACCGCCTGGCCCTAAAGGATTGGCAAAACAGGAAACTCTTTCAAAGGTGTCTAAGGACTTGATGTCGACGTTTGAATTTCCCTTTCATATCGCTGCAGCATTTTTGTCCAAGCGCTTTATCCCTGCAGTGCAAAGCTGTCATTTATTTGTAGTCAGAGATTTTGTGCTTTTGAAATTAAAGCCAAGGCGGACAGAAAATAAAAGTATTCCAAGACACTTTAGTGCATTAGACAAGTGTTAATTGGGGGAAGCTGAGTCTTTCCAGCCCTTGGGGTGAAGCATATCTTGCATACAAATAATTCAGAAAAAGGGAAAGCAGTTCTGCCTACTGAGATTTTTGGTTCTATACAGTTTCAAGAAAACACAGAATGTACTCATCAGTGGAAACAGAGTTATAATACAGTGAGAATACTTTAGAAGGAGCTGAAGGGGTCCGAGGCCAATGCAGAATGCATGCCCACAGCTGGGAAGGCAGCATCCTTGCTCAGCCAGGCACACAAGCAAGAAAATGGGCTGAGAAAACATGGCAGGGTTAAGAAGGGAGCTCCTCTGGTCACAGTCCTACCTGTGAAATGGGTTCTGTCTGCTCACAGCCTGTGATCACAGGAGCAAGCAGAGTGCATCTCGCTCTCTTCCCAGGAGCTTCTGAGAACCCGCTCCCAAAGCAGCAACTGGCAGTGATGGTTATTTAAAAACACACTCTTGAAGCTGAACCTGGAGCTGGCCACATTTTCCTGCCAATTTTCGGCAAACTGTGTACTTGGAAGAACTATGGAAGAAAATCCACCAAGAATCTGTGAATATAACCCCTCAGGTGAAACTCTATCCCACTTGTTATCCAGCTCAGCAAACGTTAATGCCTTGCCCCTGAATTCAAATTCCCATCAGAGCCATTTTCCCCAGACAATGGCCTTCTTTGCCCTGGTAAACACAGAAAGTGGGCATTTTCTCTGAGGAAGTTAATTTGGCTTTTTAGACAACCCCTCCACACACATACACACACACAAACAAAACAAAACAAAACAAAACCAAAAACAAAAACAAAACAAAAAAAAAAGAGTGGGAAACAAAACCTTTTCAATAATCTGGGAAAGTATTATCAAACAAAACCTTTTCTGCTAAAGGGAAACACTTTCCCCAAGCCACTGAGATGCTAAGGGCTACCACATTACTTTAATAGTATCTTAAATGAAGAAAATTAGATGTCCTTGCATTTAATTTTACCAGTACACATACCTTCCATTGAAGTCCTGACTTAATTTCAAAAGAGTGATTCATGCAGTTAGCTTTCTGTTCATTTTAAACTTATTTTAGGAGTCATAATAAATCTCACTTTGGAAGTGCAGAATGATTAATTTCTCAACTACATTTTTGCTTTGAAGTGTCTGTTGGCTGTTAATAAAATAAGTCCTTTTACGTTCTCTTCAAAGTCACAAAACACAAATACACGTGGATGCTTTGGGCCAAAGGAGGGGGCTGAAAACCTGTCTGGCAGTGGGAATTTAGCTGAAAGGAGGAGGGGAGCTGCTATCTCACCACTCTGGGGAAAAGTGCTGCATTTGTTCAGCCAAAACCACTGTGTGTGGAGGCAATGGGAAAGCTGGGACTGGGTCTGCAGAGATCCTGATTTAGAGGATGGAGTCTTGGGCAATGGACATTACATTTTGTTAGAAAACCACTAGTGTTTTCACAGCCCAGATTTCATAAACCTAATGTCTGTCTGACTGAAAGTTAAGTGCCTTACAGGCCTGCACTCAGTGTTTGCTTAGCAGTGAATACTGTACACTCTGTGTCCAGCTCACAGCTGCTTTTGGAGTGTGTCTAGAAACACTCGTGCCTCTGAGACGTGGAGAAACATGTAGGCTCAGAGGAGCAAATTGCCAGCTGGAAGACCTGGGCAGCCACCCTCAGAAGCCACCGGCTCAGGCTGGCTGAGGATGAGCCTCAAGTGCTCAGGAGTGAGAATTTTTACAAAGGCCACAGTCAGAGCAGAATGCTAAACTCAGGTGTTGATGCTCTGGACCACTGCAGTAATGCAAAGGTCCTTCTACCCTCAGGGAAGCATTTCACCAGGAACACGGATGCTACAAAGCAATTTCCATCCCAAGGCAGCAGCTGTGTTGCCATCATGGCACAGAAAGGGGGAGAAGGGAGAAAAAAATCAAAGCAAGTTGGAATTGAGAAAGGGATATGCCATGAAAGGAGTTCTCTCTGGAAGATATAATTCTCAAAACCAAAAATCTTTCTTTTGTTAAAATATTTCACATTTCTGTTAGGGAGAGTCCCATTTAGCTGTTGCACTTTGGTCACTTAGCTCTAAACCAGAAAATGCCACAGAACATCACACATTTCCTTTTTAAAGGAGCTTAAGATCATTTGACAGTATTTCCTCTACTGACCTTCCACAGCCACCTCGCAGAGTCAAACCCCCTTCCTAGGGGCAGGACACTTTGGAAGACTACATGTTCTGAAGAATCCCAGTGCAAAACCAGGAGGGAACACAATTTGGCCATGTGGGAACAGCCTGAATTTTGCAGTATTGAGGGAAAGAGGGTTTGGGCTGTGAAACCAGCTCCTCCCAGAGCAGAGAAAGTTGGTGCT
>VZTG01003807.1:0-62926 GCA_013397845.1 Melanocharis versteri
GGATCTTCGGACCATCTCTCACAACTTTAAACTGCATTGAGTGTGACTGCTGCAGAAAAGGTTTGACCCTGGAGTGGATTTGTGAGAGTTGCACCTGTCCCCACCCCCAAAATCATAGAATCATAGAATCATAGAATCATAGAATGCTTTGAGATGGAAAGGACCTTAAAGATCAACCAGTTCCAACCCCCCATGAGCAGAGACACCCTTCTCTAGAATCCTAGAGATATTTGGTTGTAGACTTTGCTGGGGACAGGTCAGTTAGTTAGACTATTAGAGCCCTGGTTTAGTACCTAACAGGTCTGGAAAATGCTCTGAGATCCCACCTGCCCTGATCTTTTGGGACATTTCATACACCAGAGTGCAATGGCACTACTGATTACACCTTTTCTCCAAACTTCCCAGCGGGATCCTTGCTGTGCCAAGTACTGCAGACAGGGCGTCCATAATCCAACTTCTGCACTTCTGTGCTGTCTCATGGAAGCTCTGGACTTTCCCTGTATCCTAGCAGAGCTTTAGTGTTAAGGCGAGGAGGAAACTAATTGCCTCCAGGCATTTTTGTCAGCCTGTGCGATTCTTGCAGAGCTCTTGGCCTTGCCCATTATGAAGACAGGCAGGGAGACAGACATGGGTGTATCTGTGTGACAGGGGTGGGGGGCAGCAGCTCCAGACAGCATGCTCTGCTTAATTGGTTTCCTTCCTTTTCCGCTGTATTAATCACCTCCCCGTGCATGCTGCCCAGGGCTCATTTCCAGTCATTTTGCAGGCCTAGTGAGAGGGCCATGGAGCAGCCCGGGCATGGATCCCTTCCCAGCAGTCCCTGGTCAGAGGCACAGGTCCCTTTTTCTGTCTCCCTGGCTCCACAGCAGCCTGCTTTCCACCCAGTCCCTCTTCGATGCTCGTTAATGGAGAAGGAGGTGAGCATGAAATGGACTGCTAAAACCTATGAATATTTCAGAGGAAAAAGTCAAGGGACTCCATTAAATCCTGCTCAGTGTCTGCAAATGGAGCTGGGGGGGGCGGGTGTGCTGCTTAATGAGAAACTCCAGCACCATGTGACCGCATGATGCTTCCCAAAGTCTCCGTTTTGCAGTGTCCCTCTAGAGTCACCCAACACTGCTGCCATCCTCTCCTTCCCCAGGCAAGTCCAAACAACTCCGCTGCCAGCCACGTCTCCTGCTGCCTCAGCCTGCCCCTACATATCCCCCCTGATATTCACCACCCAGCTGTCCTCAGATGTACCTCTTCCCCCTATCACACTGATAGCGTGAGGGACTCCCCCTGAGCTGCCCAGCATCCCAATGTCCCACACCAGCCCGCCAGCTACCTGCACACTGTTTACCAGCATCCTTCCCAGCTCACCTGCTATCTTCCCCCAGCCCCTCCCAAGCCCCCATCCTGATCACAGCCCCCCCCAGACAGCTGCTGCCCCCCCATCAGCCAACAGCGAGAGCGGCAGCAGCTTTCAGAGCAACAGACAGAGCCTGACAGCCCCATATGTTTCAACAGAGACAGTTCCTCCCTCTAATGGGCCCAGAGGAGCGTGGCTTTCAAAGGATTCAGCGTGGAAGTGACAGGCTGGAAAGTCTTATTAATGGTCTGTGCGCCAGCGAGGGGCTGGGAGCAGCGCGTGCCAACAGCCCAGAGGCCACGGCCAGGCAGAGCCAGCCCTCCCCAGCCACCAGCATCCTGCCACAGCCCATGCCCTGGGGCGAGCAGAGCCCTTCCTTGGAATGTGAGATGGGATGGTGATGCCCCTGAGGCCTTTGGCTTTTTCCTAGAGACCAGTCGGCACGGCACGTGAGGTCTTTCCAGACCCTGCACCCTGCGTTGCTCCCTGTTCTTCCAGCCCTGACTGCCAAACGTGCCCTGTGGCCTGTCTGGCACCAGGCCTGGCTGTCATGCATGGAGAGGAGCCTGGGGGGGACACCCCACAGCTGTAGGTCTTCTCTCTCTTTGCTACTGAGAAGCAGAGGGGTCGAGGAAGCCAAAGTGCCAGCGTGCTGGCATTCAAACAAGGAAAAATTCAAAAAAAATTCAAAAAAGGAATTGGCTTCTGGTCCTTAAGTGACTTCTAAAGAAGGTGACTTGTCATCACTCACAGAGCTGCCCCTCACAGATATCTTCTCCATGGTTTCCAGGAACATTGTTCTTCCACATCTGAAGGCCCAAGTGTCTCTGCTGTTAGACACCAGCACTCCCTTAGGCCAACCAGGAAGTGTGGCAGTTTCTTAGCTTTCGCTCTGTTTTTCCTATACCACTCAGGTCTGCCTCAAAAGGAAAGAGATCCAAGAAGGAAAGGCTCAGGACCTGGGCAAAAACGAAGAAGGAGCCTCTGCCCAACAGCACCCCAGTGAAATCATCTCCACACTTAAACAATGAGCTGCTGCACAGACAGGTGTTGAATGAGGCTTCATTGAAATTTAAGCCACAGACTGTACACAGATAAATGGCCGAGAATAGAGACACCTGGTGTAGAGGCGGAAAATGGAACCCTCTCCATTAGACCTCACCTCCAGTGAGAGAAACTAGTTTTCCCTCTCTGGGTCAGGGTCCTGAGGATGGCCACAAAACCCTTCAGAAGACGACTGTCTCAAGGTAAGAAAAGCATTATTATGGGCTCAGCAGAGAGGGGCCTCACCAGCGGTTTTCAGTTCACCCCAGTTGACCCTTCCTTTTTATCCAGCCACCGATGACCTGTACCACCCTTCCTCTCTCTCACCACAGATAATGAATCTTCTCTCTCTCTTGTCTTAGCATCCACCCATTGCTACCAAAGTCCTAATTACATTTTACTCATAACTTGCTTAATCAACTACCATAATTAAATTAAGCAGTGCCTTTCTACCTGTATGCAGCTTGTAGTTCGGGCTGTAGGCTGATGCATTTGCAGAGACCCAAGTACCCCAGTCCGTCTTTTACAAGCTACCAGCCCTCTGCAAACCCTGCCTCCCAGCCACAGACTCAGTGATGCTCCTCTGAGAGAAATGGGCTTTCACTTCCTTGCCTCTCTTATTATTAATGTTCATCATTTCATGCCAAGCTAGAGGAAAATTATTTCCTCTTTAATATATAAAAGTGGCCCTACATGGAGAAAAATACTTTCATTTTTAATAAACAAAAGTGATTTTAGGTACAGAAGTGCACAATTTTCTTTCACTTTTTCTGCTCATCTTCAACAAGGGAGTAGCTCCGTTCAGACTTGATGCCAGCTCTGTATATAATGGTAAAAAAGGGCAAAGTGTTGCAGATTGAGAGACTGTAAATGTCTGTTACAGAGTGCTTCATATTCCCTGCTGGGTAAAGGAAAGCAGAGTTAGAAATTTGAGGGATTCTGTGAGAAACAATGGTCTTTTGCCTGTGACCTCAGTAGAGCAATGAAGATGGCAAATGTGCTGTGAAGCTGTTTGCATTGTCAAAAACCAGGAAAACCTGAATTTCCTGTTGCAGTTTCCCCAAGGAGTAGAGGTCTCCCCCAGCCCAGAGTGGGCTAAGCCAGGGGACCGCCGAAGGAATGGGAAATACTTTGCTCACTCAGAAACTGGGGAAAGTTTGCTGGCGTAGTCCATGGATGTGGCAAGATATCCAAAGGGAGTTCACCTGGGAAACTGGGGGAGGTTGAACACCCAATTTTCTACAATTCAGGCTGAAAGTTTATTTCTTCTTGCAGTGGCAAGGATGTGACTCTGGAAATCATGCAAGGCAAACTTTGTGTGTCTGGTTAGAAAGTCTCAGGTGGAGATTTACGTTTGGCTGAACTTCAGCTGACACACATGCCCTGGGCCAACTGTTCAGCTCCTCCCCCTCTGCTCCGCAGCAGATGGAGGAGTGAAAGGCAGCCTTGCTACCTCAAGACAACCATTTACTTGGAGAGGTCCTTGAGTGTCCCTTTAGAGATGTTTTGCCCCACAGAAGCAAAGCCAATCTGCCAGGGCCAATCCCTGCTATCTAGTGATGTGGCTAATTGAAACCACTTGATTTTGAATGCTTAATATTTGTTTGCACACAAGCTGTAGTCCACGCCTTTTTTGGAGAAGCCACGAGGCAACTGATGATTACATACGAGAATACAGACATCTAATTGTGTCATTTGTAAATTGGCACTTTGTCCAGAACCCATGTGAGGTGCTGAGGTCTGCTCTGTTTCCCAGGCAGATCCTTGGAGCCTCATCAGGAATTTTCCTGGGCCCTTGCTAAGCCAGCTGCTGTATTTCATAGATGAGTTGCAAGTGATTTCTAAACAGTGGTTGCAAAGCTTCCTGGGATGAATAGATGTGACAAAAATGCTTGATTTCAGCTCTGCTCTTGAGCTGCTGACAGCTATAGCTCAGGATTAAGTCAGAAGGCAAGCACAGCCCAGGCAGCAATTCCTGCTCTGTTCATATATCATTGCACTTAGCACAAACTTGATACTGAGGGAAATAATGGTGGGGCTTCTAAGCTGCTGAAATATATATTTCTGTCTCAAAAACTTCCGGGGTTTCCCAGTGAGCTACTGAAGATTTTAATCCAATGAGGAATTTGATATCTTTAGGTGAGCTTGCACAAGGTTGCCTAACTTCTTTCCATGGAGGGTGGCAGAGCACTGGAACAGCTGCCCAGGGAGGTCATGGACTCTCCCTCCCTGGAGACATTCAGGCCCCACCTGGACAAGCTCCACCTACTCTGGGTGACCCTGGCTTGGCAGAGGGGTTGGACTGGAGGTCCCCAGAGGTCCAACCATCACCAATTGGTGACCCACATTCCCATTTCTACACCCAAGCAGATTCCCTGACTCGGAACATCCCAGGCCCAGATATGGCCATGGACATTTTGCAACTCTGTGATGCTCAAGCACAGTGTTTCTCAGTTCAGCCTTTTTCAGGCAGTTTCCAGGCAGTGCCCAGACAGCCACAGGCCTTTCCTGGCTCGCAGCGTCCATGGGGATGTCTGTGTCATGTTATATAAAAACCCAGGACTTTTGCACGGGAGACCGCATCTTCCATCAGGCCAGTTAGATATTCTACCTCAATGGATGTTAAGCACAATAAAAACATACCAGGCCTTTTACTTCACCATTTCAATTTAACATAGCTTTTTACCCAGACAGAATAAGTAGAAAGCATTTTTTTCCACAGTAGTAGGACTTGACTGAGAAGGTCAAAGGAGAAAGAAATGAGATTTTTTGTAAAAGCATCAAAGTCCTATACAAGGTAGAAATTTCTATTCCAGGAGCAAATAATTGCACACAACTACACATATCTATAAGTGAGAGACTTTATTTGAACCAATTTTTCAAATACAGACATCTGTATTATTCTCACTTCTCGGGAATGTTTTCTGCTCATTTTTGAAGCTTGCAACCTTAGGACAATATTCAGGACATATGTGTACATTAGATCTCTGCAGATGGACACATTCATAATGCACAAGTACAATGAGTGAGAGACTCTTTCCAGATCCTCACACAAGAGCATCGGAAATGGGCCGCTCTAATCGTCAAGTTCTGCTCTTATTAGCTTCCAGACACGTCACAGTTCTTGATACTCTCTAGGCTGTAGCCACCTTCTTCAGGCCCCAATTTATTACTGTGTTACTTCAGCTGTATGCCAGTGGAACTCCTCAAAATAGGGCTTAGGTGATGCACAGGGGTTTGTTTTACTCATTGGGAACAGGCATGAGCAGAAAAACCAAGCTATTGGGTGAACAGTTCACCTGGGATTTTCTTTTGTGAGAGTAGTCTAGGTCTCAGGCTGGGATTTCTTTTTTTTTAGAAGTGACCAGTGGTTCTGGGTGTGTAATACATGAATCTTGATGTTCAGAGCATACAGGGGACCTGTGGCTTGGACCCCAGTGAGGTGTCTCTCAAGCTGGGCACTCCAGATGTGAGCCACTGGGGTCACTAGCCTGTTTTGCAAATCTCGACCTTCACCTCTTCTTCCAAGTATTGCTCAACAGAAGAATGTAGTAATAAAGCATTGTAGGTAAGAATGCAGGCTCGCACATGACCTGAGATCAACACCCTGAAAAATGGATAGAGGGTAGCGCTTTCAGGACCACCTAAATGACTCATGATCTTCAGTTCCATTTTGGGAAATGACTGGAGAATTTCAGGCCTGAGACCCTCAAATGCACTGCAGAGAGGAGTTTGGACATCCTTCAGCATCTGGGCCTTAGGAACTTGCGTCTCTTTGAAAGCCAGTGAAATGTGTGCTCTCAAGTGCCCATGTCACTTAGGTTATTCTGAAAACTGTACCCTATATACATATAGGTAGGTAAGGGGCAGACTTTCACAGGCACAAGTGGCAGTTAGACATGTAACTCCCATTGACTTTTTTTCCCCCTCGGGGACCTGGAAAATCCCCCCCCCGAGGAGTTGAATCCTCCTCTCGCATTATTTTCACACCAGATTAACACCACTGGTTCCAGTGGAGTGACTCCTGAGTTACCCCAGTGTGAGCGAGAGGAGAACCAGTCCTGAGGTGCTCTAAATATCCAGTGAAAGTGCTAATGTGGCAATGCAGAAAAGCAGGGAATCTGAGCACAGGCCTGGAAGAGGACCCCCAACGTCACCTCTGGTGTCGCTGAGCTGCAGGTGACCACCGAGCGGATTTCTTAGCCAAGAGGAACCACAGAAACATTCATTTAAACCCTTCCCTCCACCTCTGCAAACCACAGCCACTCCATTTCCTTCCTAAGACACCTATGACAAGCAGCAGACCTTCAGTATGAAAAGTCACGATTTCTAGTTTGCTGTTTGGAGACCACAGGAAAAACGAAATAACTCCTGTGGGGAGTTTGGTATGAATTCCCTCTTCCTTTTTCTCTTAACTCCTCTCTGTCAGTCATGGCTACTTCTTTCATCTAGAGTAACACGTTTCCCAAGCAATGGTGTTTGTGTGGTCACCACAGGTGAGCTCCTTCTGGCTAAAGCCTCTCATGGGGCTGCATTAGGGTTTAGGATTGGAAAACACTGGGTCTGAAGGGATCTCAGCGGGATGCCCTTCCCCTCCCTTTGGAATGTGGCTCACGGAGAAGGTCCTTGGCTGATGCAACTATTGCAAGGGTTGTGGGGTTTCATCTGCTATCAGTGCAGATAGTCAGGATGCCACAAGCATTGCAAAGCAGACCAAATTCATGCGAACGATCTACTGCATGGATGGGGAGTTTATGTTGGAATCTCTTTCACTTTTTCAAGGCTTAGTCTAGTGAAATAATAGTAGTGAAATGTCAAGAGCTGGCCTACAGCTGGTACGAGCATTCAGGATAGCTGTGGGTCACTAGCATATCTTACTACAGGGGCATGGAAAAAGCCCCTCTAGGACCCTGAATTTCCACAGCATTGCGTGGTGAGGTCAGGCACCTTATTCCCAGTGTGTCACTCTGACATGCCCTGCCCTTTTCTTACATAAAATATCAACCACAGACACCCCCAGGCAAAGCTATATCCTCTTCAGGGAGAGAGAATTAGATACATACTCCCTGGGGAATTCCTGTTGGTTGTTACAGCAGGAGTAGTAGAAAAGCTTCAACTACTCTGCTGATGACTCTTTGCCCCGCTCTTTACTTCTGGGACCTCCTGCCTCTTCTGCTGCTTTCAGCTCACTTGATGTCTTGCTAGAAAAATCATTCCTCAAATACCCTTGTTCTCTTTCCAGTTTCCGTCCCGTGCTACATCCTTTATACAGTTTCCTTTTAGCCTTTGAAAATCTGGCTGAAGAGGCAACTCAAGGAAATCCAAATGCTTTTCTCTGCTCTCTTCCTGTACCCTGAAGACAGCCCAGCTTCCTATACAAATCTTGTGTATTACACATTAAACCACTGCCTGCTCAAGGCAGGGTTTGTCTCTGTGCTCTCTCTCACGCTCTCTTTGCCCTAACTCTCTGGCAGGATCAGGACACGGTACAATAATAAAGATAGGGGGTGCTTGGTTACAGCCAGTAATTTTAGACTGGAATCAAGGGAGAGGAATTAGTATTTAAATTATGTAGGTTTGCAGTTGGTAACCACATACCCCGTTCTCTTTGTGGGGGGGAAAAAACCAAAACACAAAACCCAACCCTTTGTTCTCTAAGCAACATGGCAAAGTATGTTCTTACAAACGGTGACAAAACACGCGCGATGCCCCAACCATCAGCCAAGGGGGAGGCAACATGCGAAATACAAAGATAAAACGTCCCTGGGGAGACAAAGTTGTTTCATTTTTTTGAGGAGGGAGGAAGGCCTATGTCCAGGAAGACATGAGAAGCAGTTTTCTTTTTCTTATAAAGTTAAAAACAGTAATTGCAAAGTGGTGGCAAGATGAAAACTTTGGGGTCTGAAATCAGAACAGCAAGGAAACCACATGGTCTTTGCAGAAACAAGCAAGACAGAAAACCTTTTAAAATGGTCATAACAGGAGATAAGGCCAAACAAAAACCATGGTCCCTCCTTCCTGCCTCCTCCCAAACACCTCTCCCACAAATCCCGAGAGCTGAACCTCAGTTCTCTCGACTTGGTGCTAGAGACATGGGGTGTCTGCGGTGTCGGCGCTGAGCTGGGCCCCTTGTGTGCTACGAACAGCAAACAGACTGTACACCTCTCCTCCCTACGCCTCAGCCCCTGTGTCCCCCAGAGCGCTCTCCCTCCCAAACACCATCCACACCCCGCTGCTTCCACGGCAGACACGGGCGGTGGTGAGACCTGACATACGGTCCAAGCAATGCCTGATGTCTGCGCTACATTTGCTGAATTGAGGTCAGGCTGGAAGGTGTCTCAGGGTTTACCACCCATCATGACATGGGAATATTAGCATATATATCATTTATGAAGTATGACACAATACCTATCTGTCAGTCAGCCCATCTTTCTACCTATTTAGTCTGTCTAATCTACTTTAGCTATCTACGTTTCACTATCTCTATCAATCATCTATTGCTCCATATTATCTAATTGCTTCCTGTCTCTCTCTCATCTTTTTCACTCTAATCTTTCTTTCTCTAACTATACTCCCCTCTCTCTCCCTATCATCCATCTATCCACTCGAAAATCTTTCCCCCCTCATCTCTCTAATCCCTGTTTTTAAAAATCTTTGTCCAATCTCTCTCCCACTCTCTCTTTCCCTCTCCTTAAAAAAAAAACCCTCCCTGTCTCTCTCTTATTTCTACAGAATGCCAGGAAGCACATGGAAATGAATCCTGACATGTTTTGATGGCACTTCCAGTGAGCAGTCTACGTTCAAGGTGATCATTTCTGAGGAGACTCTGTTCATCTTTTCTCCCTATTTCCAACAAAGAGATGGAGGAGAACAAAGGAGTAGGACAAAGGGTGCCAGCCAGCCCTCCGAAGGCCATGGGGCTGCCACTCCAAGAAGTACTGGCCACCAAAGGACGCTGGAGCTGTCAGCATTCCCATCTTTTGATCTTCCTGCTGTGAGGACAATTTAATCCTAGTCCTGCAGCATCGCACGGTTATGCTGCAGGGTACTCTGGCTGTCACTGCCGATGAGGCCAGGAAACCATGCAGGAGCTGCTGGGAAAGCACACGATAATAATCAGGGCAGTGAAAGAGCAGTAATAGCCAATGACTGGGCTTTTATGAAAGCCCAGATATTACTAAATGTATTTTCACTGTTCACTCTCACAGCTCATAAAGACAGCAGCAGACCCAGATGGCTGTGCAGGCTCAGGGTTTGGTGTCTGTCAGTCCTCCACTGGGACAGGCTGGGTGGCACCAGGGAACAGCCCGCAACCTGTGGGAAGCAGTGGTGGAGATTTAGGACGTGGTGCTCTGCCCAAAGCCATAAATGACAGCTGAAAGCCTTGGCCCTCATTAGAGCTGGGTGGAGCATCCTGGGCTTGGCAGTGAGCAGGAATGAGGTATTTCTCAAAGTGCCACCAACTGGCTCCTATGCCACCAGGCCTCGTCCTGCCCATGTGCCTATTTATTCAGTGCTTTGGCCCAATTTATTTTGCCAAACAGAACACTTTTGGGGGGCCACGCTATGCTACTCGGGGACTTCAACTCCAGCCCAATGGGGTGAGCATCATCCTACTGTGGGGAGAAGCTCAGGTCCCAGGGCCCTGTCCCCTCACGGCCCTTGGCGCACCCCTTGGCAGGGGTCAGACTTTGGGCATGGATCAAAGCCGGTATCTCTGCAGGCTCATACCTCCAAGGTCACCACAGTTCTCCAAATCAGGGCCTAGAGGTCTCCTAGAGGGATGCTTTTAATGTTCTTTACTAAAACTGATTTTGATACTTTCATTATTTATATTAGTCAGTGCTAACGTCTCGCTCAAAATCCAAGCCTGCTCCCCTTAAAAAGCCCTTCAGTAGTGCCAGGGAGAGCAGTCGGTCACTGACTGGTGGCCAAGGAGCACAGCTGGGCCACGCAAGAAGTGGCCCACCAAAGAACACAGGCCAGCAGGATGTACGGCAGCATAGAAATGCGACACGGTGGTATTAATGATAATTATTCTCATTTATTATAATTATTGTTCAGTTTGAAAAAGGAGCCTGGAGCCAAGCATTACGCTAATTGGCACATTTTCTAGTTGTTGTTTTAGTTCTGAAAACAAACTGGGGTTTAGTACTCTTTTTTGTTCATTTGTTTTCTGTGTTTGGTCTTTTGTTTGTTTTTTCTTTCGTTCATTCCATCACATTGAAAAAGGAAGAAAAGAACCATTTTTCCCCCCTCTTTTGTTTCAACTCACTCGGTAAGTCTGGACTCCTCGGATGAACGTAACATTGCACACACACACACTTGTAGAAGAGAGAGAGGAGAGAGAGAGAGAGCGCTCGCAGTGGGCAGACAGACACACGCACGCGCCAGGTCAAAGAACTCTGATACAGTGCAAGAATTTTCCCAAAATGATTGGATCATCATTACCAAAAACTTGCCATAACAACACCAAGAAACAAAGAAATGTTTAAGCCACACTGTTTGACTGGGATTTTTCCTGCTTTTTTTTTTTTCTTTAAATGTTTGCCACACAGAGAGAAAAAGGGTTTAAGTGGTAATGGGAGAGGGACAGACAGGCTCACGGATGTGAGCAGGAAGGGGGGAGATCGAGATTGGGGTGGGAAGGAAGGATAGAGGATAGGGGGAGGGAGGGAGGGGCAATGGGGAGTCATTTCTTAATGTTCAGGCATTTTCTTGGTCCGCCTTGCTCTCTTCTTCTTTCACCTCTTCCTGCTGGGCACTTTCAGTAGGTTTGGTTTCTTCTACAGCATCTAGTGGGGAAAGAGATATGGTCCAGCGTTAGTCAGCCATGATCTAAAGCATCCTGCAGTGCACACAGCCTGATGGACTGCATGGCTTCAGGCTTCTCTCTCCCCAAAGTGACCCAGGGCTTAAAGGCCCTGGAATTTCTGCAGCATGGAAAGAATATGCTAAGGTTCAGCCCAGCAGGCAAATGTGTAGCTCTCACAAAACCCCTTCAGCCAGAAAGCATGTGCCACTGGAAGGAGCTGCCTTGCTTGCTGCTGATGTGCCAGACAGCCACTGCTCATTTCATTAGGAGCACTGATTAGACTCTTGGATTATCAGCTAGATCACACAGCCTTTTACAGAACCCACTGACTGCACCAACCACTTTTGAATCGTTCTCCCCCAATTACAGCTATGGATACTCCCAGCCGAGACTTGAAGAGGTCACAAAGAAGAAACTCCATACACATTTGAAGCCCGCAAGACTCAGAGGGAAAATTTTTTTACCCCATAACTCAGACTTCTCTCACTCTGAACAGAGATCTAGAGAAATGTCTCTAGCCTTCAAGAATGGGAGCCTTCACCTAGAGGTTGCCACATCTCTCCAGTTTTCTGGTCTCTCCTTTCGAAAGTAAAGCTGCCCTGGGGGAAGCAGTGAGTACAATTGGAAACTGGGTCTGCCTGTCAGTCAGGCACCTTGTTCTGGCACACCATTCACATGAGAAGTTAAATCTACTGCTAGGAGCTGTCCCACAATGAGCTAGAGAGAGGATCGGAACCCAGGGAAGGCAGACACAGCTGGGAGGAACAAAGCAAACAGAAGGGATGTCCCTCAAGCTGGAGTGATCTCACTCCTGGGTCCATCTAGCCCATGCCTCCTTCATTGCAGCAGGACAGATTTAATTGTCTCTGAGTTTCTACTGCCCAGCTGTCACCAGGGTGCACTAACATGTTGCCAGCCTCTTTCAGAAACAGTCCATCCACTGTGTGGATTGCTTTTTACAGGACAAGGTGGTGGTGGACCCAGGGCGGTAGGGATGTAAGATAGAATAATGCACAAGGGTCTTAGTGCACTGTAGTGCCTGGTCTGCTCCACTGCCATCTCTCCCTTTTCCTCACTGGCTCCCAGTCCCACACATACACAGCCCATGGAGAGGTCGAGCAAGCAGCAATCCAGACGTGGGATAAAGAACAGAGAAAATAAACACTTGGGGTACAAAGAACAGGGAAAAGAAACAAGCACTGAAGGGCTGGGTGGTGTGGGACAGACCACATGTCATTGGTATGACACGTACCTGTGCCCACAGTGGTCCTTCAGAGAGCACTGTGGGGTCCCTGCACATTTCCTGGCTTCTCTGATGGGCTATCAGACGACATTGTACCAGTAAATAACATGGCACCACACAGCTTATGTCCATATGGCTAAACTCTTCTTCTCCAGAACAGGGTAGCTGCATCTGGGACCTGTCTGATGCAAAGCTGCTCAGTGCACACAAAAATCACACCAGGGCCTGCGCTGTCAGCCTAACAATGAGGATGTTCACTTGCCAGTGTTTAGTTTGTGAGGATTAGCATCCTCATACCCGTGTTTAATGAGAATGCTAACTGGGACGCGAAACTTTCCTTATTGACACCATTCATGCATTTTGGCCTGGTCCATTTGATGCCATCAGATGGCAGACTTGTATTTGCTTCCAGTACTGGCAGTAGGTGCTACATTCCTGCTTCTTTCTTCCCCTCAGCTCTTTTAGCCTAGGTTTTAAATATGTTCCTAAGCACCACTTCCTTATGAATCACCTTTAAGTTGTGTGCAACTTTCCATTCTGAATCATCTTCATTAGAGGCTCTGCTTCTGGACCTTCAAATACTTTTTATCTTAGTAAATTGTGACTGCTGATTTTCCAGAAGGAAAAATTTCTGTGGGAACATCCCCATGGCCTCAGCCACTGCATCTGCAAACCCCGTGTCAGCAAAAACATCTGTGGACTTTCCTTCCCTTAATACTGAACAGCTAAGCAGGATGCTATTCAAGGACTCCATCTATATCTGGTACAGCTACCACCACAAACCAGAGACAAACTAGGCTACTGATTAAAATAGGATCGTAACAAGTATCATTGGGAGGCAAAGCTTGGCCTACTTCTTTAATTTTCCTGAATGACTTGATCACTGGGAAGGAGGAGAGTCCCTTTGATACTTCTCTTCAAGGCATTCATAGCAGGAGACACGCTGAATTACGAAGCTGAGAGTAGAACCCCAGTGTGCAACCATCTACCCCTAAATTTGAGTGAAAAGGCTATTGTTAGCCAGCAGCAAAGTCTGATTTATTACGATCTGATAGATCCTAGTAAGGCAGAATTTCTGGGGTTTTCTCCTCATGTAAATGGAAGATGAGTGAAAGAGCAACAAAGAGACGTAACGTGGCTTCAGGAGCACAAGTCCTGACACTGTTTTGCATTGTGTTTAAAACTTTTTGTGTCTTCCTACCAAAAATACGCCCAGGTTTTTGCCGGCAGTCCCACAGCCCCCTCAGGACAGCACAACAAACAGGTCCAAAACACAGCAAGGACAGGGACAGACAGACACTGGGGAGTCCTTGCACATCTGCTGTGCTACCGAGTCACACAGATGCCCTGTTAATCAGCAGCTGAAAGTGGGGTCCAGCTCCTATAGTGGTGGGCTCTTGACAGCACTCCAGGAGGGGTGGGCAGGAAATCTGCTCACACTCAAAGTGGGGGAGCTGGCAACCTCAGTGATGTTGGTTAGCTCACAGTGTTCCCATACTGTCCTTGCTCTTAGGATAAGCAGGCAAGTTGAAACACAATTTTCTGCCATGTTTAATTCCCTTTTAGTGCACCACAGTGGCAAATCTAATTTCCAAGGAGTGCCCATGGCGCCTAGAGCTCCCTGGCTGGCAGAGGAACTGCACAGAGGTGCCTCACTGTCCCCATTAATGTTCTCTGGGGAGCAGATAGTGGCAGGCCGGTGACTCTCTGCTGAAGCAGGCCAGAGACTGCACTTATTTCTGACAGGGATGAAATAGGCTGGACTAACTGGGATCATGAAGCAGCAGGAACAACTTAAGGTCACTTCATCACAAATCCAAGTCAATAGAGAGGAATCATACAGCCCAAATGCTGGACTGTGCATATGCCAAGTATAAACAAGAACTCTAGCTTCTTGAATAAGAATTATCACACAAACTTCAGTGAGTCACTCTCCCTCTTTTCTCTTGCATGATTTTGAAGCAGTAAGGGGAAACACTCGTTATACTGCTATACCCTGCTAAGCTATATCTTATTTCCTAGCAGCTTTAGCAGCGCTTCATCAATCTTTGGGATGAGGGAAAAGAAGAAACCTGGTGTTATTATGTAGTAATGAACTTCAGCAAGAAGCAATATCATGAAGGAAAAAAGAATTCAGCACAAAAAAAATAAATTTCAAGCTGTGGCACTGCTGAACCACAGCAGTAAAAAGAAGAGGATTCACTCTGTGCAATGGGAGCAATGCATCACAACCCCAGTGACATCAGGGCCAGTTAACAGCAGTTTCTGATTCACGAGGAGAGGTGAGACAGTTTATCTGACTCACCAGTTTGTTTGATGCAGGCTATTTCTGCAGTGTGTTTTCTGGGCTTTCTCCAGCCTTGTTTTCAGTGTCCCAGCAAAGGAGGGCAAGACATCCTCAGGGAGATCAGTAGATAAGCTATCCCGGGGATTCCATACATCAGAGAGGATATCTCTTACACTACTTTTTACCCGTAACTAGTCTTGATTTTCCGCTTTTTTGAATTCTGGGCTATAGTACCTGTGAGTTTGTAGTGGACAGATATCATTATACAGACAGAATTGCATGGTTTTGGCATTTTATATTCACTTTGCGCTTTGTTGCAAAGGTGACAAAAAAGTGGTTGACATTTCAGGCCGTCCCCTGCTTGAGGAACAAAAGCATTTCATCCTGGGTAGCCAAACTTCCACCTGTCTAAAGCTGCCTCCCTTCTGAACATGCCAGCACTGTGAGATCTCCTCCTGCAAAATCAGAGCCCCCTGTGTCCACTTGCAAGGGACAGAACAAGCAGAAAGCAGTGAGCTGTGCCAGGTGGGCCTGGGCTGGGGCAGCGTCGACGTGCGCGTGGTGACATCATGAAATGAGAAAGCTGAAGTCGGAGTCGGTGGACATCTCACCTAACTCCAGACATTTACAGAGAGATATCTGCAGCTGATCTCCCCCTCTCCTTCCTTCCTAATTAGTGGAAATAAATAGGACATTTCTAAGACTCTATTAACCTGTCTTATTTGGATGCCTACTTTAGGACAAGTTGCAGCCTGGGAACCCTACACCTGCAGCAAGCCAAGGTGGAGACATTCACATTTGATCTAGAGCACTCCAGATACAAAGCAAAAAGAATGACCCAAACTCACAAAATGAGAGTGGAGGAAAGAGAGCAGGAGGGGAGACAGAGCTGTAATATAAAGCAAAAAAAAAACCAACAAACAACAAAAAACTTGAGGGGGGGCCAAAACCAAATTCAGTCCTGAAGGAAGAAGCAAGAACGGCTAGGTCAGAAAGCTAAAAAAAATCACCTCAAACCAACAACAAAACCAACCTAGTTTGTGCTTGCAATCACCGCCCTTTCGGTTCTTTTAATGCACACCAGTCATCACTTGCACTGTTCGTGGTTACTCCAGTCCTGTGGTCCCACCCTTCTAGCTTTGAGATTTTAGTTTGCTTTTTTATTTCAATCTTTGGAAATCTATGCTGCAGTCCAGATGATCTTATAGCATAGAATAATACTGCCAAAGAGACAGGCATCTGTGAGCGGAGCTGCCACTGTTCTCACTTCCATTTAGCGCTCTGGATGGTGCAGTCCAGCTGAGAAACCTTTTGGGCAGCTCTGGACTAACCTCAACCCGTTACTGCAGAATTGTTTAAGGGTAGAGCTGCACAGTGGAAGAGGCTGATGTGTGTTTGCTTCCCATCTGAAGGGCCTGTGTCAAAGAGAGGCTTCATACCTACAGCTCCAACTGGCACCTGCTGGGGAGCAGCCTTACCCATGGAAGAGTAACAGTACAGAAGGGAGATACAGAGCCTTGCTGCAATGGGGTCTTAGACAGCTCCTGCTCCTCAGCACTCCATTTATTTCCTGGAAAGGGTGAGAGTCGTGTCTGCGAGCCCTGCTGGGGAGCAAACGCCTGGAACATATGCAGCTCTGGTTGCTGTGAAGCTGAGGCAGGCACGCAAGCAGCAGTTCTGCTGGATGGTGGTTCTTCCAGCTGCCTTTGCTGACGCTGTGCTGTAATGGCTGAGCGTGCAGGCTCCTCTCCAAGTCTCTCCACTGCCCTACATTAGTGAAATTAGGTTGAGTGGATTTCCGGGTAAAACACTGTCTCTTGGGACCTGCCCAGCTCCCGTCTGACTTGCCAAGATTAATTAAATCAGAGCAGACATCAGCTTATGACCACAGTAGGAGCAACCTCTCTGATGATCATTTCTTTTGTGGCTGGTGGCTTGGGTTTTGTTTTCCTTTTTGTCTCTGTTCCACTGCAGATCTTTAAATTACCACAGCCAATGCCAAGAGATGAGAAATTGCACAACACTCTGGGATTCTAATACAGATGCAGAGATTTTGCTTTTGCTGCTTTCTCAGTGTTTCCATAATTATTGCTGATATTGATTGTGCAGCTAGAACTCTCCTGTGCATTCACGCTGAAGTACTGCCCAAATCTATTCAGACGCTGATCTCTCTAGCATTTGTCATGCTTCCTCCTTTCTCTGTCCTTTGCCAGCTACAGCTTGGGCAGAGATGGAAGTGAAAACCTGTTCCTCATCCGGTTGTCACTCTATTCCCAAATATTAATCTGGGATTTCCTGTCCTGTTATAAGCAGATCTCACATGACCCAGAGATGACTCTACTTAGAAATTATTTTTTTTTTTTTAGATAAGGAGCACTGGAAAGCCTTATTTAAAATCCTTGCCCTGAGCATCTCCTAGTTTTAATGACATTTGGATCCAGATTTGGATCCAGGCTTCACAGCTTGATTCATCTGTCCCGATCCATCTGTCCTTCTAGCCAGCCAGAAGTCTATTCCAGGCAGACGATGGTAGGTCTGAGACTGCTGAAACAAGACACACTTCAGGTTCAGAGCTGTTGCTTACATAGTTCTCTCTCTGATCCATGTTAGCCCATTGCAGTCAGCCCTATGATGTATCATAGGCAGAGCTAAAATCCTCCACCCTCCCGACTTGCTGCTTCTGAAAACTGGTAGGCTTATGCTGCCCCAGCTAAACACTGGGAAATGACGGAATTGGGTATTTCAGGTAAGTGGCTCTGTCTGGTCCAGGGTATCGACTTTATGATTTCTCCCAAATCCCTGGTGAACCCATCACTCTGTACAGACAGACCCATGGCACCGATTCCTGTGAGCCCCGGGGCTCCTGGAGAGCACATGGCACCTGGGAGATCTGCAAACCCCTGGCACACCCTGCAACAAGGTGGTGGGGAGGAATGTCCCCAGTGCAAGTAGCGGGCAGGACGTCCAGGGAAGTTGCCCAGTAATTACTGGAAAGAAGCAAGCAAGTCAGCCTGTTAAGGCTGAACCAAAAAGGTTAATATGGCCCCAATACTTGGTAGCTTGGGCTTCTTATTCCTGTACCCCCTCATCTTTTTCCAGAACCACGTAGGAATGGTTCAGTTGCCCCAGCAGTGAGGAAAAAAAACCACAAAAACACAACTTCCGCAAGTCCCATGGCTGGTAACTTTGGTCCAAGCTTCGACAGCTGCCTATTTTTCTGATCCTGCTAAATCCTCAGAGGACAGCCAGACCCAGTTCTGTCGCCCCAGCTGCCTTTGCACTTTGTCAGGCTGAAGAGCCAGTGGCTTAGGAATTTCCACTCCTTCTCATCCCACCCCATGCCTTTCTTCCTCCAGCACCACCATGGAAATCGAAGCCTGCATTGGCATCCATGTCTGCAGTAGATGGAAAGGGAGGGAATGGTGGGAGAGATGCTCAGGGTGCGTGGCAGTGGGGAGGGGGTGTCGAGGGGAGTCAGGCTCACAGCTCCATTGCAAAGCATCTTTCACAGTGTCTAGACACCAGCTGCCGGGTTGCCACGGAAACTCCCCAACTTTGGCTGAGGGAGGGAGCATTGAGGTCTCCAGAGAAATGGGAGTGATGGAGGAAGAGGGTGGGGAGAGAAAAGGGAGGATGTTCCTTGTGAATGTGAGGTGTTAACCCTGTTACAGCTATGTTTGCAAATATTCCTGCAAATATCCTGCAAAATCCTGGAGAACGGAAAAGAAGCAGTCCTCCTTCTTTCTTCCACTGCTGTTTCTTTCCCACATCCATGGGTGCAGCCAGACATGGAAGCTGGGAAAAACGACATGCCTACTGCTGACTGTTCATTTATTGCTGCCTATTACCAGCACTTTTGTCCCAACCTTCCAGCGTCCTGTACCCATAACTGGGCAATTTCAATCCAGCTAGAACTGGCAGAAGCCTGCCAGAGTGGTTGGGTTTTCAGACAGCAAGATCTCCTTTAGCAAGGCCAGTCCCTTGGCCACTGTCACAGCTACAAGCAAAGGCAGCTCCAGGAGGACAGGGTGCTCCCACCTGGCAGCAGTGTCATCTGTCACAGTGCTTCTCTGGGGATGCTCTGTCGCACCAGAGAGTGGTGGGCAGGTGGGAGGCTGTGTAGTACCGTGGCCAAAGGCAAGGTAAAAGAGCTCTTTCAGGATGAGAGTGCCTTGGAGGCAGGTATTTTACACTGGCATTGAGTGGCCTCCTACCAAACAGCATCAAAGTTGCTGTGACCTCAGAGGTGCTGTGACCTCAACAGACCTCCACCAAGGTTCCATGGTCTTCACAGCCAGGGAGCTTGAAGGGGAGAAATGGGAAGTGACTTGAGCAGGGTGTCCCCAGCCATCAGCTGGGATCAGAGTTGATCTGAAGAGCAATCAGGTGCTCAGCTGTCCTGATGAACCAGAAGGGCTCCCTCCAGGAGTGGTTCCAAGCTACCAGCCTCTCTATCTCCTGCATTCACTACTTCACCTGAGGAAAACCTTAGAAAAAATTACCCATAAGTTGTTCTTTACTCTTGTTCTCCCCTGCCCCTGTTGATTTCACATAGGTCCTGCAGACCAGAGCAGGTACTCTTTACTTCCTTAAATACCTTAGGATTCAAAGAGCTTGAATACAGAGGTTTTAACTTCCTTCCAGCTGTGGAATAAAACAGTTGACATCTGCTCTTGGCACATGTGTTGGAAAACAAGATGTCCCCACCACATGCAGCAGCATTCTTTCATGTCACCCATCTTTTCTCCCTTGCTGGTTTAAGTTCTGGAGGGTGGTTTAGGAATAGAGGGCATGTGAGGGGACAGAAGAGCAAGGTCTTTCTAAGACACATCCATTTATTCTTTAGCTTCTTTAGAGAAACTGCCCTGTAAGATTAGAGGAGAAATCAGAGGAAAGATAAGAAGAAATGGAAATACCCTGAATAGATATAGGCCAATTTAACCTTATTGAAGTGACAGATACTGATTGTTCTACAGTCAGGACATTCCTAGCAAACTAATTAATTCAGGGGATGAAGCTTACAGCACTTTGGGGATGGAGGTTTGAATTTGGAGAGGCCAAGCAGATGCGCAGAGAATAGCACAGCAAGTGACAGAAGTTTGACAGACAGATCAGGTCCTCAGAGGTCTGCCCATCTCGCAGCTCTGCTGAGCAGCCTGGCAATGGTGGTAGGATCAGTAGAGGGGATAAAAATGAACCTGATACTGTGGCAGACTGCTGGCTTTCACGCACTGCTGATCCTGAAATAAAGAGGGTTAAGAAGAGGAAGGAAACCTGCAGAGTGGTAGAGCCTTTGGGTTCCTCATCTACAGCTCCCACCTCCTCACACAGGACTGGCTGTGAAGATCTCCTCCTCCCCTTCCCCAGCAAAACTGGCTAGGGAAAAGAAACTAAAGGAGGAAATCTTCTGTAATTGCAGCAAAATGGTCTAGAAATTCCTTCAGTGCATCCAGAATTAATGTGCTGCTCCTCCCTCTGTACTCCTCCCCCTTCAGCTGTCGGTGGCAGGAAAACAAATTGCTGCAGCCCTTACTACACACCATGCTCCTGCCTCCCTTCCCCCAGCCCAAAAGACATGTGCCATTCATAAGCTGCCTGACTGCTGGTCTCCATTATTAAAGCCTAGAAGACTGATAAATTGGGGATTCATGGAGCCTGCAAGCCTCCAACAACCACATTGCCATGGAAACCCGAGGCAGCCTCCATCTCCAGCAGAAATGATATTGATCTAGCTGAAGGCAGGGAATTACAGTCAAGGAGAGGATATAAAATGTCTCTTTTTCTTCCCTTTTCCATCCGCCCATTTCGAGTTTAAATGAAGGAGAAATTTCATTTAGAGATCATTAGTTTTTTTCTGTCCATCATCATACACCAAGGCTCTGCAAATTAGATGCTAGAATTAATTAAATGCCTGTTGTCAGGCTTTCCACAGCCATCTTCTTGATAACTGTCCCCAGCAGCTGCAACATCAACAACACCAGCTCTTCGCATCAAAGAAATTACTGATATTTCTCAAACGCATGGCTGGTACACACCCATAGAATCCCAACGTGTTTTGTGCAGGATGAAACACAGGCACTGCTCTCCAGAAGGCAGTTCAGGCTTCATGCTGCACCCAGGGAAACTCCTGGGAACCTTTGCTTTTCGTTTCATCAGGAGGAGGCTTGAGAGCCCAGACACAGGAAGAGGCATTTTGAACTGCAAACACTTGTGAGAAAAACCCCATTTTGAGACATCACAGTGGCATTGTTGGTGCAGAGCAATTCTCCCCTCTTCTTGAAATACCTTGTCTGGGACTGCTTAACAAGTGCTTTTCCAAGCATGGAAAGATCAGGAGTCACAGCACCTGTCCTGCAAAACTGGGTGGGCAGCTGGACACTTTCCCCAGATCATATAAACACCAGATCATCCTGGTCTGATTTAAGGTGAGAGGTTTGGCTGTATAGTCGTCCCTTCTTCCCCAAGAAATCTCTGTGACCAGAAGTGTGTGATGCTTGCCCAGTAAGCGGTCAGCTCCAGGGAAAAGGAGGTATAGGGCAGCCCTGAGCCTGGCACTGGCCATTTTCAAAGAGCCAAGCTGTACAGCAGGAAGGAAGGAAGGAAGGAAGGAGCTGCCTGGAAAACCTCTCATGAGTGCTTTTATTGCCAGCACCAGTCTTCTCTGTGAAGGTGGCAGTAGCTTGCATCAGTAATTCTGACTTTAATTCAAATTTGGCAAGCTCTGTTTTATTTTATTTTTTAACCCGTTTTTAGAGCCATTTCTCCCAGTTGGAGAGGGACTATCGAGTCTCCGAACTCTGAGTGCTGCGCCAAGCGAACCGATGCAGCTGTCCCACAGTAGCCATCTCGTTTTAATTGGCTTTTCACAATAACAATTCCATCAGGCAGATAATGAGTTTGGCCGTGACATGAGGGCACTCAGTGGGACAGCTGCAAATGCTGGGGAGACCACGTAGGGGCACAGCCAGGCAGCCCCGTGCCCTGTGCACAGCCAGCTGTGCCACAGCCAGGATGCACCACCTCTCTGGAGCAGCAGGAATGTCTGGGTTGGCAACAGCTCCTCAGTACCACCAACTATGGTGGAACAAAGTACCCTTACAGGGAGCTAAGACAGCCCTTTGCCGAGCTAGTGTGCAATGACAGGGCTTCTCTTCCTCATCAAAGGACATTTTCCTTGGCCCTGACTCAGCTGTGGGGCCAAGCAGTAGCTGCTCCTCCACCATCTCGTGTGCAGCCAAAGTCTGCCGTGAAGCCCAGCTCTGCACAGGTCCACAGAGGCTGCCAGTTGCCACAGCTCCCATGTGCAGAACTTGTAAGCTTTTGGCCAAGGTGGAGCAGCCCATAATTTTGGCTTGAGCACCACCATTTTGACAATGGTGGTCACAAGAAGAAGAAGGCCTGATAGGAGGCACGAACTCATCAGGCCTGAGCTGCTCTGAAATTGCTCTGAAATTGCACTGAGGCATTGGAAGTGGCACCCCACCATTTTGTGCTCTTATTGTCTCCTCCCGCTGATTTTATTTGCCATAAAGGTCCTTGGCTCGGGTCTTGCCTGCTGGTCACAGAGCGATGTTGTGAGGTATCCATGTGAATGAACACGTCTCTCTTACTCTTCCTCTCCTGCTGGAGCTGTTCCACTTCCATAAACCATTAAATATTTATTGGGCCAGAGGAAAACATTGACTCTGTAGACCAGCGGTGAGGGCACTCATCTGGAATAGGGGAGACCAAATGCCACATCCTGGCTCCAGCAAGCAATAAATAATTTATACAAAGTGGAATAGCTACAGCAGGAGGGATCAGGGGAAAATCTGTCCAGCAGCCCAAAGGCTTGCTTTCAAAGCTCACTGGATTTCAGCTTCCTAGCGTAAGGCCCACCCTGTCTTCTGTCCCATTCAGGGAGGACCTGAACCTCACATGCTAGCTACTCTAAAAACAGGCAAAGATTTTCTTACTACTTTATTCTAAAAATCCCATAATTCCTGGTAATGGTATATGCTATGTTTGGGTTTGAATAATTAAAGGGTCCTTTAATGAAAAAAGGATTATCACTGAAAAATTCCAGTCCATCAGGACTCAGAAGCCCTGCATGGTTGTGGTTTGAACTGCAATGAGGCTTAACTCCTCTGTTTGGGAGAATCATGTCTATGTGTTTTGCTAGAAATGAGGCCAAGACGTAGTTGCATGCTATATCAGTTAGGAGTGTCTGGAATTTTCTCCTTCTTCCCTGATGTAAAAATCAGTGACTCCATCCATCTTTCTTGTAGTCATTTGACTTCAGCAATGAAAACGGTTTCTATCTTGAGGCACAAAAAACCATTTTCTTTCTCATTTTCTGTCTCTTTATTGAGTGCAGTGAACAGTGCTGGCTTAATGTCTCTGGAGACCAAAGTCTGCCACTCAGCAGCAGTGCTGTGCATTTCTTCCCCATGCCTTCCTGGTGGTTCTCAGCTGCGTTTGGGAGAGGTTGTGTCACGGACAAGAGGTCAAGTTTAGTCCAAACCGGCACCATGCGTGGCCACACTGGTAAGTCTCCCAACAAATGCTTGGCAATAGTGCTGGGATGGCTTTGTGGAAACATGCCCCCAACCTCAAAGATAAGCTTAAAGGCAGGTGCCAAACCTGCTTGCAGTGCTTGAACAGAGTTGCAAGATCAAGGTGACACTCGTGCCTCCTCACTGCTTGGCAATACAGAAGTTACCTCCTTTCACCACCTGGATCCCTGGTGTACCAGTTGAATAAGGGACTGAGAATGCAGACAAAGGGCCAGACAGAATTGCTGCTCCTATGAACTGTAGCAGCCTTACTGAAGATAAACTCACAGCAGCCCTCTGATCAGATACTGTGAACATAGGGGATTCCCATCCCTTCTGACAACAAGGGAAAGCAGACGACCAACGTTACAAGACTGCACTAAGTGCCTTCCAGGGAGAGAAACAGAGACCGTTTGTGAGCAGATCTAAGATTAAGACAGACTCCTTCAACTTGCAAATATTTCTGAAGGGGTGCAAACCCAGCCCCAGGGTTTGGTCTCCTGTGACATACCCCTGGTTTCAGCACCAATGACTGGAGGTTATTCTGAACTGCTTGTGATACTGAGGCTGAAATCACAGGTGAAATCCTATCCTGCATAAGCAGGATAGGTAACACGGGATGTCTAAACTAGAATACATGCTCTATTTTTTTTCTGAGCCCACACCCACTAAGGGAATGGAGTCCCATATTCATTTCCACACAAGCTTGCATTCACGCCTCCCTGTGAGAGGCTTGTGTCATTTCCCAATCAACGTGTGCCCTAAGCTTTTAAGAACATCAAAGAGGTTTTTAAAAGTACTTGCCAACATCCCAACTTTAAATTATTTTTACTTTATTCCTTCTTCCATCTCTTCAAGTGGTTATCAAGTAAAGTCTTTGAAACTTTTTTCACAGCTGCTAAGATGGTTTTGTCAAAGTCAGCAGCACTGGGGAATGCTCCTACATAATGGTCACAGCTCTTGTTCCTGCTCTCCTATCCCTTTCCCTGTACCTGCAATGCATAATCAGCTATGGTTCTGTACCACTGCACCCACTTCAGCGTTGGGATTTGGATGCTCTTCCAAATGTCAGAGAGATTTTCTTCTTCATTAAGCCCTGTAGGTTACAGGTAATGTCCGGTTATCATTACTAGCATTACCAATTACTGTGTTTTGCTGAAGGAAGATGGAGAGGTTGAATAGTGTCTTCCACCTTCTGCTTTCTTTCATAATGAAAAGAGGACTCATTTGCTATTGCCTCAAGGTATAGCTGGAAAGTCTGTCGTTCTTTGAACACTGGATAATTGGGACCTTATGACCTTTATCTAAGACTTATTTGCATGAAGCACTGAGTCTCACTTTTCTGGCCATTAGGGGAACAGCATTTTCCTTTACATCCCTGGACCCTGTCCAGCTTTCCATAGTTCTTTTCCTGACTACACTACAGCCTAGTGAAGGGCAAGTGTCCAAGGTGGACTCCTGTCTGCCAGGACTTCAGCTGAGATTTTCCGCTCCGTTCCAGTATCCCATGCTGACACTGATGTAGCTAAGGACACAGAAAGGAAAAAGAAACATTTGCCCAGATCAAATTAACATTTGGTGATGATATAACCAGGGCTCTTTACATGGTACAGGCCATTAGAGCGAAATCATATGTAAAGGGAGCCTTTGGCAGGGAATACAGAACTAGGAAAGAAGTCATAGTTCTAGTAACCTGCAAAACCAGACCAGACTCTTCTTCAAAGAACAGCAAAGCACACAATAGCAGTACTCTCCATCATTTGGATTTCCCACACACATTATTTTTAATATCTCATCTATTTTCTGCCTGAAAGACATCCAGAGACAAAAGCTAGGAAATGAGGAAGCCCTTCTTTAAATCAAGCTTGCGGTATGAATGTAGTCTTGAGAAATATTGTGCCTAGAAACCTGTTCAAATTGAGCTTGTGTAATATGGTCTTTCACAGGTCTATTGGAGGTCCAGAACTGGAGGTGGAAACTATCCCGCAGAGCTGATGCCAGTGGCCTGACTTGTAAGCCTTCTGTCACTGCTTACATTTTCCTTGGTTCTCTTGGCCACTGCCCAGTCTCACAGATCATCATATGCCTAAATAAAATATTTCAGTAGTGTCTTTACAAAAAGAGTCGTTGCAGTCATCTGTGCTCATTGGGGAAGCAAAGAGGCTGGTGTGCACAAGGACTGGCATGAGGAACAGAAGAGAGGAAATAATGCCTTTATGGAAACGTGTAAAAAGTTACAGCCTTTTTTTGGACTAATGTGAAGAGTATCTGTCATTCCATCTCATAAAATAGATTTGCAGATTGGAAGGGAATGCAGAGAAAAGCATCAGAGTTCCTAAAAAGCATGGGAATAATTTCATATAAAAAGCAGTTGAATGCATTGCTTGTGTTTTCCTCAGGAAAGAGATGAACAGCGAGGGCTATGATACAATGCCCTCTGTGCATAAATGCATACTGTATGATGCTATATGCCATAATCAAAGGCATGAAGTAGGGCTATCACAAGCTTTTGCTGTTTCTGTGACATAGCACAAGTACAGAAAGATATTTAAGGCAATGGTGGCCAATTTGCCACCAAACTTTATGGCCATTGTACAGTTGGTTGGAGTTGGGAAAGCTGTTGATAGTCAATCAGATATTTTGTGTGCATACACACACATATATTTGCCATATAACTCCACAGTTATATCAGCATCAAAGAGAGAATACATCATGCTTTACCTGTTAAACCAAATCTTAGGCAGTAGAAGACAGGGATGAGTTGCAGTGGCAGAGAAGCAGCTTACCCTAGATCTGCCCATAGCAGTGCTTTGTGCTAGCCACTGCAAGAAGTACAGTAAATGGATATTAGCTCTGACCTAGCTTGGCAATTTCTGTGTTCCTCTACCAGTTATTTGCATGGATCCTTGTGAGTGCAACTTCACCTTGCCAGAGTCCATGAAATTTCCACAGAGATTGGAAGTGATCACTGCACTGACATTGATAATCCATATTAATGCCCCTATTAAATAGCTCTTGAGGAATGTCTAACTAATCTGACTGTGCTGACCTGGTGAACTTTCCAAATCCTTTTTCTCTGCACGTGGCAGTCATTTATACCACAGAGTCAGTATTTCTACTTTTAAATTTCAGCTCCCTGGGGCTGTAAATCCCAGCTGACACTCTGCAAGCTTATATCTATCTGAAAAGTCCAGCCTACTTGATCCTAGTGTAAAGAGATGACACTGACAGTGGTGCAGAGCACTTCTGGCAGCTACAGCAAACAGCCATCACTTAAATTTCATTGTCTGTCTGTCCAGACTGTCCACAGGTCTGCTATTTGAGCCCTTCTCAGCAGAAATTTTGTTTATCATTTATGACAGAAAGCCTTCCTCCCACGGAGCATTTCCTGAAGATGATCTGAATGCAGATGCAGTGGGCCACTGTGGAAAACATTGTCATGTGAGAGATCTAGAGCAAAATCTAGGTGGAGTTCAACCACTGGTCTTGGCTTTAGAGAGCCATGTGTTAGCATGAGCGACTACTGCAACATGGCACACACTGTGACACTGGCAGGCACTGCCTTCAACAATGTCACCCGTATGTGTGGTTTGGAAGAGCAACAGCTGTAGCTGCCAACACCAGAAGGGGTGAAAGATTGCTGTCACCTTTCCTGTAATTTGCAGCCTTCACAAAATAAGCCAGTCCACCAGCCTTGAGCATCCATGCATTTTCTTACTGAGGTTCCAGAAGAACTGGTACCTCTTAGGTAGGAAGGTTGCCCTGCTCTCCTCAAGAGGCCTTTTCCAGAGCTGGCCCCCGCCTTGTCATCACTAAATATGCTTAATATCACCTGTGATTTTACTAAAAGAGGTCAAGTACTGCTTCACCACTGGTCTACTAGTGCAGTTCCCACCTCTACAGGGCAAGCTGCATCCCATTAGGAAACAGCAGACCTGAGGCACACACGGGACAAGAGACAGGACTGAACTGCAATAAAGGATGAAATCCTGCGCCTGTGTCAGGTTGTGTGTAAGAAAATTGTGACATTCCACTTTTCTCACCCTGCCCCTCACATGGCTATTTGCACCAATGCAAACCCAGCTATGGAATACAAAGGTGATGTTTATACCTATGTAGACACAATGCAAAGATTAAAATTTCAGAGCAACTGAGGACTAGACACATACTTCAGACTTCAGCATGTGTCAGGTATCCTAAGCTGCATTTATAGTCTTACTTTATTGCTGGAGTAGTACTACAGATAAGAAAATGCTGCCATGCTTGCTTAGAGTTGTTCCCTCTGGGGCAGTCATGGGAAGACTACTGTATTTGCATTGTTTTCCTTGGCTGCCAGGTGTAGCAGCAGAGATAAGCTGCCTTGAAACAGGAATGGCAGTGAGGTTGTTCTGCCTCATGCCAGCTACTCGTGGGCCAAGACTGAAATTCCAAGTCACACAGCTGCAATCCTCTTGCATAGTGCAGGCTGCACGTTCTGGCTGGCACAAGACAATAGACAGTCTCCCTTTCCAAATCTTTATTTGGAAATAAGCAGTGCTCCCAAAGTGCAGCAAGTATTGTCCATCCATCAATGTGGGGATTGAACTGAAAACAAAGAACTGATTCAACTGTAAACCATGGAAAAGGATCCACAGGGACTTGCTCCCTCTGAGGAAGTGAAGGGAAGATGGTGCCTCCCAGTGCTCCTTGCTTGCAGGATACAGGGCCCTGGGGGAACTGCTGGCTCGCTTACATGCAAAGCACTTGTCACCTGGCTGATTTTTCATTTCAGCTGTGAAGCTGCTCCATTGTAAAGCCATTTCAACAAGCAGCAAAAGCATTCTTCATTTCCCAACAAAAGAAGATCCATTTGTTTCCTTAGGCACAATTTACTCTTTCACATTTCTGGGCTTTGTATTCTTCTCTGACAATCTGAGAGTGCTTTGATGTGAGAGCCAACCAAATTTCGAGGTGAGACTCAAAAACCTGTGAAAGTACAAGTGGAATCTAACACTGTGTGACATTCACCCCCTCTCCTCCCCGGGAGGACATCGTAGCCCATCTTCTTCCGCAGTCTGCTGTGCTGGATGCTGATCTCATTTCAAAGCTGCACTACCATACTCTTTCCAGTAACCTTCATGGAGACTCTCTGGATTTAAGCCAATGCAGCCAAGATTAGAATGAGTCTCACTTCCTCACCCAAATGTAATGTATAAATTCCCCCCATCACTTTTGGATCTTTTCCTGTTGAGTAGGTTGGCATCGAAGGGAGCCTCTCTAAGCATAATACCAACACCAACGAGGCAAAAGCTGGATCATAAGAAGAAAACCTATAAATCTAAGTCTTGACAAGGATGCTCAGATGACAAGACAACCTCTTGGCATTCTTGTCATCCACCAAAAGACATGAAGAGGTTTGAGAGATTGTCCTTCTTACATCAATCCTTCATTGCCACTGAACAGAGCCCACTGACTCATTTCATGCTTTACCCAGGTTGGCATCCATCTCTTTCTTCCATCTACTTTTAGATACACTGAGGATTGCTTAAGAACTGCCCTACTGTACAGCTGGAAATGCTTGGGGTTTCAGATCAACTACTGTTGGATACAGGACAGTTTTTTGAAGTCATTTCCTTGGCCATTACCAAAAGACAGATAGAGGATGTGGAACCGAGTAACAAGGAGAGGTGAGGGCTGTCAGGGGAACTACTGTCTGGTACAAAGAACCACTCTGTCTCTCCCCCACTCCAGAAATATTAAGCATTAAAAACTGTGCACTTGTCTTTATCTGCTTAGTTATTCCTTTCCCCACTTTCTGTCTTTTTCCACCCCACCCGCAGATAAAGGCGAAAATCTCTCCTGGATATGAATTAAATGTCCTTGCGTTTTGCTTGTGCTTGCACCAGGGAAGGTATCCACAGATAGCACGGTACAGCCATTGTAGCAAAATTCAAGGCAGATGAACATCACCACCCCAGAGCAGCATGGTCGGCACGCCTCAGGGTAGTAGCAGCCAAGCGTGCCATGGCAACCAGCCAACCGATGACACTGGCCAGGAGCCAATTTGATTTATTTTTGGCAGCCTGACACCACACACTACTCTGCCAGTCTTCGATCACAGAAACGATACGAGGTGACCTTTGAAGGCCAAGGGGACAGATGAAGCTGAAAGAGGATCTGTCCCTGGGCTGGAGGAGCACTGAAGTGGCAGATGCCCCCTCTTTCATGAGTGACCATTGCAGCCATGCCAGCAACCACCAGTGCTGTGTTTGCTGGGGGAAGACTGGGAGAAAGGTTGAGACCTGGCAAATGTGTTTAAGTCTATGGAATGAGTAAGTACCAAGAGAGACAGAGAGGTTTAAGGATATAAGAGAGAGTAATAGGATGAAGATGGTAAAAAGAAGACACAGGCTTTCTGTCAGGAAATATTTCCTGTCTGTGGGTACTTTTGTACTGTGATGATGCTCTTCAGAGAAATATTCTTTATGAAAGAAGCAGCTTCCTACTATTGTGGACGTTGTGCTATAGAGTGTATTGTAGAGCACAGCCTGGAATCCTCAGAGAGATGGACAAGGAGACCCATTTAATCTTTTTTGCATTTCTTTCTTGAATGACTCTGGGGTCACTTAGCCAGCTGTTCAGGTTTTTGACTGGAAGGCTGATATCACACTGGAATAGGAATTCAAGAAAAATCTATATTCATTAACATTTTAAAGAGGCTATCAGCTTGACTCTGGCCACGCACTTTCCATGTTTGCTTTCTGCAAACATTGCCAAGCTTGAGTGTTACTGCATGCATACTGAATAAGTATAAATGGATGCACACACTGGTCCTGAACCCCCGATCACTGAAAACTCATTTTTAAATATATATTTGATTGTAGATTTTCCAGCTTCCTCTGTTGGCTAGATGTTTACATAAGTAATAGTATCATGTGCAAATGCATATTAAATTGTGCATTTTCAATGGCCACTTCAAATGATGTGTCCATGAATGGTTGGCCACTTCAAATGATGTTAAAACCAACAAAAGCATGGGGAAGATATCTGAAAATTAGTCAGAATATTGTGTAGAAATAAACCATTTTTTCATGAGTGACAACTCAAAACAGGTAAAATAAATTAAAATTAAAATCAAATAGCTTGCTACTATAAATGTCCTACCTCTATCCATTAGAGCAGATTAATCTGAATAAAAATGGAATGTCAATTCAAAGAAGAATGATTCTTGCTTAGGAATAAGGCATCCCAGGTCTTAAATACTAGGGAATTAGCATCCATTATCCTGTGTACAGAGGACCCCAAAACACTGATTCACCCTGCCCTATTCTTTCCATTGATGTTTATACCTTTGCCCAAGTATAAAACCAACACAAGTACAGCATGCAACATAGCAAATTATATTTCACTAACCACATGGCATTTATGTTGACACTTAACTCATCATGTAAAGTAAGAGCAAATGGCTGGAGACCTGGACAACAAAAAGCAAACATGGACAATTCAATTTCAAGGCTTATTTCTATAAGCTTCTGAATAAGCAGAAGTAAAAGCAGCAACCTTTTGTAGCTGTGTACAATCAGTTTAGACTCACACTCTTGAAGGCTGCTCCCCTTGCCCATACCTTAAATCACAAATGCCCTGCATGAGTTCCTCTCCCAGTATTTAAGCTGCCCTTTTGGATATCTGTTCTTCCCTATCTGTCCACTTAGTTGAGCAGGAATAGAGTTGCCTGAAGGCCCAGGTTAACTATGAAGCTCGGAAGCCTAGTTGGAGAGTGGGACTTGCAATTTGTGGAGGGGAAGTAGTGGACCAAATGAAATTATGGAGAAACATCTGTAAGTACAAGACTAAGTGCTGAGGCTCTCTAAAATTTACATCAGGCTGTTTATGAATATCAAGGTGATAAGCAACATTTTCCCCCAACAAGCTAATGAATGCAGGATGCCCTGTACAACAGAGTATTTCATGAATGTGGAGGCCAGTTTTGCTTGGCACTGCCTCTTAACGGAGTTTCATGTGGAGCCTACCTCCAGTGTTACCTTTTTTTTGTTTGTTTATGTTCTATTTCTTCGATAAAACAAGAAAGGTAAAGTACAAGAGAGAAAAATATCCTCGGATCTTTGATGCATTTTCTAGTCAGCTCAGTATCACAATTTATAATCAGCTCTTCCTTCTGATCTGTAAACATTACACGTTTGTCAAAAAATGTCCACTTTTGCCTCTCAAAACTCTTCACTCCTTCCCAGGGGAACTGGTTGAGCAGACTTGCGCTCAGTCAACAGTGAGGAATTGAAAACACCTCCTAGAGTGACTTTTGGTATTCAACCCTCTCTTCTGTCCTCACTCACTGAGCTGTCAGGGCCCTTAATCTTTCCTTTCCCTACCTGATTCTCTTACTATCCACGTCTGAATCAGCTGACACATCTAAAAGCTTCATGCAAGTTTGGCTGGCATGGGGTGCTCCAAGTAGAGACCCTACAAGTACAGGTGTGGATGAAACTACAAGCACTGCTGATAACAAGATGTTCCTGACTAGGATGTGGTTGTACTAAGAACCTCATCCATGCACAACTAGATGGAAGAAAGACACTTTTGACTCCATGACCATCCCACCAGCAAGGTCTCCTGCAGTAGGAGAGAGCTTTTGTCTTGTGAGATTTCCAGCTAAAGTTGGAAGCCTCCAGTGACCTGGCCGAGTTGCCCCACTGGAGATGTCTGTGCTAGTGTGACTGAGAAGGCTCATCACGATCTTTAGCATGTGCAGAGCTTGGGGAGCTCTCCCTCCAAGCTCCCAGCTGGCAGACACTCTCCTGCTACCATGGGAAAAAGGGCTGATGGCACCTCCATCTAGAGGAAGGGGAACCTCAACATGAGCTGCAGTATTTCCAAAAGCTTTTCCAGAAGCAGGAAAGAGGGTGTTAAGCAAGAAATTAATGCCCCTCACCCCTAAAAACTAGCAAAAGGATTCCCTTGTTAACTCTCGATCTAATCCCCACACCAGCTCTTGCTCCCAGGAGACCAAGGGAGGTATCCATTTCTGGAGAGACCCGTTCCCTAGTGAGGCATTCACTCACCTGTCTTCTCTTCGGTTTGGCTGCTCTCCACTGTCTCCATTTGGGGTTGCGCTGTTGCCTTGGCAGTAGCATCCTCTGCGGCAGGGGTGGTGGTGGCAGCGGTGTCAGCAGCAGGCACGTCGGCTTGTTTAGGCTCCTCTTTGTCTTGGGCTTCGTCAGCCTTCAAGGACGGCGAGTTATCAGTGGAAGCTTTAGTGGCACTTTCCCTTTCGGAGGCAGCGGCAGCAGCGGGCTTTTCCTCTGAGGAGGCAGCAGGAGCGGCAGCCTGTGGGGCTGGCTGCTCCGAGCCCGTGTCGGCGGCTCCATCTCCTTTTTTCTCCTCCGCTGGCGCGCTGCTGTCTTTGCTGCCCTCCTCCTGCTGGGCACTGTCAGCGGCGGCTGCTTCTGTGGCAGCAGGAGCCTCGCTTTCTTTGTTCTCGGCCGCTCCGCCAGCAGGGCCTTCTTCCTTCTTGTCGGCGGCATCAGTCTCAGATGCTGGGGCATCTCCCTTCTTCTCCCCCTTAAGCTTTTTCCTTGTTATGTGTCCGCGGAAGCTGGCCTGGATTTTGGTGGCTGCCTTATGAGCTTTATCTTCTGGTTTGATGCCATCTTGCTCGATCTTTTGGTCTCCGTCCTCATTTTTTTCAACCTTTGAAGAAGAACAAGGGAGGAGAGCAGATGACAAAAGAGGGAGATAAGTTAAGATTTCTCCAGGTGTAGCAGATGCTCTAATTTTATTGAGAATGTCCCACCTTCCCCTCCTGCTAACCAGTGACGAGTTTCAAAACAGCCTTTCCATTTGGTATGGGTTTGGAGCCAGGTGGCCCTAATTTCATTTTAAGGCTGGACAGACATAGCTCTGCAGCCAAACCTCCAGCCAGAGGTTTGTAAAATAAATTTAAAGCATCTCATCATCTCTGTCAGCAATGCTGAGAGCATCTTGGCTGTGTGGAAAGGCTTTCACCAGCTGGGTTGTCTCTATTCCCATGATTTATTTTCCCATTCATTTTGAAATATGCCATTTTTTTCACCCTACTCATTTTCAAAATACTCTCCTGAGGGAGATTTTCACAGTCCCTCCAAATCCACCTCTGCTTTCAACTCAGTGTTTCTTTTAATGACACCTTGTTTCACAGGTGTGTGACTGTAATGACACCAAGTGCTTTGTCTTTTATAGGTTTGTGGCTCGGGATTGCCAACAGAGAATAGGATTGCTGCCCGCCCCGCCGCAGTTCCGTGCTGTCAGACACACACAGATATTCACAGGATGTAATCCTCACAAACGCCCTGCCTGCAAGCGCTCCAAGCACTTTGCCTTTGCTCTCCACTCATGGTTTCACTGAAGGATTAATAGGCAGATTAATATCACTCTTTCCAATTTCAGCAGACTATTATTATTTCTCTGACTATTGGGGAGAATTCAGCCTTATAACAAAGAACAGGCATTCCCTGTTTTTAGACTTATTCCCTGTTTTTTTAGAACAAAACAAAACAATAAAGTCTTAAATGGGACCAAAACAGAGCCTGTGCCTCATGCTGGTCTGCTGCAGAGAGATAATGCTCAGTTTATAAACCTTCACTGAATCTACAGGATAGACCACGCTTCACCCCAATAATTTAGCAGCCCTTGGGCAAATAACAGCTCAGCTGCATATTGATGAAAGGACACTGTTCTATTAATAGTCCCACTGGAAAGCATTCAAAAGACCTACTTGGAAGCAAAGCCACTGGCCTCTTTGCTGTCTGCACCTGGTTTCCATCACTGGCTCAGGTCACAAAACAAAGGAAACAAACTGACTGGGAAAGATAGAAGCATTTACTCCCGAGTGGGAAGAGGGAACCACTCCTTTGGCCTTTGCAACTGAGATGTGCCATCTGGAGAAGGGCTCCCGACCAGAACAGCAGAGAGAGGGGACAACCTACAAACATGTTTAATAAAAGAGAGAGGGGACAACCTACAAACATGTTTAATAAAAGTGTGGCAGGAAGAAGGGAGAAGAAGCCACTGCAAGGAGCAGATATGCCACTGGAAACATCATGCCTGTGGAGAGGAGGAAAGAGTGGCCACAACAGCAGCAATTCCTGGGAAACGGACTGGAAGTGATCATTTCCACAGCACAAGAAAGGGTCAAGCGCGCGTGGGAGTGATGCTCAGCCAGGGAACCCATCGGGAGTCCACTGCCATGCCAGAGGGGGTACCCACTATGTCCCACTGGTCCCCAGTGAGCACAGATCCCTCACCCTAGCATGGATGCCCATCATTCCTTAAGAGGGTATGCTGGCCGAGGAGTGAGCAGCCCCAAATCATCAAGGAAAAGAGCCACCCCACACAGCCGTGCAGGGATGTGGATGGGTCTGTATACGGCAGGAAGTGAGATGGGAGGGGCACTAGGTGCCAGGATGCTTATGTAGGGAGTGAAAAAGGCTGTGAATGAATATGTAAATGGGATTAATACACAGAATTCTGCACAAGGAGTTTTTGTGCTCCTGACCATGCCCAGGGACAAAATGGTTGTTGCACCAATCACAGGGGCACAGCTGAGCATTATGTCTACACTTCCCCAAGTGCATTAAATGGCACAGTATGGAAAGTGGGCTTTCATGTTTGTCTCAGCTTGTCAGAGAGCAGGTGATGGTTATGTGCAAGGACGATGCAGGCACCAGCAGGCTGCAACCACTCATGTGTGTCTTGCATAGCTAACTCAACACTGTTATTCAGCATCTGGGGTAAGCTTTTCAGCCTACTTCAGCACAAGGAGGTGGAAACAAATTGGAAGCACGTTTAAACTAGCCAGGGTGGTGCAGAGCTCCACACAGGCTCATCCATCCTGCTCCTTAGACAAGTTTTTCAGCTTGCAGTAAGTCCTGTGTTGCTGTGGCAACCTAACTGCTAATACCTGAACTAGCTGGTTTAAGGAGATGTTGGGTATGCCAGCATTGCACCGTAGCCACAGCAACGTGAAAATAGACTGGTACTCCTTCAGAGAATTGTACAACACTTAGATGCTGTAGCTTTGACTCCTTCTCCCCAAGGACTGAAGCTCGTCTCAAACAGCAGCAAGATTGGAAGACTGGAAAGACAATTTAGACATAACTATGGACTTAAGGGTCCAGTCCCCATGCCCGATTCCTGCAAAACCATTAGTGAATGTGACAAAATTGTTAATCCCTGGGCAAAGATGAAAACCACTGGGAGAAGGGAGATCTCTCTTGCCACTGGCCTTGTTGCTCTCACATGACACATACTTACTACACCAACCAAGACAGCTATTACGGGTTGTGGAAAGCTGCATGCCTGACTCTCTGACTCCAGAGGAGCTGCCCTGTTACCCGGGCTATGCAGCCCTGTAAAGGTTTATCTCCTTCCCCTGCTAGCCAGAGCCCAGAGCACAGTGAGCCACAGGGCTGGCCCTGTGTCCCTGTCAGCCCTGGGCCTGGCAGGGGATGGGAGAGCATTTCTCTCCAGGAAGGTGAGACGAAAACCTCTCACCTGCACCTACAGCATGGCAGAGCTAAAAGGCTCCTTTGCTATTCCAGTGACATCACTGTCCTCTTCTCCCAGCTGGGATGACACCCATTTGATTCCTTGCCAGATCCCAAGTTGTGCAACTACAAAATGTATTTCCAGTAGGGTGCTTTCAACGTAATTTCAGATACAAAAGATAAGAAACATGAGACTGGGGCAGAGGTGGAGTTCAAGATCGTGGATGAGAGAAATGTAGTAATAATTTGTCTTTGCCAACTGTGGCCCTCAGGAATCCTGTTTCTATTCAGTCCTTCCCCAGTGAAGCATCCCAGGCATTTGAAATTACTTTTTTTTTCAGGCTACTGGCCTGCAGCTACTTCTGGGGTAGGACACACTATCCATAAGGTATGTGTGTCATGTTGTATAACAATGGGTTGGGTTAGAAACAGGTTGTTGAGAGGGAAACTTCTGTTCACACAAAAAAAAGCCCCAGGGGCTTTTCATCTGTGGATTATGTGCACAGCAGATAAACCTTAATTAAGGAAGCACTCAAAAATAACCTGTATACAGCAGAAGCTCCTGGAAAGCAATTTGTCTTCCTTGGAAAGCTAAAAGGGTGAGTCAGCCCTGCCAGGATACATTCAAAACCATCTCAGTGGAAAACAAGAAATCTGTGTGTCTTATCTATCTCCCAAGCGTTCATGACATCTTGGCTGTAGTATTGTGGCTAGAATAAAGTGACTATTGTTACTAGCGTTTGCATGGAATCTAGAGTTCCCAGCCAGGAATCAGGTCTGGTAGGGATAGGTTTCAGATATTAGTGCTCCATCATGCTCCTCCCCTTCATTTCCACATTTATGTGTAAACTCATACTAATACGTAATACTGATATATTCATGATACTGTTAGGGTATATGCAATGTATTGCCACTTTACACAGAGCAAATGTCCTTTGTTTCATGTAGTTTTGGACAAATCATGGATCCTATAATAGCAGGACATAACTGAGGCAGGTGGATGCAGGGATAAATGGATCTATAAAAGGACATACATAGTAAAACATGTCCATTTTTTTATTCAGACCACCTTCACATACCCAATGAAGCCAGTGTGCAAAGCTTTGCCTTTTTGAAACACACTTTTATGTCTCTATCTACACAGCCCACAACATCTTTCCAGTCCTAGAGGGATGATCCTCTCACCGTCCCCATCTGCTTGTCTGCCACACCTCCAGGTTTCTAGGACACCCCTTCCCAGGCAGACTGTTCCTGTGAGACTTTCCTTGCTATCAAGTAGCTGAGAGAGTATGAGATAAGAAATTAATGTTTAAGACACAGATAGGGCAGAGGTTAGTTCTTACGTATCAGGAACATAGAAATTTCCTGGAGCCATGACAAGAAGATTTCTAATCTTTGTCCACTTTTGCACCTTCCATCTCCAAATTCACAGCTTACAGGGGGAATCAAATTATGGAAAAGAATTAAGGAAGTATTACTATAACCTCCAGACCCTTTTAAATGTCTCCTGTGCTGGTATTTCGGGAAAGGAGAAATGGAGAAACTAGGTGTTTTCTAGATGTTCCACATGTTTGCAGCCACATATACACAAAGAAATGAGAGGACTGAGTGCTTTTGTCCTTGCTTGCTGTTAGTCACTTGTCTCTCATGGTGTATCTCTTTGCCTTTCCTCAGAAAAATAATCACATAGTTTTGTATTTTGAATGCTGGGATGGAGAGACCAAGAAAGAACTTACTGTTTTACTGAAAGGTGTTTGCATATTACACAGCTTCCTCTGCTTCTCTCTCTAGCTCTCTTTTTCCTAGCATTTCTCTGCCCTCCAATATATAGCATGTATCAACCTCCCTAACGTTCATCCTAGGATCAGGTTGCTAATATGCTATAGCCATGCTACATGCTCAGTCATCACCCTGGGATCCTGCTCCTTTCTGTCCTTAGCTAGGAGCTCCTCTTAAACGTGACACCAAATTCCAGAGCCCTTTGGTACACGTGGCCATCTCTCAGTATTCTGAAAACTGCGCTGGGAGCCCAGATTTAGGACATACACACCTTTCACAAGGCAAGGCATCCATACTGGCCAGAGCCTGGACATCCATAGGACCATGGATACTTATCAATAACACACTTCACCCACTTCACCCAAGGGAAATATGATACCTGATTATTATTGGGAAAAAACCAAAACAAAACAAAACAAACAACTGTGTTCTCCAAGCAAAGAAACAAGGGCCCAAAGTCATCCCTTTCTCATGACATCTGTGATAAAGCATGTGTGGAAACCTTTCCTTCAGTTATTTAGGTGAACTAGTGCTGAATCACCCGAACACCTGTGCTATTTGTGGGGTCAAGATGCATCTCAGCCCATGCTCTGTTCTTGACTAGAACACAATGTATGTTCCTACTGATGTTACTCGAGGCCACTTGGGCCTAGACTCACAAAGAAATTTAGGCAACCAACTTCCAATGATTTCCCAAGATTGAGTCACCTCAGCATTTTTCGTAGGCCTGGCTCCACACGACCCGATTTGTCTCAGAGACAGCATTTAAGGAGCAGAATGTATTAAAAAAAAGACCAGCTGTCTCCCCAGAAGGAGTGAAGCATGGACACGTGAAAGAGAGAAAAGGCTTTCACGCCTTGGGAAGTGAGGAAGCAATTTAGCACACAGAACAGCTTTTCTTAACCCAGTTAAATGGTGTGAAGACACCTGGCTAGAGGATGGCACCTGTCGGCACAACCTGTCTTCAAGGTGAGGAAACAAACAGAGTTCCTTTATTTTCCCAAGATGACTATGGTTATAGTGGGTAAAACACCCTTGAGAAAGAAAAGGTTAATTCATCCCTCTGAAGGCCTGTGCAGGATTGTTCCCCAGGGTACAACTAGCAGGGTTTCAGCTCTCCAGTTTCAAATCCTCTAACAATAGAGTTTCCACCCTTTCCTCTACAAGACCCTCTCATATGTAGGAAAATTCCCCTCTGTTTTATGGTGCCTAGATTAAAATAGGATAATGACAGTCAGGCAGATGGATGGATGTTATTCACTCCTGTACAGTGACTGAAAAGAGAGGTAGAAGATAATCTATTCTAGACCTATTTAGATATTTCTAGTGAGCCTTCTCAATAAATCCGTACTCTCCTCACCTGTTTTGTGGCTCTCCCTTCTGTTTGTCACCCTGTTTCTCTTAAGCTGGTGGTCAACCATGGTGTCCTCTAGCACCCTGAAGCTCCAACAGCTCCAGCAGTTAGATGGAAAAAGGCACTCAGTACTGCTTACGTTGCCTTTGCAGGCTGGGTGAAGCAAAGTAGAGCCTTGCCCCTGAAGGGGACGCAAAGTGGATGATGTTCAGGATGATATTCATGCTTTCTGGAGCAGAGAAGCTCACAGGGAAAAACACTTGCCTTGGGTCTGGTCTGGGCTCTGTGGAGCACTTTGGTGGTTGTGGGGCACAGGCTGCACTCACTCATCTCTCAATTCAAAACACCCAGAGTCTCAGAGACTGGACTGGGCTGGAACTTGAGAAGGTGGTGCTTTGATAGGTCAAGCCAAGGGTGTCTGTATACCTGAGGAGTGGCCTAAGTGTCTGAGGGGGACAAGGTCTGTGGGGACTGTGTCGAAGGTCTTGAGTGTTTGGCACAATCAACATCTAGGCTCTTGCTTGAGGTTGGATCCTGGTGCATACTGCACTGTCAGTTGTGTCTAGTCTCCTTTTTGGAGGGAAATACTTGTGTCACTCCAGAAGGAATCAGTCAGCAGGCATTCAAATCAAGGGATCAAAGCCTAGAAAAGAAGCAGGAAGGTATCCAAGCTGACAGTGTAAATCTACTCCCAAAATAGCCCACATTGAAGAAATTCAGCAAAAGGACCAGGGGAAAAATTTCCCTTGAAATATGATTTGATTAGGAAAGTCCGTTCAAAGAATAGATGATTTTTGATGCAGATGTGCTGAGATAGAAATGCAAGCTTGCATGCCACTGGGCTAAACAGAAATTTTATCTTTTTAAGCTCAAACTACGTGGTTTGCTTGATTGCGTTTGGGGCAGTTTGGGCAAGGATGGTTGCTGCTATGTGGATTATTTTGAAGTAGCACCTTCAAACTCTGAATCCATGGCCTGCTGACCATGAGCAGGATATGAAACCCAGAATTATCAATGTCTCTCTCTTCCTACCCTTTTTGTCCCACTCTCTTTTTTTTTTCCTTGCTTGCTTAGTTTTGGACTCCATGAAATTTTTCAGGGAATTGTTATTAACCTCTGGTGGCTCAGAGTGCCTGCCCCCGTGAGAGCTGGACACATTTGCTTCTGATCTGGCTGTGCCCAGGGCACAGAGGCTAATTTCCTGCTCAGACTTGCTCTCCTGAGATCTTGGGCAGACAGCTGCTGAGATTCCCCAGAGTCCAGGCTTATGCAGGGTCTCCAGAATGACTTCCACAGGAAACAGAAGCTTACGTCCTGCTCCTATGCCATTCCCTCCATGGCAACACAGGGCATCCCATCCTTCAGGCCTGTCAGCCGCTCTCAGCTTGGTGTTGTCTGCAAACAAGCTGGTGGTGCGCTTGATCCCACTGCCTGTGTCACTGAGGAAGACATTAAACAGCACTGGTCCCATATGGACCCCTAAAGGTCACCACTTGTCATCAGTGTCTGCAGGGACTCCGAGGTGTTGACCACTACCCTCTGGAGGCAACTGTCCAACCAATCCCTCACCCACCAAGCAGTCCCCCTATCAAATCTATCTCTCCAATTCAGAGAGAAGGATGCCATTGGGGACCATGTGAAAGGCCTTGCAGAAGTCCAAATGGTGACATCTGAAGCCCTTCCACTGTTCACTGGTGTAGTCACTCCATCACAGAAAACCACTAGGTTAGTCAGGCGGGACTTGCCCTTTGTGACACCACCGTTGCACAAAGAAGAAAACTGTTCCTCCTCCTGAACTGCAGCCATGGCTGGGGTGAAACCCTGTGGCTGCCAGTTGTGCCTTCAGTCACACACAGCAACTAAACTTCAGGAGGGACAATGGTGTAAATCCCAGCTGAAGTCACAGGGTGAGCTGAAGAAGGCAGAAATCAGGATTCTTGATTTGGATCTGGCAAGGCCAGTAAAGTAAGTACTGCCTTTCCCACTGTTCCGTTAACCTCCTGGTCAGACTTCTGTCATTTATTTTTCCAGTCTTGAAAGAGAGCCTTGCCCCAAGCATCACCTTTAGCCAACAGCTTCCTCATTCCCTGAGGAGCACCACACAATATTTCAAGTCATCAGAGCTGCTCTTAGCAAAACTCAAAAAAACCCAGAGTTGCAGGTCTATGCAATTTGATAAGCCAGCTTTAAAACAGCTTCACCTAAGATATCCTCTCTCATGGCCTCTTCAGCTTTTGTTCCAAAGAGACCAATCCAACAACCCCGCTGCAGGGCTGAACTCTGTGTGCACCATGATATTGTATCCCCAAAGAGCAGCAATCCTTCACAAAGGCCTCCACCTACTGGTACGCATTCCACCTTCTCTCTGGAGCAGCTGCTCTTTTTCTCAGCTTCTGGTTCTGATGGATTCAACAGGTCTCGCTGGCATGGTCTCTCCTTACCAGCCAGGGTTACCCCTACTGGCTCTGCTTCTTCCTCCATGGGATTTCCTGACCCTGTTAACACCAGCCTCAGCTTCACTAGGACAGGATATCTGCCTAGCTGCTGGAGGGCAGAGAGGTGTTGAGGCTGGATCCGATCTTCATGGAAGCTCAGTTTATTGATTTGTGTTGTAGGTCTTCATGCCCATTGGGGCTTGACTGACCCAGAGCTTGCCCTCATGCATCCTCTGGCTTGCCCTGGTCATTTTCTCCACCCACCTTTACTTCAGTGGCACCACTGGTGTTGATATTTGCCCCATAGATCTTCTACAAGGTGTCTGATAGGACTGTCATGACAGCCTGTGTATGAATTCACCACAGGCAGTGGGTAAGACATGGACCCCTCTTATGAATCTGAATTCTTCGCAGCAACTCCATGTCTTAGATGCCAGGGATCTTCGAGAAAACCGTATGTGAAATCATTCTGGGCCTACATTTACTTCTCATTTCTCATACATGTTTAAAGTACAAGCAGAGAAAGAAGGAGAGAGATCCATATCTACTCCCTGCTTCGGCACTAGTACAGGTGAGAACAGGAAGAGTTAGACCGACTCTTAGGATATCAAATATGGGAGACAGGTCACTGGTCCCACTATGAGCTCATATATACTGCTGACTTACAGAAAAGTGTGAGAAGACCCAGACCATCTTTTTCTATTCCTTCTATCCCAAAGTTTGTACAACTTATTAACAAACAGTTGTATGGAAATCTTATTTGAAGTCCAGTGCCAAAAGCAATGTGAGATGATGAAAGTGGAGTTTCATTTCAACGATTCAAATGACATTTTGCTAGGGATAATTTTTTACAAGGCCTCTGTGGTCCGCTGCTCCAAACAACTTACAAATGGAGACATTGTTAAGTTCCAGAAGGTCTCTGAATATAATTAAATTAGTATTTGTAGTGCTGCAAGAACCTCAAATGCATGGTGTGTAGCTCAGTAAAGCATTGTGCAATATTTAAGCCGTGCTCTTATCTACTTCCTCCTGTCAGTGCAGGATGAGAACATCCTAAAAGGGGGCTTAAGTGTCTGCCACAACCTAAAAAGGTCTCCAGAGGGGATGTGTATGACACAGCTTGTTTCACCCAAGAATCTGGGCTTGACTGCTCAGTTTGTGTAACTCCAGCGCTTCCCAAGGTCTGTAAAACTGAAGAATCAGGCCTGTGATTGCAGCTGTCACTCCTGAGTAGCACAGTCCCGAGGGCATAATGTCGTGCCATACCCCTCTCCCCTCTCCCACCCTTCGGGTAGGGTTGTCACCAGGGTACAGGCCTGGTTTGGACTGGGGAGATCCTGAACACCAGACTCAGTAGCCCCAGGGCTTAATCACTTTTTCTAGACCCTGGCACTGAGCTATGGGAAATGCACATGTGGCTTTGAGCCATTTTGTTTCCTCCTTTGCTCCTTTACTGTATTCAACCCTATTGAAAAGGGGGGAGGGGGAGGCAAGCCTGCACTGCCTGCTGCAAAAACCCATTTGTGGACCCTGCTATTTTAGTGCTATAAAGACCCCCAGCCAAAGGGAACATGCTGAATAGATGTGCTAGGGAAAAAGCCACAAGTCTTTGGATCCACCACTTATAAGGGCTAGTATATCGCAGCCACATTTAAACAGTCATCCAGATCTTCTCCTAATCTTCCTGCTGCAGGACAACTGTTATTTATTTCAATTTTTTTACTGCCCGGGCTTCCCGTTTTAAAGTTGTTATTTACAAAGGGCTTCAATAAGTATTTAGTATCTTGGTCATAAAGTCTTCTAGGTTTTTTTTCATTCTTCAGTCAGGAAGCATGTCAGTAGCCTCAAAGCACTTCATATTTTAATGTCTTTTCCCCGGGCACACAGTTTAGATGACTCTGCATCTGGTGCATCTGTAGCAGAACTGTGCTCTATATCCAGACAACTCTGGAGCCCAGCCTGTGGGGGGCTTTACTCAGTGGGCCCCTGGCAGAGAAGCTGAGGGAAAAGGGACCCTGGTAAGGACTCCTAGGATGGCTGGGCAGGCAGAGTGCACAGAGCTACTTCCACTTCTTTCTACTCTGATGAAGGTGTGATATGGAAATAGGGTTTTCATCCTCAGAAGGATTTATGGGTTTCTGGAATAGGAGCCTTCTTCCCTCAGAAACCCATGCAAAGCCAGACAGAAAGCACTGGGAAGCTTGCACAGATGATCTAACACCAGAAAATGGGGAGTGTTTCCCCTTCTCTTAGTAAGGGCCAGTTCACACCGAGCGGCTTTGTCACACACTAAAGAGGAAATAATTGGAAATCTCCAGGGTCCTCGAGACCCTCCCTGTACAGTGCAGCAGGGCTGATTTTTTTCATCCACCCTGCAGGAGTGGTTTTTACCAGTCTTTGGACATTTGCCCCCAAAAATAACCCTCTGGGTTCCTGTGGCAGTTTATTCCTTCAGTGACCTAAAGGATTCCTCCCAGAGTTTCAGCTGGCCCCTGCATCTTGTCCATGCCGACATTAGTCTGTTTCTGCTTTCCTAGTAACACTCCTTCATATTTTAATAGCTCTTAGTTGTCATGAGAGCTTCTTTGTCAGATCACTTCTCCTAGCCCTCTTAAACCCTAACCAGAGATCTCACTTGATTACTGAATTTACATTTGTTCTGCTGAGAAATTACTAAAATGTCTCCCCAGCTTTAATGAATAATGAAACACTATACTTACAAAAATAGTAATTAGCAATGTAGCTCAAAATAAATCAATGTGTGGATCAGACTCCCAAAGGCAGGAGGGAAAGCTACAGCCATTAAAATAGGTGGAGCTGAAAATAGCTAAGCACTTGGAGGTAAAGAAAGGGGAAAAAAGCTTAAAGGAACTTATGAATGGCCATGTCCTATAGATAGTTAGCAATGCACACAGGTTGGATTGCTAACACTGTCCTGACTGTTCCATTTCCTGTCAGCTCCCCTCAAATACATTTAGGAGTTTTCTGGGGCTGTCAAGCAGCTGGAGCAGCCAGGAGAAGTAAGAGGGAACAGAAGAATGTCAAACCCTCAGCAGTGGTTGTCCAAGAGTTTCCATCAGAGCTCCTATCGTCCTTCCTTCCAGATGAAGGAAGAGGTGCCCACTCCAGGAAAAACCAAATGCACAAGGATTTATAACACTGACAACCATTTTTACTTCTACATCCTTGAGATGGATCTCTCTCGTGGTGTGGGAAAGGAAGCAATGAAACAAGCAATGGGAGACAAGACAATGGGAGTGTGTTGAAAGGGCATAGGGAGCACACTGGTTTACAGAGGAAAAACTATTCAGATACTACGGCAGCCAGCTTGTTTTCCCCTAGCACCAACTAAATATAGTGCTGGTTTTTGGTAGAAAGACATGATTCTGCTTCTTCAGGAAGTCACAGGACAAGGTTGGTTCTTGCCAGATCAATTTATTGACCCATTAACAATAAAAATACCAAGTCCTTCTTAAGACACATCTTTGGAGTCAAGCAAATCGTAGGTCTGCTCAAACCACCCGGATTATGGTATGCAAGGGTCTGCATTATGTGGTCAGGTCATGTCACTTATTGTACTATACTTTTCAGATTAACTGGTCCCTCAGTCAGGAAAATGGACACAAATCATGCAAATTCCATCCTAATGAATGCTTATCTATCTAAAATTTTAGCTCAGGAGTATGATGGTTTCTTTTCTTTTTTTTTCTTTCCTTTTTTTTTTCTTTTTTGGTAACTCTTTCTTTTCCCTCATTCCCAGTCAGAGAGATGAAATCATATTGTACTATCACCAACTGCATGCCACAAACACACACATATGTACAGAAGTAGTGGAGTAAGTGAGCAAATTGCAGCAAATACACTGCCTGAAGTCAGTTTGCATAATGAATTCATTAAATCTTACTGAAATTAAATCAGAAATGAACCCTAGATAGAGAATACTTTCAAACAGATGAAATTCAACGAGACTCATTTGATCTTTTCCAGAAAGAATGAGTTATGAATGTACAAACACTTTCTCTACTCTCTCAAACCAGTCACTAAGGTTTCAGAATCTGCCTGATCTTTAGAATATCTGAGGACACTCATGTAGAATTGCACCTGCTGGGGCTTTCAGGTGACTAACGTTTTTATTTCAGTGTAAAGCAGAGAGAAAAGTTTCTACACGTAATTTCCTTTGGCTGCAGAAGCAATTATTTTGAAGCCTGAAGAAAATATAACACATTCCCCCAAGACGCCCGCTTTACCGATTGTAGTCTCACAGAACTTTACCACGAATTATTAACACTTTAGTATATATTCATATGCTTTAGCTCTAGTGCTTCCCTATAAACTTGACTGAAAGAAGAATTAAAGGGCCAGGTTTTAAGGAAAGAATGGTGGGATCTTAACAAATGCCTCATTGCCTTAATCCTATTGAAACCAGTGCGAATTAGGCACCAAGGCTCTCTGAAAATCCTACTAGGCTCCTGCCTATATAAATCTTATTTGTTAGGGAAGTTCTGTAAATTACCTAATACCACCCTGCCACTGTTTGGAAAAAGGCTTGTAAATATCTGCTGCGAGATTGCAAAGTAAAACAAAGTAGCTTAAAGAAGACTTAAAGCGTTAGTAGGAAATCTGGATATTTGAGCTTAGGAAACTCAGGGGTATAAAAGGATTACACTAAAATCTTGGTCTTAGTTTTTGCAGTTGGAAGTTGGAAAGTTAAAACGCAGGAGGGAGAAGTTTGGCAAAGGAGAACAGAGGATCCCAGGGTTAGGGCAGCTGACAGATGGCTGTCCTATACCCCTGCCCCACCTTTGCTGCTGATTCCTCTGTTATCCTGGCCCGTGCTTTTCATGGGGTCATTCCTAGAGACAAGTTCTGCATCTCTGAGTAGCTGACTTCAGACACCTTGAGGCTGATTTGGAGCGGTGCCGAGCACTCAGAGCTGCAGTTGACAGTAATGGGAGATGTTTTCAGATATGTGCGACTGCAAACAAAAACTATGAATAAAGGTCAGGCCCTCTGTGTCTGAAACTCAGGACATAAAACTAGGGCATCCTGCTGACCAAACTCTTCGTGCCTCAGCTGTCCACCTGCAAAAATGGAGTAAAAATACTCAGTTATCTCACACGGGTGTTGCAAAGATTTACTAAGTGATATTACGGATGTGCTCAGAATCACAAGACAGCTCAGGAGAAAATTAGTATTTCTGTTTTCAGAGCAAGGTTTGAATATTATTAAGCAAAGCTGTGGGGTCATACACTGACTTATTATGAGAATTCAAAATATTGAATAACTGCTCATTAAGTGAGCACTGTCCATTCCGTGATCCAAATGCGGTCAGAATCCCTGAAAAGAAAAATGTGTTCCTGTTATTAGAAGTGTACTGAAATGCATTCACAAGAGGAGATCATACTGAGGTTGCACAGGCAACCATATTCCCAGTGTTGGCTTGTTTATTTTATACTTGCATTTGTAATAACTTTCTCCTAACATAGTTTCTCCGTGGTCTTTATCACACATATATTAGCTCATATTGCAGCTGAAGTCTAAATCTATTTCCACTCCTAATAATGTGAGATAATTCAACTTTTACCCAGATTTCACTTTCTAAAATGTAATTAACTACATCATGGGAGCTCAAACCTCTTGGCTTCATCAGCATCTTACAAAAACCCCCAAAAAACCCAAAACAACTTTCAATGTCCAAGAGGTGTCAAACCCCTATCCAGTACCTTAGGCAAGGTGAGGGATTTTTCAACAAGCAGCTCCCAGGCAGAAACAAGCAATGGCTCCCCAGGGTGCCAGCATCCAGTATGCAATGAGGCCGGGTGCCCAGCTGAGTCCCAGAGCTTGTAGGAAGCTGGTGGCCTCAGAAGCCCCTGGGAGCTTCCTCCCACATGGAGATGTTGATAAAAAAGCAGTCCTAACATCAGCAGTGTGCTGGCAGTAATACAACGCATCTCCATAACCCCAAGCTGCACCAGGGGAGGTTCGGGTTTGACATGAGGAGGCATTTCTTCACAGAAATTGAAATGGGCTGCCCAGAGAGGTGGTGGAGTCACCATCGCTGGAGGTGTTCAAGAAATGACTGGATGTGGCACTCAGTGCCATGTTAGTTGAAAAGGTGCTGATCAGACAAAGGTTGGACTCAATGATCTTAAAGGTCTTTTCCAACCTAAATAATTCTGTGATTTCACTGTGGGAGTTACACGTCAATCACTTAGTATCTGCCTCTGGGTCCAAAGCCACAAGTTGTCCATCCTTGAATTAGGTGAGGCAGGATTATCAGTGAAAAATGAAGGGTTTTTCTTAGCAAAAAATAAATTAATAGAAAGTACATCTTATCTGGCAATTTAATGAATGCACAATTACTGCATCAGGGAAAACCCCCTAAAGATTTAATCATTTAATATGTACAAAAAAAGCTACTGAACAGAGAATTACTTTGTTCAAAGGATCAGCTATACCCTTGCCTAGTTTTTGTCAGCTCCATAGATACCCTGGAACATCAGAGCTGGAATAGCAGGGCTGCTGCAGGGCAGAAGCACAGGACATTGATAGAAGGGAAGCAAAGGAATGCCAGAAATCCTGTTTAGCACTTTCCATGTTCTGTATAACTGAGCACTATTTCACTGCCACTGGCAGTAAAATGACCTCCTGTTTATACCCACAGTACTTGAAGCTTGTGGTGTTTCAAAAAACTGTGCCTATCTCCAATTCTGATTAACTTCTCCAGGCATTTCTGTGCTGCTCAGCTTTGACAAATGGATTTCCAAACAGCAGAACTGCTTTGTATGGTACCCCTCAGAGGTACTCAGCATCCTCTGCTGTCTGCTGCACCTGACAGCAAGAAGAGTTTAGAGGCAAGTACCCAAGAGAAGTTGAAAAATTACAGGTTGGGGATATCAGCATCGCTAATACCATATTGTGTGAAGCTGAGAGAAACTGAATCGTATGTGAAAGATGGGACTGGATGGATATAATGAGGCAGAGCAACAAGAAGCACATTTTGCCCTCTGCAGGGACCGTTCAGAACCATGGAAGAAAAGCAAGCAAGCCCTGCCAGTGGGGCCACTTACTGCACTTTGTGAGATGGGAAGGCTGACCTTAACTTGGTAAGGCCCCTTCAGTTCCAGAGCAGGTGCTTACAAGTTACATTATTATCTGCTGTGGTCAGTGCTTATCCTTCTAGAGGGATAAGAAGCCAGTGAAGCCCTATGACCACAGATATTTGCAAGAAAATTATCTCCTGTCCTAGTCCAGTGCCTTTCCTGCCACCCCCTCCTTTTCTGTACTGTGGCAGTGCACATTTCCACAAGGGTTGCAGCAAGGTTGGCCTAAAATCCCATCTGCTTTGGGAATAACAGGGACTATAAAATCCCCACCATCTCACAGAAGCTAACACAAGATCTACATTTCCACTGCCTTCCTGGCGAACATGCATCAGGTTTGGCCCAGACAGACAACCACATTTTCACTTGGCAACAAGGTCTCTTCCTTCCCCACACTGACAGCCTCTCCACTTCCATTCTCAAGTGGCAGAGGGACAATGTCCTTCCTCCAGACCTGCTAACAAGACTTTCTCTTTTGGCCACCTACACTGCCTCCCTGAAATATCTCTTCTGATCACTCTGTCTTGACTATCAGCTCTGCACCAGTGCTTTGTGCACCCCTTGGAGAAGTAACTTTTTTCTGGAGATAATTCAATTGACACAGAGGATTAAGAGGCAACACAACAGTTCAGCAGCAGCCAGCATATGTAGCCATGGTAGGAAAAATTCCCCGCCTGTGCCTGACCAGAAAGTTGTGTCCCATCTTATACACCAGAGATTTGAGAAAGGCAGTGCAAGTATTCATGGTCTCCACACCAGCAACAGCATATTCAGAGCATGGAGAAGGCTCTCATCAATAAAAGTGTATGACAGTGTACCACCAAGGTTCTTGCCTCTTCTCAGGCTCCCTGTTAAGTGCACTTTGAAGGCTCTGATCTCTTTCTTAAGCCCATCCTGGTGTGAAGCTTATGATCCAGACCCTGTTGTGAGCACAGCCTCCCCACCTGGAGATCCTCCAAGGCAGCAACCAAGAGTCTGAACCTCATGAGCATAGCACAAGCTCAGAACACAGGACCTATGACAGCACAGACCTGCTTGCTTGCTCTACTTTATGGTCCGTTCTTCTTTATGAGGTCCTGCCACAGAGTCCTGTGGGCAGATACATGTCCCACCCCACAGACACAAATAAAAAAAGGACTGGCAAATAAAGCAATTAAATTATTTGCATTTCTCAAGCTATTTACTCCAGGTGAGAAGGGAGGGGAAGAAGAGAGGAACAAACCTATCCTTCTTCTGTCCTTTCTAGATTAATTCATTCACAAGGAATGTGAATGCTAGTTTAAAAGCTATTAGTTGTATACAGAGAATCAGGCAAAATTACTGCAGCAGATTATTCCACTTTCTTCTGTGCCTCAGTTTCCTCACATACAAATGGAGTAATAACAAGAGTGTTCCAGGATTGATTTGTTAAGGATCTAAGCTGACATCCTCCAATATCAATGAAAAGTGTAGCACTAGTTTCAGTGGTAACACCTTTGGCCCATTTTTTTCCCAATTATTTTGCAGCCCATCATTTACAGGCACAAGTCAAAAGTAATGTGACTCATGTACTACATAAAAAGCCTGTCTTACGAGCATCTTTCTGGGCATATGTTAAAGGCAGAAGCAGAAATGGAGACTACCTCTGAAACCGCACTTTGACTTCCTCATGCAGATGCCTTTTAATAGTCTTTATTGTATCTTTTTTTCCTTGAAAGTGTCCCCCATCTCAGCTACAACAAAGGACAGAGCTCACAGAGCGGGTAGCAATTCAGAATTTTCATGTTATCCTAATTTCAAGCACAGCAAAGTGCCTTATTTGCCACACACCATTCAAACCCATCACTGAATGCAGAATACTGATTTCCTCATGGTCTTTGTCTGTGTTGCTATTTTACCATAATATCTCATTTCTCCACGAGCTTTAATGGATATTCTCCCGGGGAAACAGGTGGGGTTGTTATCTCTATTTTACAGACACTAAAATCAAACAAAAAGGGGCTAAGGTCAAAATGGCCAGAGCAACGACAAATTTTGGGTCCCTAATTTGTGATGCTTTGGATTAGTATTTCCCCAGCTCTGTGTGTATTGACAGCAAACCCCCATACAATACCAGCTCTGCCCTTCTGCAAGTCAGACCCCAGGTGTCTCAAACTGAGAACCCAGAAAATGAACACACCAATTAGTGGCCACCCATGGAAAACCTCATTTACGTGGCCTTTTCATATCATGTAGGAACTTGTGACAAAAGGCAGGAAAAAGCCTAATTCTTCAGGGCAGTATTCAATTGCCAAAATATGAGACCATTCTTCTGTTTTTGAACAGCCCCCTGCCCAATTCAATACGTAACCTTCATCACTGGCAGTAAATGAAACAGGAGACCTATAGAAATCAGCTTCGTTTATGGCAAAACTCATTCAGTCCCTAAGTACATTCCATTCTATGCACTGAATGAGACAGGGATCCTATTAAAAAAAAAGGTACCAGTGTTTGATCTTATAATTAAGAACCACATTTTTATGTCTATTGATGAGAGAAGACAAATTAAAGATAGATAGGCAACCCTTTTAATTAATTTTCTGTATTCTAAGTGTTTGACTTTGAAAACTAAATGTATGCTTAATAAAGGTGTTTAATCTTTTCTTTTAAATGTAAACTAAAAAGAGAGAAAGGAAATGTCATCATTTGAAATCATAACATTCTCCTTCTTTGTATTATAAAGGTGCAACTGTTGCCTATTAAATGGTTGCAAAATCCTTTGCGCTTTGAAAGCTTTATTCCTCTAATCTCAACAGACAAATAACAAATTAAAAAACCACAGTGTCTATCTGAAGAAGACCCCTACCAAGAAAATTCTTGTCCAAACAGGAAAAGCTCAGCAAAGTTTGATGTAGATGAAAAGATTGTCTTTGACTATCGCAATTTATCTCCTCTCCCAGAAGCTGGGTAATCCTGACTACAGGCAGGGTGTCTTGTTCCCCCTCTTGTGTTGTAAAAAGACTCAGGAATAAACAAAGGATATCTTCCTGAGGGTTGTATGGATTTAGCATGAGATATTGGAAGATACCACAGATGAGCCCTAGTTCTTCTATATTCCCATGCAGCAATAGCTCTTTTGCTGCATGAGGATACATCCAGAGTAGGTGAATATTGTACCTCAGTATGTTTTATTCTGTATTCCCAGAAACCACTAGGACACATCATAGTGGCAGCAGAGGGGATTAAGCATTGAAGGTGACTTCTAGTAGGAGTACAGCACTCCGGTTGGGAATTTCTGAGTGACTGCCATACAAATGCTTTGAGACAATTCATGTCAGGCAGGTAGAAGAAGCCACCAATTGATAAATCCCTTGTAATAATTCTCTCATGAAGATGATGAAAAGGGCACCTCGGTGGGGAGTTCCAGCAGATGTTTGTGTCCAGGAGATGGACGTTGGAGCTTAGTCTAGGAAGAAGGTGAGGCGTCTTGCTGAAACCATAGTCTTAAGTCCACTAGAAAATATGGGTAGAACTGGGCACCTCAGTACCATAATACACCAAGTGAATGCCTTTTGAACCTGCCTAAAACAAAAGCTGAAGAAAGAGTGACATCTAAACCCTGTGCGTTTCGGCATCTTGCTCTGGTTATTGGGGAGGTATCTCCTGGTTTGAATTCCAAGCCCTGAACTCCTGCACTGAAAGAAACAACTCTAGTTCCTCTCTGACAACATGCAGTAGCTAGGTATTTATTCAGTATCTCAGTGGACACACTAGCTTCCCTAAATTATGGAAGGTGTTTATTCAACTCTCTACTGTACCTGAAAAGATCCCAAGCCTTACCTCCCTCCTACAAAAGACTGTTTGAAGCAAGCTGCTTTTAGCTTTTCCTGCTTAAGCTCCTTGGCTTTTCTCATGGAAGAATTAAATAAGCATCAGGCCAGAGACAGAGAGCATACAGAAGTAAATATCACTTTATATCCTACTGGTTAAGCACACTTCTGCAAGAGGACAGACTGGGTCCAGTTTCTGCTTCAGTGAATATTTGATAATAATCATAGGAAATAGTGTTGAAAGAGCACAAGAGACCATTTAGTCCATCCTCTGGTCCTGACGTACTTCCTGCAGTCCTTCAGTGATTTGAGCTGCCATAGTTTACTCAATATATCCCAGTGCATCACAATCTTTTTGGACATCCCATTCAAGATCATCACTCCTAGTTTTATACATCATGGGCAGCAGGAACAGATTACTCCTATTTTCTTGCACTTGCCAGACTAGTACCTGGAGCACTCTTGGCCTTAATTCCTTTTAGGTTAAACCACCCTAATTATTTCAGTCTTTTTCTCCTTTGACCTCAATTCTCACTATGCCAGTCTGCACACCCTCTCACTGGAGCACACTTCCTTAGAGCGCAGTACAAGACTGAGGCAGGACATTTCAGCTGAGTCCTACATGTGCACATCACAGCTGAAGGCTTGTGAGATGTGTCTGACAGCCTGTGCTCCCACTTGCACAGCCTGCTAAGATGGTGTTCCCCTTCTTGGCAACAGGACGGCGTTCTAGCCTAACACTGAACTTGTCGTCCTCTAGAGACCCTGTCTCCCCTCCTGAAGGACAGCCCGTGGTCTCCCATGCAGAACTGGCTGCAATTCATTAATCATTCCCATGGAGAGCACTTCACATTCGCTCTGATGCTGTTCAAACCAGGTCGCTGGTTTGACAAGCTTTTCTTGAATTACAGCGGTTTCCCCAGCTCACCACAGCTGGTTTATGCCATCTGCAGATTTTATAAAACGCTTCCTCTAGACAGTTACCCACGTTACAATTATAATATAAAGTACAATGTATTTAATGAAAATATGAAGCACTAGCAGGCCACAGCACAAGCTTGTGGCAACCTGCTCAATAGAGTCTTCCGTTTCAACAGGAAATCAGTGAGAATTGCTCATTGAGTAAAATTATCTACACCAGTTCTGCATCTCTGCTGTAATGCCTTCCTTTGGAACATGTTTCTTTGCTTCATTTATGATAAAAGACTGTGAGATAATGTCGAAATCCTTACAAATGACAAGGTATGACAACTACTTCCTCTGTATCCACAAGGCTTGTTACAGAAGAAAGCTAAATTAGTTTGACGTGATCCGTTCTTGACAGATCTGTGCTGCCTCCTAATAATCTCCTTTATTTGATTATTGCCACAATTTTTTTTTTCTCCAGGAATGAAGTTAAACTGGGTAGTCTGCAATTTCTTGTCTTCTGCTTGTTTTCAGCCTTCTGACACCTCATCCAGCCCTCAGGAGTCTTCAAAGCATTCAAAGCTTATGGTTCAGAGATTGCTTCCCTCACCTTTGTAAATAAGCTAGGATGACTTGAAAGAGCCATCTTACATCAGTACATCCTGACTTGTTCTGCCCTTTTCCTAGATCCTGATCTTTCTCCTTTTTGGCTCCTGTTGACTGTTTTAGCCATCAAGTTGCAGCTGATCATGTTACTGAAGATATGCAAAATGGACATAAAATGCTTTGGCCTTACTGACAATGCTTGATGTAAAGCTCCAACCACAGCTCTTCCCTCCTCTCCATGAGCACCATAAACAGAGAGAGCCAGGATGATATCATGGCACTCTCTTGCTCTGGCTCAATTATTATTTTGTCTGTGTATTGAGCTGATTATGGCTTATAAAAGGATCATCTAGGCATGCCAGCAAGCAGCCTATTAATGTTATGGGGACTTTACAGTTGTAAGTGTAATTGTTTGAGGGCTTTAGGCACCTCCACAGTTAGAAAGGAAGGAAGCTCTAAAGTTCTACAGCCTATGACAGACACCTCTAAGGATGTAACTCAGTTTAGAACAATTCCTTATTTCTCAGTTCAGAACAATGGTAAAATGTTTCAGACTCCTCTTGACAGTCACACCCTGATTAAAAAGTAATGAAATTCTACAAGACAAGGCATTGTCTCATGGTATCTCTTCCTGATTTGTGGAATCATACCACTCAAAGGAAGAAAACAATGAATATAAGTAAGAATTAACTGAACTGTAAAAGAAGATTTGCTAAAAGTTCCTATGAGCCATTGTGGCCATTTTTCACTAGTTTGTCTTTTTTTTCTCTTTTTTTTTTTTTTTTTTTTCTTCTACATAATCTTGTACACTGGCATCATAATGGGGGATTCTTTTTGCTGCATATCCAGTTTTACCATAAAAGAGTGAGCTTCAAGTACTGCTTCACATCTTAACTTTGCTAACTATTCTCTGGAAGTTATCCAACTTCTGTTTACTTCATGGAGATTTCAGCTGGCTTCAGTTCTTCAGTTATTTTGGGGGGAGATATTTTTTTTCCTTGCTCTATTTGTCCTTTCCTTAGGGTTTTATCTCTTCTAGCTGGTATTCTGAGTGGAATTTAGGATACAAGGGAAAGGCCATTTGCCAGTGCTGTGCTTTAGGCAGGACTGGTTAGATCCCTATCATGATTTTGACTGCAATTTTAACAGTCAACATTAAACATCACTTTTCTGTTGCAGTTGTCAGTCCTCAAAACTCTAGGCAGGACTTGAAACTCTTCTGGGTTTTCCACGGAAAATGCAAACAGCAGGAAGGGTTAAACTTACAGTTTTTCATCTTTTATCAGGCAAAGTCTCCATTCTGGCCTGTGCAATCCAGGTTGTTGCAAGCTGCCAGTCTGACTTCTCCAACATAACAAGCTAAGAATTAAAATGTTAACTCTAGGTAAGGTGAAAGTTCACAGTTCTAAGGAACACAGTGAAGTGTCCCTGCTGGGGGTAAACTCTTGGTCCAGCTTCTAAAAGCTCCTTTGCCTCAGTTCCCTATCATTCCAGTAGTGTCTCCCAGCTTCACCACTCCTCTCAGGCACAGCCGAGCAGGTGATGCCCTCCTTCCATTGGCTCAGCAGGTGATTTCCAGCAGTGGATTTCAGTCTTACATAAAACCAAATGGTTGCAATTTTACTGTCAGCAAATCAACAACTGACACCTGTTTCTTTACATCTAGCCTTCCAAACCTAGATGAGTTTCTGTTAAATTATTTATAAATCCACCACTGAATGTACTCCGAAAGCTGTGGGCAGACAGAAGGTGGAATGATACAAGGAGAACAATGGTCAGCTCAAAACCATTGTGGTTTACATCCTGCTGGTTTCAATCTGAATTGATATAAATGACTGGCCTCTTCTGCAAAAGAGCCTAGCATAGTACCATGGTGCCCAACCTGCACACCCCGGAGTGCTCAACATTGCAGATTTATAAGGTCATTGGATGCTATTAATGCAATAAATGGATTAGACTCCACTCAATTGTCTGATGAACTGAATGCTAATTGATAAGTCTTAACAGTTATAAGAATAATCAGAACTGTAAATTATTCTGTACATTACCAATTATTAGAAATCATCCCAATTCATTAAAAAACCTGAAGTTCCTGAGAGCACAGTAGCACTTCTAGGCAGTTATGAGAAGGGTGGAATAAAACTAGTTTCAGAGCAGGGTTCAGATCCAAACACACTCCCCTGCACCCCTGAATTTTAGGGGCATTCAAACCAAGTAAGTGAGATTCTTTTGGAGCCTTTTAGCTTTACTAATTACCAGCTCTTACAGAAAGGTGTATCCTCCAGAGAGAATGTCTAAATATTTTAAGATGTCCCAGCTTTCTATAAATAGAGATATACTGTGATTATGGCTGGAATTAATTCAAGAAACTTCAGATGCAAGATGAGTAATGAACGGGACTGACATTTATTGGTCATAATTTAAGAGGCTGTAAGTACATCCTGGCTTCCCTTTTGAGACATAAATGCCAACGAACCCCGGTTGGCAGGTTCAGGACATCCTGTCTTAGGCCAACAAGAGAGCAGGAGCACAGCCTGCCACCCAACAGTGGCATTAGAAGCCAAGGGACAAGCCTGGAAGGAGCATGAACCATCAGCAAAGCAGGAATGCTGACCCTCGTTTGTACTGCATGCATTGCTCCTGTTGCAGCCGTGCCCTTCCCAGCTGCTGCTGAGGCTGGGCAACCTTTTGCCTATGCCAACAGCGAGGTGAGAAGTGAAGATGCACCACTTTGCTGTCTCTGTCTAGGGATGCTCGTTTGTGTCAGCTGCAACTCTGCCCAAGTGTAGAACTGGGGCAGAAACAAAAGCAAGCGGAGCACAAAGAAGGAACTCAGTTTTCCTTTGGATACCAGTGCCAGGAAAGGTGAAGGGAGCCAGACCCTGGCAGTAGTGGCTGATGCTGCCAGCAGGAGTCCCCAGGAAGCACAGCACGATGCAGGGCCGGGACCCATCTGGGGGAGAGAAGGAGCAGCAGGAGGACTGCAGGGTCAAGGGAGCAGGGGGAAGGCAAGGAGCAGACAGATGGGGAGAGGAGACAGAATGAGTAACAGGAGGAGACAGCAGGATCAGTGTACTCCAAAAGCACAAATTCCTTTTGCTGTATTAAAAACAAAGCACTATTTTCATTACACTATTCCTTCACCCCATGCACATGTCGTAGGCTGGATCACTGTGGTGGCTGGGGAGGAGCTACCACTCTGGTGAATAGCAGGGGGAAAACTAAGTTGTAGCCCTACTCTCAGGCTCTGGTCCATTGTAATAAAGCCCAGGTCTGGGAAGAAAATCAAAGGTTTGTGTTAAAGGAACTCAAGGGGCTAATAAACGCCCTAGCACTGCAGGAGTGACTGGGGATGGATAAAGCAGAGCTTTGCCTGTCTAAAGCATCTCTCACTTGAGGGCTTCTGAATCCATTTTTTCCCCCACACTAATTGTTTAGTTTCCAAATTAAAGAAGCATCTTGCAGAGATGGCCATAACAGTCAGAGAATGTATGCTTAGATCAAGTCAGGAAGCAGGTTAATGGCACTGCTAGAAAGAGAAGCCAGCTCTCCCTAAACCAATTCCTATATGCTGGCCTGTGGTGCTCACAACCATGAAAAGCCATCGAGTTTTACACACGCACTCAGCAGGTGATAGAAAGAGCCCTAAGGAAATATAAACATCTTCTCCACATGAGGCCATCAGAGCTCTGAGGTTACATGTTACCTCCTGGTGTGCTCAGGAGGATCTTGGAATTATAGATTAAATGAATATGGATGGATTCCTGACTTTGATTTTGGACTTCAGACGTTGAAAGGTGTTTCATCTGGATACCTGCTCTGGTACTCCCACAGCAAGATATTCTACCAGCAAGCATTTGTACCTTCCACCATACTTTTCTGGATGACCAACCTCCTCTTATGAGCCCGACATTCCTCTGTGTAGATCTACTGGGCCACGGTTGTTTCTTTACAACACTGAACACTGGCATTTCAAAACTTAGATGCAGACAGGTAAGGACTGCTGCCGAATCTACCTCTGAGACTTGTCAGACTCACAGCAAACAGGGGAATCACACAGCGACTTCCAAAGGGCATCAAATCAGAGAGCTGCCATCAAAAGGTTTCCCATCCTCAGGTGTCTTTAGAGCACTGTCATCAGAGCTACTGCTCATTCTCAAATCCAAATAAAGCCCTCCCTGTGTGAGGAGGAAGCCCAAAGCAACAAAGGAATCACAAGTTGTTTATGTTCCGGAAGAGGCAACGGGAAGTTGTACAGAAGGAAGGATGCATGGGCCAGCAGTGCATGCACTGAGCAAATGGCAGTCAGCAATGCACCACCAGGCTTCCACAACCATGCAGAGGCTTCAGCTTATAGAGCATGGTGCTAATAACACCAGGGTTGTGGGTTTCAACCCATATGGACCATTCACTTAAAACCTGGACTTGGTGATCTTTGTGGGTCCCTTCTAACTCAGAATATTCAGTGATTCTGGTGCTTTTGCTTCAGATTATCTCAGCCAAAAGCAGAGGCCACCTTCAGGCTATGGCTGCTGTTTTACCTGTCAATACACCAATCCCTCAGCAGATATGTGTCTGCTTGGTAGAGATTAGGCAGAACCCATTTCTGCCCCATGTCCTCTGCCATGGACAGCACACGGAGCACACAAGTCACTATGAGGAGCACGTGCCTCACAGCACAAGCACAGCAAATCCAAGCAGGAATACACATCCTTCATTTGCACCATGCGAGACTATCAGCCTGCCTTCATCTTGCAAGGGGCAATGGGCCTTGTTTACCTTCCCACTAGCACAAGAAGGCATTGCAACTTGGCAGCTGCCAGCAGTGAGAGATTCCTGCTCTCTGGGAAGAGGGAAATATAATGTCTGTGCAGGATGATCCTGGGATGGTACCACAGAATCCAAATCAGATAATATTCTGAGTTGAAAAGGATCGGCAAGGATCATCAAGTCCAGCTCGTAAGTGAATGGCCTACCCAGGGATTGATCTCACAACCTTGGTGTTAATAGCACCATGCTCTAACCAACTGAGCTAATCTCTGGGTCCAGGACAGCTGGCCTGAAATGAGAGTGGATCTGAGGTGAAAACGCTTTGCACTTTCTCCTTCTAGTCAGCCAAAGCCACATGACCAAAGCAGGGGTCCCTCTCATCCTCATTCCCAAGTGATGCCCACCCTCTCATCATGGCATGGACAGAGTCTGGAGCTACAGCTCACTTCCTTATCCTGAGGCAGGAGAAGCTCTGAGATCATCCAGGCAGCTCCAGCATTGGGCCAGGACAAGTCCTCAGATAATACATGTTGGTTGCTTGGGCTGCACATGTGTCCCCAAGCCTGGCTTGGTCACACAGAAGATTCAGTGCAGCCCTCTAGGCAGGGATGCCTCTGCATACCAGTGGGTACTGCCTGGCTGGTTTTTGTTGGGACTTCAATTCAGGAGCAAGTGGCCACAGAGAATTTGGATCCACAGACTGGTTTCTTTCTCACTAAGCACTACCGCTGTCCTTCTCCCACTGGAATCTCTGTCTGCAATTAGTTCCTTAGGAGGAGGCTTGTCTGTGCCATTAAGAACAGTTACATTACATGATCTAGGAGAAATCAATGTCTCTAATAGTCAGCAAAGGCAGTGGAGGAGAGGGTGATGGGAGGGCTGTTTCTCTGGAGACACTCTTCTCAGTAGAAATCCCAGGGGTATTGCCCCAGGAAGAGAAATAGTAAGGACCTGGAGTAATTAAACTTCCATGGAACAATTGTTTACTGGAAGAAGCACAGAAGCTGCTCAGTGTCTCTCAGAAAGGAAGAGGCAGTGGCTAGACTCTCCCTAGGTGCAGATGAAATGCCTCTGCCCTGAAGTCAGCAGTCTGTGGTGATTTACACAATGCTGGCAAGTGATGGAAGGAGGGACATGGATAGACACCTTTCCTTTAAAGTACCCCTTTTCCTCTGTCCACAATGATGTTTAAAGGTAAGACCACGCCTTGCAAGTTTTGAAGCATCTGGATTGTGCAGTATAATTAAGTTATCCTAAATGAAGCCTGAGACATTTTAATATCCTGAGGCAAGCAAACCCTAACTCTGCATGCATCTTCCTCTCTCTCTTTTTCTCCATTTCCTCCTTCTTGTACACCTCTGCAGTTCCTGGAATGACAAGCCACCTCACCGGCTGGCTGTAATTGCTAGAACTGTTCCCTAATGCTTTTTGCCTTCTCCAATTGCATTAAACTGCATCTTTAAAGGTTCAGCCCTGTTTATTCATGCTGCTCGTGTGGAAGGGGGAAGAAATGCAGACTGCTTCTTCTCCCCTCTCCCTCCTTTGATTTGATGGGTGTGGCAGGTTTAAACCTTTGCAGCCGCTGGCTCTCCGGCGCTGGGGTGAGGAGGAGAGGACGGAATGGGAGGGAAGCTCGTCTATGGCTGGTGATGAATGAGACTCATCTCACCCACAAGTGGGAAACCTGCTTGCGGGTTATTGTTTAATCACTCATGCAATCCAATACTGAGCACATACCCCCATAAGGTCCATCTGTTGTAGTATGCAGTGCATGCAACACTTGCATTTCTAGGCACCTATCTCACTGCCCAGCCCTGCGTGTTACTGACTGCATCTCTCGCTGGCAGTAAAGGCTGAGCTCAGGTTTTCAGATACAGCTCGACCCAGCCTTTCAGTTATGCTACCTTTCAGCTGAATATTTTGTGGGCTCAGATTCAGAGCTGCAGTCAGCTGTAGGCAGAAATGACAACACTTAGCTATCTACATCTCTCATGGGCGGGCACAGTCAGTCAAATACTTCACTCTTCACACTGGCATCGCACCCACAAGAAAGAATAATCTGCAAGGTATGAGTGTGTGAACATATTTGTCTCTGAGGGGTGGGAGGACAGACACACAGAGGCACACCTAGACACAAATGTGAAGAGATTTCTTCCACGCCCAAGCCTGTAATTTCAACATTTTGCTCTTTAGCTGCCAGAAAGGCGGGACACCAGGGACTTCCCCTGAAAAATAATTTGAGGAGAGCTATCTTTATTTTGGGAAGGAAACTCCTGCCAGTGCTGAAGAACCCATTCCATCTTTTTCTCTGAGTGAAAGGTCTGGGTGGGGACAGAGGAAGAGCACGAGCTGAAAACCGAGGTTTTTCCTTCTCCCAGTCGGAGCTTTCTCTGGCGTACCATCAGCTTTCCCGAGCGAGCTGCTACACCGCCGGTTTGGCGATTGCGGCGCGCATTCAGGTGCAGGAGCAGCAGCCGGGCTCCGAGCCCGGCGATAGCCACGAGTAGGCTCAGGCAGGCACAGTCGGGCTGCGCGGGGCTCGGGGCAGCGTGCGGAGCGAGCGCACGGCGCGCCCGTGCGTGTCCGCCCAGCGCGGAGGCGAGCGCTCGCCCCGCGCGGCCGGGAGCTGCCCGTGTGCGCGCAGAGGGGCGTGTGCCCTGCGGTGGATGCGGGCACGAGTGGGGACACAGGGCTGTGCGTGAGCAAGGCACCTGCACGCCGCGCACCTCTAAATACCACAGAACGCAAAAAAGACGGGGGTAAACCCAGGGAGGTGGAAAGGACAGATACAGCAGAATGTCGTTCGGGAGCTTTAATGCCCAGCCTGCGATGGTACAGGCAGAATGATCCCTATTCCCCTGTAGCTTTCTTCTGACTCCAAAGAACCCCAGAGCTCCTACTTTATTTTAAAATTTGCTGTGCGCCTCCGCCCACTGCTCTGTCACTTTGCCTCCCTGTCTGCCTTCCTTCTCCTCCTCTGCTCTTTTCATCCCGTATTTGCCACCAGAACGTGCTCTGCTGGCTGACTGCAATGTGTTCCCCCCCTCCCCAGCCTTCACCCCCTCCTTCCAGATTTTAGTGAGCATATCATTAATTGCAAAGCATTTGAAAAACCTGCATGAGGAAAAACACAGGATGACGCAGGGTCTCTTTCTATCCCAATCATTTGCCCCTCCCCATTATTCTACAAATTTCTCCTCCGTTTGCTAACACACACATCTCCATTCAGCAACACACTATAACCTGAATCTTCTTTCAATACCGTGCTGCTGTTCACAGGAACTGTAGTTACTCACATCGGCGTGTGAACAGAATACTGCAGTGCTACATTGTAAAAGACACAGAAATGTACGCATATATAAAGAAAGTAACCAGTATGGTGCTGTGATAAGACTGAGCTGAGTTTTATGCTCAGAACAAGGACCAAAGCTCCTTGTCACTACCTACAAGCCCGTAATTCTTGGAAGTTTCTAAAATGCCTTGCAAAGATATCTAGGGTCAGTTCCTGCCTCAAAGTTCCAGCTGCATAAATCCAGCATCCTCCCGAGGAAGTCCAAGAGGTTCAGCCAAAAAGGCTCTCTTAATCAGGAGCAGGTTTGGGCTTTCACACAAAATAAAAGAGGGAAGGGTGAGGGGGAAATTATCTAAGTAGCTTTTTTTTTCTAATTTCATTATCATTTTGGACACAAAAATTTTGACACTGAAAACTAGCCGCCACCCAAACCTTCTCATCATCCCAAATCCCTTATAGCAAAAGCCAGGCGGTACCAGGAAAGAAAAGGAACGGGTTTCCAACAGGTTCACACCGCGAGCTTCTCTTATCCCACCCGAGTTCGGAGCTAACAGAGGCGTGGTCCTCTGTCTCTTTACCAGCTGGTGCACAGTTGTCTGACTGGTTGTACTATGAAGGATATTGCAAAGAAGGTGACTCTCCCCCTCCTTAGGCTAATGCTTTTGTTATTATTTAATTGGATTTTTCACTATAGCATAGGCTAAAAGAAAATTCCTTCAGGTTAATTCTTGCTCAGATTGTCGTAACACAAAAAAATGAATACACCTGTCCTCCGAGCCACCTCACAGCGCAGGCACATAAAGCATCTCCCATTCATCAGAAACAGGGGCAATTGAGAGCGTTCTGACCAGGGATCAAGGCTCACTGGGCATCCGTTCTTTTTTGGCATAAGATGAAGAATTGCTTCCNTCAGAACCACAGACAGAAAATCCTAGGCAATATAACTGCCCCTATTAAAAAAAAAATAAGAAGAATAGAGGGGGGATTCTGGTAGCTCCCCCAAATGTGGATGTAGGCCACCCCCCTTCCCCACATCACCAGCCCCGGAAAGGCAAAACAGTCACGTTGCAGGGTGTGAAAAGAACCTTCAGTCGCAAGATG